>MNCI01029954.1:2217854-2251773 GCA_015680685.1 Gnetum montanum | reverse complement strand
CAACGCTCGTTTCGTATGGTTGAGTGTAGGGGTACCTTGCCACTCATCACCCATCCATCAAGGGTATAAACTTTGATGCCTTCCAGGTAATCCATTTTAATAAGTACCATACATCTACCTCACGCTTGTTTCATTTCGTTGCAAGGCATATCAATTGCACTGATGTACTAGCGAAATGAAAGCACAATAGGCATCGTGATTCACAAGTAACGGGGAAGGCTTTTTTATCAAAGCCTTTAATTCTAAGCATAGTTATGGGCAATAAAACGTATAGCCTGTAATTTATCAGGTGATGTTTGGTGAATATTGGAACTTTTGATAATGATTTCAGTCCATTAAAATAATTTAACACAACCTTTAAGGATTAAGTGCACCGAACGAATACTGGAGTTATTGTCCTATGGGACATACAATTTTTGTAGTTATTGATCTTATTATTATTTTTCTTGCTAATTCTCTCTTGGATATTTATGTTTTGTTGATGGTTATTTTCATTTGTGTGTCTTATAAATTTTAACTTACTTACCTAGGATTTCGTTTTGGTGTAGGGACATGTTGGTGAAGAGGCTGGCCCCAGCGGAGCGGGACTTGATGATGTGGATGAGTTTGGGGACCAAGCCCCTCCTAGCGCTGATGTTTAATTTAACTTGTTATTGTTGTGAGCTTAGTTATTTCCTTTTTTTTTTGAAAATTTGTAGATTGTATGAAAGCGAATGTATGATACAATGTAAACATTTGATATTATTAATTTATATATTTATACATTTTTTTGGGTGTTTTATGTTGTTCCAGTTTTTTTTTGTTTCAGATTTTGTCCAAACTTTTGATAAACGCAAGTGTAAACACAAAATATTTTTTTTATTTTTGTATTTATTATTTTATTTTTGTTTTTTGTTTTGCTGTTTTAATTGTTTGTAAATATACATGTGAATGTGACTAAAATGAAAATAATGTAGAAGAAATGTAAGGGGGATAATAATTGGTAGAGCAGGGAGTTAACTATGCATGCAAACAGGAATGTAATTTTAAAGAAATGGAATCGTGACTTGTTCTAGTTTAAGGCCATTTCGGGCCATGCGTGCAACAACGTTCTAGTTTAAGGCCATTTTGGGCCATGCGTGCAACAACGTTCTAGTTTAAGGCCATTTTAGGCCATAAGAAAACAAGAGAAATTTAAATTGTTTCAGTGGGTTTTTTTTAAACCAGTTATTCTTGACCGTGGCTAGTTTTATGTTGTTGCGGACACGTGGCAGTTTAACGTCATTTTGGACGAGTAGTAGTTTAACGTTTAAGTAGCTTCTTTAGTTTTTGGAGATTGACATGGTGTGTTGGGCATGTCGGTGTAATTGTATATTCAGCATCTCCTTCGCTAATTATGTTAAATGGCAATTCAGGCCATGAGACATCTGGGGGAATAACTCCTATGTCAGCATGCTCTGATGTTTCCATGTTTTGTAATGTTTCTGTATCTTTTGGGGGATCATGGTTTGGGGATTGGTTATCACTTTGGTTTTCAATGTGTGGCGTCCTGTTTAAGCTCGAGAGTAGTGTTATCCTATTTAGGCTTATTGAATTCAACTTCTAAGCCTTGGGTTGTACCTACGTCTCCAGATGTGTTGGGTGTAGTTGCATCACCATGTATAATGATTTCACCACCTTCGTAGGGTAAGTGAATCTCTTGGTGGATGGGTGAGGATACTGCTTTTAGTTGGGCTAACCATGGCCATCCCAATATCAAGTTAAATCCAGACATCTCATCTACGATTACAAATTCTGATGAGGTGGGGAACTGGTCCCCTACTATGAAATCCAAAGTATTTGTTCCCTTGACAACTACGCGTGATCCATTGAACGATTTTAGGAATGTCATGGAAGTTGGTGTAATTTGTTCAGCTAGCCCTAACTGTTCGATGACGGGGTATGGTACTACGTTCGTGGCTACCCCATCATCTACGTGCACCCTATGTATTTTAAATTGATTTACTTGTATAGTTATGAACATGGGTGCAGTGGTGACTTCTCCCATTTTTTCATCTATTTTAATGTTTTCGGGATGAAAGCCTAGTGATGCAGAACCTGATCTTTGTCGTGGAGACATCACTGCATGAATTGATGGTTCAGTGGCAGGTAGATCCTCACTAACCTGGATCGAAGTGAGCATTCGTACCAAGGCTTCACAGTGCACCTGAGAAGTCCTCACTAGATCATACAGACTTAAGGATGTATTTTTTTGTTTTAGCGCCTGTGTGACCTGGGTTAGGGCACTGCCTAAGTCTTTACTATTTGGTATGTTCATTGAGACTTGGTCCATTGGACCCAACAGCTGTACCTCTTGTGGAATGGCTTTCGTGTGGTCTGATGTGATGTTTGGGTTTGATGTATTTAGCGTTTCTAATTTTTTGTTTTCATGACTTGTGCTCGGCTCGCCAGTTGTTGGAGCCATAGGTACAACATTTAAGGGAGTGGGTTTCAGTGGACCCAATTAAAGACTTCGATGTTCCTTTTCTAAACGTTCCCTGGTAAGTATGTCGACGAGACCTTCTCGTGAGGGTCATGGAGGAACTATTGGAGCTTGAACATCAGGTTGTTTTGGGACGTGGATTACGAATGGAGCGGGTCGGGATTGCGATTGAACAGTTGGAGGTGATTGTGTGTCAGGGTGTTGAGGCACCCTAATGACAAATGGGGTCGGTTTGGTTTCCGGTTGAGGAGGTGGAGTTTGAAGAACAGGGTGTTTGGGTACCCTAATCACGAAGGGAGTTGGTCGGTTTTGTGATGGTACCTCCGTGGTTGCAACCACGGGTGGCACTTGGACCACGAAGGGGGTGGGTCGGGTAGGCGTTTGCACATTTGTAGTTGCGTTGGTAGGGGCTACACGAATGACGAATGGTTTTGTAGGCGTAGGAAGATTGTATGTGGGATACGAAGATTGTGAGGATAATGTTGACGCTGTAGGAGGAATATGAATCATGAAAGGTTTTCTGGGCATTCCTTGCTCATTTCCGATATGGATCGTGTTAATGAAGTAAGGAGCTTCCTTAGTATTAAGGGGATCTATGTACATGTCCATAGATTGATTCTACAGTTTAACTGGGTTGGCATCGTTAAATGTTACTTCACCCCTATCAATCATACGTTGTATGTCTTGTTTGAGAGTGAAACAATAATCAGTATCATGCCCATTTCGTTGATGGTACTCGCAAAATCGATCTAATCTAAAGCCTCTTGGAATGGGAGGCTCATTTGGAGTTGCTAAGCTTGGGTTTTGTGCCAATTCACAGAATCGGTCATGCCTCTGCGCTGCTACTAGAGACAGTTTCTTGTGTTTGATGGCTCTAGACTTCAAAAGTTGATCTAACAACTGAGAAGACTTCATGGGGAGTGGTGTGTAGTGAGTGGGATCTTTCCTCTCAAACGTACGTGTGACCTGTGTTATTAGCTTGTGTGGTTGATGATTCAGGTGTGTGCGCAGGAGCAATTCTCTCATAGTTAATGGGGGCAGTGGGTGGTCTGCCTTGCTGTTCCATTCTGGTAGGTTGAGTTTATGCTACTGCCACTACTGTTGCTTTAGCCTTTTCTTTATCCTTTTTGGTGTGTTTATTTTTTAAGGCTAAGTAAGCAGGGTCATGGATATTTTGGGCTACCTCTTCTATGTTTTTAATCTGTACAAAAGCTTGGCTTAGAGTGCACACATTTAGGTAGTATAGTTTCGATTTGACGAAATCATTCATGGCTCCCTTAAGAATTGTAAGAAGGTATGTTTCTGGGATTGGCTCATGAAGTTCATTGAGTGCGGCACTCCATCTTTGGATAAATTTTTGTACAGGTTCAAGGGGTGCTTGTTTTACCTGTATCAAACTGTCCAAGGTTGCTTCAAGTTTTAGGTTGTATTTAAACCTAGTAACGGACTGGTGTAAGAGGTCCTCCAAAGAGGCTATGGGGTTACGAGGTAAGGCTCATACCAGTCTAATGCTCTGCCAGTGAGGGACATGGCGAACACACGCAAGATTGCATGGGGCCAAGGCTGAAGCAACAAGCATTCTAGTCTAAATGTGACTAGATGGGCGTTGGGGTCTCCTTCCTTGTTGTATTTGGTTAATTGAGGTAAAGAAACTCCTTTGGGCAAGGTCAATGGTAGGACCGAAGAGCGAATAGGATCATCTTGGTAAAAGTCTAATACTTTAAGCTCTTCATTGTTAGTGGTTTTGAGGCATTTTACCTCATCGGCTAGTTCCTGCATCATTTTTTTAGCTTCAGCCTAGTCTTGGGTAGTAGGTAAAGAGGGAGGTTGGTTAGTTTGAGTGCCATACAAATTAGATTGCTATACAGCTGGTGTGAGTGATGATTGTTGAGTGATTGGAGGTTGCACTTGTGGAATATTTATAGTAGGTGCTACTAAGGGCAGCATACTATAAGGTGTGGGTTGTTGTTGTTGTTGAGCAACAGGGGCAAGCCATTACCCAACTGTGGGTTGTGCATGAAGACTTTGTACCTAGTGTTGTACTGGAGGAGCCAAGGGTGTGGTATGAACCTGTACTCGTGGGATGAAGTGTGTAGATGTGGTGGCGGGTATCACAGATGGCATCCCAATTACTTGGGGTGGCAAAGTTGTTCCTACTTTAATTTGAGAGGGGGGTTGTAGTTGTAAGAGGGAGGTAGTAATCGGAGGGATAGTGGGGACGGGCATAGTGAATTGAGAGTTGGTCATAGGGAGAGTGGGAATGAGAGTGGGTACTTCTTGTTGGCGCACATGTGCTTGAGTGGTTTTAAATGAATGGAGGGAGATGGTCTCCCTAGTGAAAGGGTGAAATAAGGGATTCACATAAGTATGTGGACTGAGAGTATGGTACGAATCTCCATGCTCGGATTGAGCTGCGAAATTATCTTCCTCATCTCCATTTTGAAGCTCTCCGATAGGTTGCCGTAAGGTTTGATCCCTTGCCATGAGGAGCTAGGTTATAAGTTCATGATGAGATTCTGAGAGAGGAATCACATCATATGCTGAGGGGATAAAGTTGTGGCCCCCCTTATAAATAAGCTAAAAATGTCTTTTTTCTTCTATTTCTGCACAATCAGTGGGTAGATTGGCTTGGATCTTTACATAGATGAAGTTGTATTGTTCCGGGGTGAGAATTGTATAGGTGGGGTCTTTGCCTTGTAATCTAAGTGATCGACGAGTTGGTTCTTGAAGGTTCATCTGTCCAACGATGACTATGGATTTAGTTACGGTTACAGGATTTGGGATTTTAGCATTAAGGTCAGAGATGGGCAATGTTGCTTTGATCTGGGAAGCTTCCATGTGTATAACTGGTTTGACTAGCTAAATTTATGTAAGTAGTGTATGTAAGGCTAACTTGAGCAGATTGGGCTCAGCGTAACCAAACTTAGTGTAACCAAGCTCAGCGTGAGTAAAACTAGCCTGAACATAACCAAGCTCAGCGTGAGTAAAACTGGCCTAAGCGTAACCAAGCTCAACGTGAGTAAAACTGACCTGAGCGTAACCAAGCTCAGCATGAGTAAAACTGGTCTAAGCGTAACCAAGCTCAGTGTGAGTAAAAATGGCCTAAGCGTAACTAGGCTCAGCATGAGTAAAACTAGTCTGAGAGTAACCAGGCTCAGCGTGAGTAAAACTGGTCTGAGCATAACTAGGCTCAACGTAAGTAAAATTGGCCTGAGCGTAACCAGGCTCAGCGTGAGTAAAACTAGTCTAAGCATAACCAAGCTCAATGTGAGTAAAACTAGCCTGAGCGTAACCAGGCTCAGCATGAGTAAAACTGGTCTGAGCGTAACCAAGCTCAGCGTGAGTAAAACTGGCCTGAGCATAACCAGGCTCAGCGTGAGTAAAACTAGCCTAAGCGTAACCAGGCTCAGTGTGAGTAAAATTGGTTTGAGCGTAACCAAGATCAGTGTGAGTAAAACTGGTTTGAGCATAACCAAGCTTAGCGTGAGTAAAACTGGCTTGAGCGTAACCAAGCTCAGGGTGTAAAAATCTGCAACGTGAGCAAGTCTAGCAAGAATAGGTTCAGTGTAAACAAGGGTTTTGGTTTTAGCGCTTAATCTGTGCAACTTTTGGACCGTGGAGCGACTAAGTTTTTGTAAAACGGTAAGCAAAGGTCCTCCTTCTAGCGCCAATTTCTGTACTATCTGAAATCGTCGGCGTAAGGCTGGAAGGAAACGAACACTGAAAGATCCTCGGAGAGATACAAACAACCCTGCCTTTGCAAAAGGGCAAGCTAGAGAAAATGAAGGCAGAGTGCCTTGGATGGTCTGCACATAGATCAACCAAGGACTTCCCCAAGCGTACGCTATTGCCTGCACTGGGGTTATCATCACAAACATAAAACATAAAAAAAATAACAGAGCGTAAAGAATGTAACAGGGCGTAATGAACGTAACAGGGCGTAATGAACGTAATAGGGCGTAATGAATGTAACAGGGCGTAAACGTAAACATAATGTACGTAGGAAGATGCAATGGAAAGGAAAATGCAAAAAAATAGATCAGAATAGGATAATGAATGGCAAAATAATGAACAATGTTGTATTAATCAATGAAATGTGCACCGGTCAAAACGTAGTTGCGTTGCAAGTCGAACATCAAGCCCCAATGCATGGTGTTTACAGGTGCTGGAATCATGTGCGTCTGGGATCAGGATTACTTGTTTTCTTGCTCCAAATTTTTGCCAACCGAACCCCCAGTTTATGTATTTAAATAGGGTATTTATCTACTTGTCCTAGGCATAGGAATGAATTCAATCAATGGCTGCGAGATGTAAGAAAAACAGATTGCATGATAGGTGTACATGGGCAAACTACGTTCTAGATCGGGTGCACTGTATTTTACAATGCAAGCTAGCTTACGCCCATGGAAGCAGCATAAGGGCTTGACAAGCTCACACATGGTGAAGCTTACAATAAAAATTACAATGAATTTGCAATCAAAATTTGATTCCGGCTCGCTTGGATCGGCTGTTGGATCTTGCCTTAGCGTGTTTTCGGCATGCGTCTAATATGTTCTGGGTCATTTTGGCGGCTCACGCTGGGCTCATGCTATCAGCATGAGGTGGGCGTGAGCAATGAAAATAGTGTATTTTTGAGCTCGAAATCAGGATTCTGAGGGCTGGGAACCTGGGGCAACCATTAGTGGAGGTCATGGGGGGTCCTTGTGCTTAGTTTTAACCTATTTTGGCTTAGTTTTGGGGCTCCAAAAGTTGGTGACACTGAGCTTTACGCTGTGTAGCATAAGAAAATGTAACCAAAGTGTACCCAGCGAAGACGAAGTATTTTGAGCTCAAAACCTTTGATTCTAGATGCCGAAAACTAGTGTAGTTGCCTATGGGTCCTAGGGGGACCTTGCCTGTTGAATCATGAACCATCGGGAGCTGTTTCAGAGGCGTCCAAGTTTGGTCATGCTGTACTCATGCTTGGGCAGCTGCATAGCTTAACTTGGATCGTCTAAAAGTGCTAGGCCAAAATTTTGTGGTGGTTCATCTCCCTTGCAATTCAGTCATGGGGGAGATGGCCACCTATGCTAATCATATGGCCCTCAGTTCTTTTTAAGTTTTTATTTTACATGTTTTTGTTTTATGCATTTTTGTTTTACAAGTTTTTGTTTTACACGTTTTTGTTTTACAAGTTTTTGTTTTACAAATTTCTTTTACTTTTCTTGTTTTTGTTTTACAACCTTTTTTAACTCTTCTTGTTTTTTTTTACAACATCGTTATATTTCTCCATTTTGTGTGTGTGTGTGTGTGTGATCCACCCTGTAAGTTTGTCAACCAATAAGTGTTCTTCATGATGGTATGAACTGTTTTCATGTTGATTACTAATGTTTGGTTTTTACCTTTAAGTCACGATGTTAATACTAAGGTATGTTTCTTTTGATATGGCAGGCAATGAGATCATATCATCCATCCATCCACAAGTTTCTATGGTCTCTCTCGGCTTGGAAATGTACAGTCTTCTTCATAATAAGAACCTTAACGAATTGGTGACTGGGCATTTCTCAAACTAAGGAAGGACTCAAGGATTGAAAAGGGTGTGACCTCAAGGGAATTCGATGCATTTGTGTTGGCCATTCTCCTGGGTGCTTGGATGTTTTCTTCTTGCATTTTCTTACTGTTCCGATGTTACCCAATTATCGGAAGCTGAGACAATAAAAATAACAAAGTCTTTGCATGGTGTGGTTCTCATGCATAAAAACACAAAACACAAAAATGAAAAAAAAAGGAAGAAAAGTGAGAATTCAAAGCACACCCCTTAGATGAAATAATCCCTTGGGCTAGAAGCACTGGTTATGGAACTAAAAATGTTCCCTCTAACTACGGCCCTTCTTGCTTCCCATTCTCTCCTCTTTTGTTTCGTCAGAATGGTGGTAGCTCTTGGAGAAGGTGTTCTTGTTACTTCAAGGGGATGGTTTGGCCGAATGCATTGATGCGAAGTCACTGGATGTGGTTGGTTTGAGGCTGGACTTGGAATGAAACTTGCTAAGTCACATTAATCATGAACTACACAAGGGGCTGTACACCACCTTGTTCTTGGGATTCCATTCCATTCTATTCTCTCCATCCTTCTCTCCATTGTTTACCTCATTACCGGTTGTATCATTAGTGTATATTTTGGTAGATACATCATGTTCTTTTTGGTAAACTCTTACGGTTGNTCTCTTTTTATCTATCTTTCTTGTTCTTATTCTTTCTCCATTCTAATGCTGCCGGAGGTTCACGATTAGTCATGGGGGTACAAGGCCTGATTTTTTTGATTTTCTCCTAGCCTTGATTTTTTCAATTTTCTCCTAACCCCTACACCTTCGGTAGTCATCATTAACATATCTCCAGATTCGTATCAGTCATAACACAACTCAGTCAATGGACTTACATCGAAGTAAGGTATTAATTACATGATGATTCATTTACCCTTGCTAATAAAAGATTGTGTTATGTATGTAAATGACAATCATGCAACAATGGAGGGGATCTGGAAGGAAAATTTGGAATGGAGTAGTGCTGGAAGCAGCTATGCAAGGAGCAAGACCGATGATGTGCTTACCGATGGATAACGAAAGGCATAATCTTGGCATTGGCAGTAGCAACACTTCTTTCTCTCTTCTCTGTCTTTCTCAGCTACCAAATGAGGCCTGATGTCAATGTAATAAGGTGTTAACTCTTGTTGTCATGAACACTAGTTTTGTTGTGTTTTGTAATGATGATCCGTTCACATGTCATCCCATTAGTTCCATTGAGTCAATAATCCCATACCTTCATGATATTATTGTAAAGAACTCAAGGATGAGTTTTCATTTAGTCATGGGGGTATGATGGGAAGTGATATCGCATCCCTCGCGATATCCCATACGCGATATCACATCCTCCTCCGCGATATTGCATACGCGATATCGCTGTGTGCCGTCATATCTATAAATAAGAGGTGGCTCTCCCTTGTTTCCTCATCCTAGGCTAGAAGTAGGGAAACTCTGGCAGATCGATCACTCTAGAGATAGAATATTTTCCATGTGCCCGTAGTAGGAGTCCTAAAGTGAACGGATCTTTATTTGAGCAACATTGTACTTGAACACAAGTTGTGTACAGCAATAAAGATGAACTTCCTGGATAAACCTTGTAGTGCATGTAATAGGATTTTATTTAATGTTATTTATTGCTTTCTCTCTTACCCTTATCTCCTAGTAATGTGGAATGAGTATGACTTGATTATGAGTATTTAAGGATATGTACGGATAATCAAGGAATGGATGCTCATCGCACTTAGGCTAGATTAGATTCTCTCAACCCTTTCCTCCTAGTTAAGTGTCTCAGTACTACCACTTCGAGCACGTGCATTACGCATGGTGATTCCAGCAACGATTAGCATTTGGTAGCCACGGTTGCATCGGTTCAGGGTGTGTACGGTAAGTGGGAATGGATGCTGACGCTAGGTAATTTAGACTTAGTTCATTAGTTAGAGTTAGTAATTAGTTTCTCAACCCTTCACCTCAATAGCATAGGAGATAAAACAGAAAAAAGCTATAAAAATCATATACCTCGGACTTAACCATACACCGTGAAAACTACAAGCAAGTCTGGGAAGATAATGAATAATTAACCCTAAGTGTTCCATGGGATGTGTAGGCACTTAGTCTACGGAGTTCGACCGGATCGTGCATGCTACACTCGTATTCGTATGGTTGAGTGTAGGGGTATCTTGCCACTCATCAAGGAGCTAAGTGAGACCATTAAGTCATGTCCTAGGGACATGCTGGGTGTAGAATGAATACCCCAAATGTGGTAGTTGATCATCACCAAAAAGTTGCACTTCTTTGTCATCCCCCTCAAGTTCAAGGATTTGCTAATGCGTAAAAATAGTAGACACGGTTGATGGAAAAGGAATTGCAGCATCATCTATATTGAAAATCTTCATTCTCTGCATTATAATGTGGGGATACTTCAACAAACATTCCACCTCTAAATCCAGTAGAATCATTAGGGTGAAGGACATCACATGAGTGCAATGCATGATAGTTAGGAGGTTTGTGTGAATTGCCCTGATGAGAGTTCTCCATTGTGGGTTGAAGTTCCTATAAGGTCATCCTATCTCATTGGTCTTTACCTTAGGCACCTTACTCAAGAGTTGTGTTTTTTTCTTAGAAGTGGTTGTCACAAAATACTCCCTTTGAGCACCAACAGACATGTTAAGTACTTGTCCCAAGATTTGCTCTATAAGTGTATAAGTAGAGTCACCAATCTTGACCACCTTCAAAATAGGTGATCCATGATGATGTGCTACATAATAATTAGGACCTCCAATGATGATGAAATCAGGACACCGTTCAATAAGCTTATTAAGCATCTCTAGTCTAACAAGTTGCATCAAGGATTTGAAGTTCCTTGGACTTTGCAAGGGGGCTGATCTGAGTTTCACCTCCTTTCGTTGCTACTCCTCTTGTGCTAATGTCTCTTGTGCACATCAATATGCCTTTTGCTCATCATTTTTGGCAACATTTCATGTAGTAGCATGAGGGCCTACCTAATATCTTCCCTATGTTTGTGCTCTCTCTTATGCCTCCTACACTTTGCCAAATCTCCTCCTGTTATTTGGTTGTGATGATGATCCTCTCTAAGTACATAGAAATATATTATAGCACAACTGTTAACAATTAAATGCATTATCATGATACCATGTTTTCCCCTTTTAGTCAGGCACAGCATTTCTATTACATCACTATGTGATGGTAGTGATCATAGAGATTAAAGAATGTCACATGCACTATACTCAACATACGTTAACTTTTTCAAATGCCCTATTATAATAGCAAAAAATAGCCTTTTTAATCAAGAAAGATGTTGTTTTTGAAACCATGATGATTTAATGCTATCATAGTTGGTATTTTTATGTAGACTACAACTAGACTATGTGTGAGTTGTACAACGACTATCACTAAAGGTAAAGGTTGGGATGTGATTTTTCTATTATCATGACTTGGTTGTGAGTTGATCATGACTCAGTGTTAGTCTGTAGAAGTTGGGAAAGTTTTGGATTATTCTTCTAGATAAAATGCAAGTGGATTGCAAATTGTTGTGGACTTAATGTCAGTGTTTTTGTTGGCTGTGATTGGAATGCGATTTGTAGTGAGGTCATAGTTTTTGAGATATGAAACTTGAACCTAATTTGGATGAAATGAACCTTGATATTTTCATAGCTTGCAACATGCAACTTCATAGAAATAGAGGACAAAGACATGCACATAGATTTTGTATTCTTATAACAAAGATTTGGGTCTTTGTTTTTCATGTTTATGATTTGTTTAAGCCTCTTCAAGTATGATAAACACATTTTTTTTAAAAAAGTGCCTAGATCTTCTCTAAGGGCTTCTATAAACATGTTTGTTTTAATACATTTTCAAAATACATAAAAGGGAGAGGAGCAAGAATTTTGTTGGGGGCATTCATGGAGGCACATTTCTTTTGCATACCATTTTCTATCTTCTATTTAAAATTGAAATGCATGTTGAAATAAAATACTAATATAAATTAAGTTACGTGAAATGAAGATTAAACAAAATGCTATTCCAACATTGAAGTGAAGTAGCTCATCCATCTCCGAACATCCAACTTAAGAAAATGATAGCTAATGCATGTATATATACTTGTATGAGAGGGTATTTTTACTTCTTATTGGAGTCAACTAATTGACTTTAGTTTTACATTTGATTAGGAGTAACATCACTAGCAGTTATACCTTGATGACTTGCTATATGGTGATTATAGGAGACATCATGGTTTCATCAATTGTTGGCTAGACACATAGTTTTCTTGTGGTCTTATAATTGGAACTCATCCATCCTATTTTACCAACTTCTTTCATCAACTCATCCATCTTGCTGACTTTTTCTAACACAACAAGTTTACCCTCATTTTTAAACCTTGATTTATACTTTATTGGAAATTGGTAAATTTGTAAGACTAAATTCTAGTGCATGAAAGAAATAATATACTAAATTCTAGCAATTTCATATATAAAAGCCATTAATTAATTTGTGAAACTGTCACAGATTGTCATAGGTAACCCTAGCAGCAACAAAAAGAAAATAAATTTTGAATTGCAGTGTGGATTAACTTATCCTTCTAGTCATTGCTCATACAAATTGAATAATATAATGCTTTGAAATGAAATCTTGTGTTGCTACCTTCTTAGCCTTTGTCTATGGCTGTTGTGACATTGCTTCTTGCCTGATGTCTACTATGTCCAAGTGAAAGTGAAAGTGAAAGTGAGAATAACGGTAGCATTAATACATTTTATTTTTTTTACATTTTAACTCAGGATGCAAGGTCTTGTGACCCGCATATTACAGAAAAGTGTGAGTTGTCATTAAATCTATTCTCACAATTTAACTTGATTAATGCGATTTGCATTTATAAGGTGCTACTTGTAGTTTGATCAAGATGCATAATAAAATGTGAATTGCACCCTTCTTAAAAGTATGCTGGCTATATAATTTTTGGTGAGATGCACTAATATAACAATATGCGACTCGCAATATTCATTACTACTTACAATTTGAACATGGAAAGTGCCACTTGCATTAAATCGCATTGAGTTAAATTGGTTTCTGTAAAAAAAATTAAATTGCAGAGATATATAAATCTCCTAAGCTTGTAGAAGTTTTTGGTGAAAGGAGAGCGACTTGCATAGAGTTATAAAATTCAAGACTACTAAATATTGTGAGACGCATGTTATTTTAAGAATACTGCATGTACATGCAATTCACATGTGCTTGTAGTTCTTAAAAAATGAGATATTCAAGAGATCATTAACAAAGAAAGAAAACCATATATACAGTGATCATTGTCCAAAACATAATTAACAATGTATATATATGCAACACATGTCCAACACATAGTCTTGCAACATCCAATTAAGTAATATAAAGCATAGTTTTATCAACAAAAGAATCTCTTGGGATACCATCACTTATGTTGTAAACTTAGGGTTTAGGGTTTATGGTTTAGGATGCCACAATGAACATCAGGAAGATGAAAACTTGTTGTAATTTTGGTGTACCATAGCATAAAAAAAAATACCCTAATGTATAACAACGAAAACTATAAATTAACATCCAAGGTACAATAACCTCTTGGGTTACCAACATCTCTGTTATAAACTTAGTGTTTACTTCAAAAGTTATGAATAGTCATTATATGATAGTTAAGTATGATGAATTGGAAACCTAAGTATGACATTGCTGCTAGATGAGCCTTTGCCTTCTAGAAGCCTCAAACTCCAAGGAATTCATAACTACCAGAAGGTCTGAGTGCCTTCTGGTCAGGACTATGAGAGAGTGCTAGTCACACTACCTCACAACTTACTTGGACCTTGCTACCAAATGAGCCTCTACCTTTTGGAACAATTGCTTCTTTCCAAAAGGTTTGGATTCCTTCCAATTGATCTTTAGCCTTTTGGATGATCCTCTACTTTCCGAAAGCATCAAACTTCAAGTAATTACTCCCTTCTGGGAGGTTTGAATGCTTACCAATTAAGACTTCAATTGGGTGCTAGTCACACTTCCTATTGGAAGCCTCAAACTCTAAGCTATTGCTCCCTTTTGGAAGGTCATGATGCCTTCCAGATGATGTTCAATCTTCTGGTTAACTCTTTGCCATCTAGTGGCCTCAAACCTGAAGCAATTGATCTCTTCTAGAAAGTTTTCATGCCTTCCAATAGGGACCGCGCGTGGATGCAAGTTGCATATCCTTGTAGTTTACACTGACCTTGCTATCAGTTGGCCATCTACATTTCTAAAGCCCCAAACTTTAAGCAATTATTAACTACTAGAAGATTTTACTATCTACTGGTAGGGAAGGTGGGAGGTTGCTAATCGTACTTGCTTGTACTTTACTTAGACCTTACTATTAGATGACCTTGTGCCTTTTGGTAGCCTCAAACTCTAAGCAATTGCTCCCTTTTGGAAGAACTTGATGCCTCATGGATGATTTGTAGCCTTTTGAATGATCCTCTACCTTCCAAAAGCCTCAAAATCCAAGCAATTGTTTCCTATTGGAAGGTGTCGAAGCCTTTTAATGAGGATTGTTCACGGGTGCTAGTCAAACATCCTTGTAGTCCATTATTCTACCTTCTTGAAGCTTCAAACTTCATGCAATTATTTCTTCTAGAAGGTCTAAGTGCCTTTTGGTTGATCTTCAGCCTACCAGATGATCTTGTACATTTCAAAAGCTAGAAACTTTAAGAAATTGCTCCCTTTTAGAAGGTCTCGATGCCTTTCGACTAGTATTACATGAGGTTGCTAAGCACAAGGCCTTGTAATTTTCCTAGACCTTACTTCTGGATGGAAATCTACCTTATGGTAGCCCCAAACTTGAAGTGATTATTAACTATTGAAAGGTCTCACTATCTTTCGATGGGCCTGCAAATGGGTGCTAGTCACACCCTCTTACACTTTACTTAGACCTTGCTATCAGATGACCCTATGCCTTTTGGTAGCCTCAAACTCTAAGCAATTGCTCCCTATTGGATGGTATGGATGCCTTCTGGTTGATGTTCAGCCTTCTAGATGATCCTCTACCTTCTAGCAGCCTCAAACTCCAAGGAATTATTTCCTATTGAAAGGTCTCGATGCCTTCCAATGGGGATTATAGGCAGGTGCTAGTTGCACATCCTCATTGTGCACTATTCTACCTTCTAATAGCTTCAAACTCTAAGCAATTATTCATTTTGAAAGTTTTGAGTAACCTTCAGTTGATCTTTAACCTATTGGATAACCCTTTACATTGAAGTGGCAAGAAACTCCAAGCAATTGCTCCCTTCCAAAAGGTCTTAATGCCTTTCGATTGGGACTACGTGAGGATGTTAGACATAGGACCTTAGAATTTTCACAAACATTGCTTCTGGATGGTTTTCTACCTTTTGAAAGCCCTAAACTTTAAGTGATTATTAACTACTAGAAGGTTTCACTATTTTATGATGGGACTGTAGTTGGGTGCTAGTTACGTCCTCTCATACTTTACTTAGACCTTGCTATTGAATGACGCTGTGCCTTCTAGTAGCCTTAAACTCCACGCAATTACTCTCTTTTGAAAGGTCTGAATGCCTCTCAGATGATGTTCAGTCTTTTGGATGATCCTCAGCCTTCTAGAAGCCTTAAACTTCAAGTAGTTGTTCCATATTAGAAGGTCTTGATGCTTTCCAGTGGGGACTGTAGATGAGTGCTAGTCACAAATCCTTGTAGTGCATATTTTTTCCTTTCAGAAGCTTCAAACTCTAAGCAATTATTCCTTCTAGAAGGTTTAAGTACCTTGTATTTGATCTTCAACCTACCAAATGATCCTCTGCATTATAGAGGCTAGAAATTCCAAGCAATTTCTTGCTTCCAGAAGGTATCAATGCCCTCTAGTTGGGATTGTGTGAGGTTGCAAGGTGTAGGGAATCACAATTTTCATAGTCCTTGCTTTCAAATGGCTGTATGCATTATGGTAGCCCCAAACTTTAAGCAATTATTAACTACCAGAAGGTCTCACTATCTTTCATTGTGCCTGCAGGTGGGTGCAAGTCATACGCTCTCATATTTTATTTATTCCTTTCTATCGGATACCCTGTGCCTTTCGATAGCCTCAAACTCCAAGCAGTTGCTCCCTTCTAGAAGGTCTGAATGCCTTCTAGATGATCTTTAGCCTTGCAAATGATCCTCAGCCTTCTGAAAGCCTTGAAGTCCAAGTAATTGTTACCTACCAGAAGGTCTTGATGCCTTCCAATGGGGACAATGGGTAGGTGTTAGTCACATTTCCTCACAATCCACTTTTCTACTTTCCAAGAGCTTCAAACTCCAAGAAATTATTCCTTTTGGAAGGTGTGAGTGCCTTTTGGTTGATCTTTAGCCTACCAGATGATCCTCTACATTCTGGAAGCCTAAAACTTGAAGTAGTTGCTCCCTTCAGAAAGGTCTCGGTGCCTCTTGGCTGGGATTGCGCATGGCTGCTAGGTTCAAGAAATCATAGTTTTCATAGATCTTGCTTTTGAATGACCGTTTACCTTCTAGGAGCCTGAAACTTTAAGCAATTATTAACTACTAGAGGGTCCAACTATCTTCCAATGGAACTATGGATGGGTGCTAGTTGTACCCTCTCGCATTTTACTAATACCTTGCTTCTAGGTGATCCTTTGCCTTCTGGAAGCCAAAAACTCCAAGAAATTATTAACTACTGAAAGATCTTGATACCTTTTGGTTGACCATCTTCCTTTTGGTCAAAACACAAGCAATTGCTCCCTTTCAGTTGGGATTGGGGGAGGATGCTAGTCACACTTCCTTGTAGCATACCTAAACCTTGGTAGTGGATGACCAAATGTCTTTTAGTTGTCATAAACTTGAAGCAATTTTTCCTTTTGGAAGGTTTGAATGCCTTTCGGTTGAACTATTATCTTCTGGATGACCCTCTGCCTTCTAGTAGGCTTAAAATCCAAGCAATTGCTCCCTTCTAGAAGGTCTTGCTATCTTTTGATATGGATTGTGAGAAGGTGCTAGTAGCATGTCCTCACAATTTACAATGTGCTAGAAGATGCGATGATATGTGAGTTGTAGTCCATCATCATCAGCATGTGTGTGCATTCAAGTTAAGATGAAACACATCATGAGCATGATGACACATGATGCATGTACACCAATTCACAACATACATACACATGCCCTCACCAACCACATCATAGGCTTTGTAATGACCTAATGAGAACAACGATAACCTTGTCCATATAGCATGTAAAGAAAATTTGTCCAAACAAAAGTCAAGAAAAATTGCAAAATGGTAATATTGTGACAAAAATTTACTTTAACAATATGGTAATTAATATTCAGTGTCATTACGAATCATGTAAAATTAGACACATCAAAATCAATAATTTGCCCTTTCTCTTTATCTTCAATCATGGTTAAAAAAAGTAGTCAAACATAATAAAATGTTAACAATTGTTATGAAAAATGCTTACATTGCATATTCTACATTTTGTATTCCAAGAAAGGTATTAATGTTAACCATAGAGACGTAGGCCCATGATTGAATTATTATGTATGACCTATCATTCATTTTGAACCATAAACTACATTACTGAAGAGTTTTCCTCTTAGTGCCAAGAAAGGATATTAATGCGTTGATGGGTGTCATCTTGTTTTCAGCATGTCAGCATTTTTTTTTAAAATTCTTGGTCTTTTAAGGCCTAGTTGCATTCATTTTAAATCATGAACTAGATCCCCACAAATTTTCCTTCTTGGTGCCAAGGGGCATTAATGTGTTGACTTGCACCATCTCTTTTTTCACATATGTAAGATTTCCTTTTATATAATTGATCTTTTGTGGCTCCATTGTCAGCATTTCCATGTGGTAGTATACTTAGAATTCAAAAAAACATGACACATACCAATTTTGATATTAAAAAAAAAAAACATTAGTATAGCATATGAATTATTATTGAATTTCTAGAGTTATCCATTATAGTGAAGAAAAACCCTCTCTTTCTCCAATGAAAGGGTTTGCAGTAGCCAAAAAGAAAAAAAAAAACACTCAAGGAGAGTACATGCATCATATTCTTTCTTTGTTTGGAATGTTTGTAGTGCAATAGGTTATTTAGAAGGAATTTAAGAAAGAACCAATTTCTATAAATACTTATTTTGCTCTACAATTCCTTGCCTATATATTTCTTTTTAAATTCTTCATTGTTGTGTGTCAATTCTAAAGCACATGCATTATTGTTCTATATTGGGCATTAAATACATTAAGATAAGGCCTAATAATTATCCATTTCCTATTAATCACATGCTAACTTAGGAGACAAATAAAATTAAAATCAATTACAATTAACATCTAAGAGTGGAATTCTTTTAACATTATCATGATGACCTTCTGCCCTCAAAAATTATGCTCTTGTGCTTATTAAGTTTTATGGTGGTTAGATCACTAGGTCAAAGCTACTAGAAACAACTTGATGAATATTAGAAATAGAAAACAAATGTACACCATGAAATATACCATAGCCCATGATGTTACACATGCATGTCATACTTGAATCATGAATGAAAAATAAACAAAGAAGAATGATATTGAACTACATCTCTATGTGCTATTGTATATTTAGTACTTAGAGAAAAATAGAATCAATCACTTATATAGGTTAACAAGAATAACCATGTTGGAATAATGAATAGGCACACTAGATGGTTGAAATTAGTTAGAAAAATAAATTATTCTTAACAAGTTATGTAATACATTGACATCATAGGTGGTGTGGTACACCATGATGGTGTATGCAAACAATTCAAATGTTACTAAATATAGACATCAACTAACATGTTAAACCTAATAGAACACACAAAAGCCTTAGCACTACCCCTTAAGCTTAACATAGAGAACTATAACTTTGCTTCACTATCAAAAACCAGATCTATGACATTAATAAAATGAGTGATAATATAATTATTACATCAAGAGCCAACTCCACAATACTACATGAACTAGAGATTTATAAGCATAGCCAATGATGTGGAGTAATACTTTTAAAGTAGAATTCCTATTAAAAAATTGCATTTCAAAATGTGCACCATATGAGTGTCAAACCCCTAGAAAATATTGATAATGAACAAAGAAAATTAAGAGTACATTACAAGTTTGACACCAAGTAGATATCATTGAAAAAATATATGGACATAAATTTTTTTTGATATTAGAAATATCTACTCACATGTACAACCTTACAATTGATATTTTGAAAAAAAGTGAATAAAATTAATTATTAGTAAGGAGGAAGGTACTGTTCTAACAAAATTTACATTACTTTTCAATATCCATTCTTGAACTTAAAATAGTAAAAGGATTCGAGATAATAGTTATGAATCTATTCTAGGAAAGTTAATAGAGAGTTGAGTCATAGTAGCAAGTGATGATATTAAGGAAGGACACATATAGCAAATGGATCCAAAGTTATAAAAGCAGGTATACCTAATGAGATTGTACTATGTGGATATATTGTAAAGGAAGGCATGGTGACAAGTTGGGAGATGTTAAACAATAGTAGAGCAATAGGAGTAGGAAGTGACATAGACAAGAAAAGGGGTATAGTAGGTTGTGGTTGAGGGATGGAATATGTAGTTCTAAAAGATGGAACAAATGATTGGAAAATGGAGTGATGGTTACTGATATTATTAGGAGAAAATAGTTTGTAAGGAGGGATAGAGCTTAAAAAAAGGCTAAGTGGTCATGTGGTAGAAGGAAAAAATTTGGGTGAAGTGTTTTGAGCTACTATAATGCTGATGCTATGAATGTGATGTGACAGAGGATTGCTTTTTCCAAGCTCCCCTATTGGTTTCTCTTCATCTTTATCTATTAGATGAATATTAGTTTCAAAGGATACATGATAAATCCAAATTTTGATGCATTACAATATTGTAGAAATGATGTTGTATCAACGACGTAGTTAATATGATGTCGTGACACATGATACATCATCATTGATACAATGTCTTAGGATGTGTGTGATTCTATAAATGCGACACTTGGGTGTGCAATCTACTAACTTTTCATTCCCATCATAACCAAACTTTTACAGTTTTATTTCTTAAACCTAGACTTAGCAATTAGAAGAGTGAATGCTTGTAGTATGATGTGTTATAGTTGAATGGTATCTTTGTTCAAGTAGTTTGTACTTGGACACAAGTTGTGATTGGAAATAAAGATCGAAACTATTTTTCATCATTGCAGCATTTCCTTAGCTTACTATTTTTACTTAGCATAATGATTACTGTTTCACTTAGCATAATGCTTTTACTTTACTAGTTTAATACCTCACTTTCCAAAGTACTTCATTTTTACTTGTTAATCGTAAGTAGAATGGATATGACTGATTTCAAGAGTTAATTGTGATCATTTGGTAATCCTAGTAGTATTATTGCTTGGTTTGCCTAGTAGCATAATACTTGATAATCCCAATGATGATTACATAAGCCCAAGATGTGTACAGTAAATCAGGAATAGTTATCCATTGTTATAGGCTAGAATAAACTTACGTTTCTATTATTAGTTAGACTTAGCATTTAATCCTACTTTCATCATGTTTACACTTAGGAGCATAAGTGGTCGATCAACATCATTTAACATACACCTCATTACAAGCTAAACCAAAACTTAGACTTTACTAGCTTGAAGTGGAAAGAAAATGATCACAAGCTTAACTCAATTACTAGCATATGAACATTGACCATCCATAGATTATATCAGGTTATGCATGAACACTCATAACTTGTATGGTTGGGTCTTGGATTGCTCCACTGCTTATCATTGGTGCCATTGCTGGGTGATGAGTAGCAAGCTAACCCTACGCCCAACCATATGAATCACAAGCATTCATGCACGATCTAGTCGAATTCCATGGACTTTATCATTTCTAGTGCACTAGCCCTTTAAGAAGTGAATCTAACCTTAAAGTTAATTATTGTCCTCCCAATTACACTTGTGACGTTCATTGGTATGGTTAAGTGTAATTGAGGCATCCAATTTTTATCATTTTGTCTTTTATATTGTGGGTGTTCAAAATGTAGATAAAAAGGACTTTAATTAACTAATCTAAATGACTAATTAACTAATCATTTAACTAATCCTAACATAATCATTCATTCTCACTTTCCGTACACGTCCTGAATTCACATATCCACTGTTGGGCAACCAGATGCTACGCTACTAGGTGTACCAAGCAATAATGTTGATAGGATTACCTAGTGAATACATGTTATGCTTGAAGTGGTTGTACTTATGTGTTTAATCTATCTAGCTTAATAATCTCATTAACTCAATTACTGAAAAATAATTGCGAAATAATTAAGAATGATTATTAAATAATTGAAAACATTGAATGCATAAATAAAAGAGTTGATCTATTCAAAGTGTTGCAAGATTTATTAGAAATCTCATCTTTATTGTCGCACACACTGTCGTGCTTAGGTACAACAATGCTCTAATAAAGATCTATACACTCAATGACTCCTGTTGTGGGCACTCAAGTAGAAAATTCTAACTTTCGAATGAAAAAAATGCAAGAGCTTTGCTACTTCTAAAATTTGGACTCCTCATAAATGCAGTTGGTAGGGGACTATTTATAGGTGATGGATAGGCATTGCATTGACAAGGCCTTGTCAACACAGGTCAAGATGCGTTAATGAGGCCTCGTCGACGCAGCCAATCAACAATGACTCATCATACCCCCATGACTAAATGAAAACTCATCCTTGAGTTCTTTTACAAAATTGGAAAGGTATGGAATTATTGATTGAGTTTTCTTTCAAAAAAACAAACTTGAATGACTTGACAAAAAATGGAGTGCTTGGATGTACAGATCAACACATTACAAAAAATGGTGGTGTTCAGGCCACAAAATTGAACACCATGACACAACTCTTCAAAAATTGGACAACACATCCCTTGATGATGTGAAAGTTATTAGAGAAGATCAAAAAATCCTAGGCAATGGTGGTTCCTAAGGCTCTGAGGGACCTTTACTGGCTTCATGCACTGGTGGTTGTTCTCCTACTATTGCAATTTTAGGTGGGAGGAGGAAAGCATCTAATAGTGCTTTCATTTTCTCCTCCTTACTCCTGGGATCATGCACCCTCCATGCAACTTCCCCAATGTGGGTTGAAATGGACACATCCCAAGTACATGGGATCATTGAAAACAACTCCTTGGCATTAACAAACTAGGTAGCAAATTGTTTGCGTTCAATGTCGAATGCTTGCACTATGTTCTTTAGCTTCTGGTAGTCATTCATTTATCTAGCTAGGTCCTTGGCGATGGATCACTGATATGTGAATCACCTTTTAAGGATGTTAAGTTCAATGTTAGTAGTCTCAAACTTTTTCTTGGTGTCCTTGTGGTATTTGAACTCAACCTTGTATAATAGATATGAGCTAGCCACTTGCTTCTCCAATTCTAACTGCAACCGTCTGGCTATCATCATTGCTAGGTTTATGTAATAGAGATTGGCCAACTCCATATACTCTGTCATTTTTTTGATCTACAACTCCTTTAAGTGGATCTCCACTTTGTTGTAAGCATCAATCCCATCAAGGATGGGCTGCCACATCTCTCTTCCTTGTTGGAGTTACTAGAGGGCTTCATTTACTTTAGCCTTTACTAGATGGATTTTTATTTTATTAATTTCTTTTTGCAAGCCAACATGGTCCTTGTAGTGATTTTTTACTCTCTCAAACTTGAGAGTTTTGTTCTTCTAGGTAGCGATTTTGATGGCAGACTTTTGTCACAAGGTGCGTACCTTCTCCATTGATAGATTTTGGTTCTCTGTAGCTAATTTCTTCAATTCAGTGTTGACCCTAGCAAGTTGCTCTTGCTGTTGATGAATGAATTCTTGCATTTGATCTCTTTGGGCATCAACATTTCGTAGGCGATGATTTTGTGCAATCAATGCTTCATTTTCTTGGTGCATTTGATTCAAGTCCTTTTTAATTGAATGCATTTCAACTTCTACATGGATTGTTTGAAGATGGCCATTACTACTTCTTCCTTAGCCTTTGAAATTATTCCTGAAGTTGTTTGGTAGCTTCATCTCTTGTCGTTGTTGGGTTGAGGATTGTTTGCTCTGCAAGTCAGGCACAAATTTTAGAAACCTCTATAGCTAAACATTGATTTTACTCTTGGGCCATTTTTAGTTGCCTCTCCAAAATGATGCACTTGCCCCTTGCATTCAGTAGCTCTGACTAGGTTATAGTGATATTCTTTGGAAGATCAAAGATATTTGGAGTCAGTTGCCTGGTTCCTACTAGTTGTTCTTGCAGTTGTTCATGCTAGGCTACATTCAATTTCCTGTTGATTATGCCTGTAGAAATTTGCACATCTTGGAGTGTACATACGTTTGGCACAGATACTACAGGTGCATTCAATGCTTTAACTACATAATCAACTATCACTTTTGCCACTATCTCCTACCCTTGGTACTACATCACCAAGATAGTTGCCTTTTCACCTTTCTCCAACCTCATCGAGAAAGTGGCAGCATTCCCAGAGATTTCTGGGAATAGATAATGTGTTACTAATGACACCGTTAACTCTTGAGCATTGGGATCTGACTTTGAAGGTAGCTACATTCTTTGGGTAGAGAAAATGGAACCACCCCTCTCCATCTAGCTAATTGTTCAAGCCACCTCATTAAGGTGAGCCATTGTTGGCTGATACATAGATGGATTTGCCCCACTCGTTCCTGCCTACTGCTCTTGTTCACTCAAGAGTTGCTCTCATATTTGTTGTAGATGCTCAGGCATTACATGGGCCTTTGGTGTTGTCTCCTGAGTGGGTGGTGGTGGTGGCAACTCCTTTTTTTGAATGGTTGTTGGCATTTTTTCTTTCATGATTTCTACCCATGAGGCTAAGGGAGTATGCTTGAGAGTGTCATTTGAATGGTGAACAATACTTGCCCTCTTGCAAAGTTTCCTGATGAGGCACAGAAAGGGCAAGGTTGTTCTTCCACATTCGTTCTCCTTAAAATGCTTCTTAATCTCCAAATAAATCAACTATGGAAGGTTAATAGGAAATTTTCCACTTAGAGCAGTGCATTCTTGAGTAGAGAAAGCAGTCACCTTGCTTGGCCTCACCGTTGGATTAAGGTGATAAGCTGTAATCTTAAAATAAATTCACTGTATCAGTGTGAGTGTGCCATACTCCTTACAGTCCATCCCATAGCATCATTGGGTCCACTCACTTTTTGCCTTAAGATCGCCTTTTGTTGATATATTTTCCAATTTTTTTCCAATGTTTGGCAACCCTAGTGCCTATGCAATGGCCTCCACTAAGTAGGACACTTGAATGTCCTTGATTTTTACAATGGACCCTAGCCTTTAGTTATTCCAAAAAAGACAAGTCTCTTCCATGTACCACTCCCCACTAGTTGTGATGACTGACCACATGGGAAAGGTTTGTAATTATGTTTTGACATCCTCTGGATCTCTTTTCAAAAGTGGCCCGAAGTTTATCTCTTGAAGAACTGATCTTTGGATCTCTTGGGACTTGATGATGTATAGGCAGGCTTGAGTCAGAGTGACCTCAAGCCTTGGCACAAGTCCAGGTGCTTCTCCTCATTTAGATTGTTCTATAGGCACTTCTTCTTTTAAAATTTATCGAACAGATTTCACTTTAGGCTCCTCTCGAAGAGGTCCCATTACATGGGTCACCTCTTGTTGTTCTTGACCTTGTTCTTGCTAGCCCCTTCTAGCTCTGGGTCATTTCTCCCATGATTATGAGGGTTTTCCTTTTTACAGGTGCTTTTGTTTGGGTGCCATCTGTAATCACAATAGAACCATGAATTAGCAATCATTGTGTAACCTTAAAATAATTGGGATACCTTAACTCTTGAGGGTAGTTACACTTGGCTAATTTGTGATTTCGGCTAATTTAATTAACTTAATTATTATTTCTATTTATGCCTTATCATTGATGAATCATCCTAGAGGTTGTTGGAAGGGTTAACTTGGAAAAAATTGATGTTTATGTATGATTAATGTTACTAATCCTTGGGGGAGTTAGAATTTTTTTTTCAAAAATTGCATTGAAAACCTTAAGGTTTGTAGCCCCCATGATAAGGATCTTACCTTTGGTAAGTGCAGGATTGAAAAATGAAGTGATTTGAACAAACGGTTTGAAAGTTATAAGCTTTGAAAAGTTTTGGGCTATGAAAAATTATAAAAATTCCTCATGTGTTATGAGAAAATTGCAAAAAATTTCAAAGTGTCCAATGGTATATATAGTATTTTTGTATTCATCAATAAGGCCTCGTCAACATAGCTGTTGACCATTGTTGACTTTGGTCAAACTTTCAAAATACAAGGAATTTTTTGATGAAATTGGGATCAAATGAAAGCTTAGAAGACCAAGAATAGTATGAAATCATGAGAAGAGGGCATTGAAGTTAATAATGTTAAAAAATGGAGAGAAATTAATTTAATGGATGAATGCAATGAAAGATTAAGGAGTATTGAGTGGTTTACATAATGGAAAATACAAAATATAAGATTGTAGTGATGTCAAAGGGAAGGAACCTTAAATAATCAAGCCAAAAGTTATGTAAGTGGGTCCTCCCATAGTAGGCTTATGCCCTTTTTACCCTTGCATAACCTCAACTAAGGAGTCCATGGGCCCTAGAGTCGATTTAATGATCATAACAAGTTAAGGGCCAACCCAAAAGAATCCACTCGAGAATCCCAATACATTAGATTAAGACATAGAGCATAACATAGAACCCAGTAGTGAGGTGAGTTATGGTAGCATGGAAGGATGATAGAGAAGGTGGAATGGAGTTCTAAATTAATGGCATAAAAATTTCCTTGTGGAATTGTGGTTAAAATGACCTGAGAAGTTCCATCCTTAGTCTAGACCAAATCCATCTACTTTCAATGACTTCGCATCGCCACTCTAAGATTGATCCACCCACTCAAGATACAAGAGTGTCCTTGCAAGACAACCACCCTTCCACAAAGAGGAGAGAGAAGTAGGAAGTGAGAGAGAGAGGACCTTAGTTAGAGAGGACCTTTAGGCATAGGTGTATGTCTTTCAAGTCCCATAATTAGTGCTTGTAGCCATTTTATTTGTCTAAGGAGTGTGCTTTGAATTTCCATTATTTTTTTTTGTTTTTTTGAATGATGGGAACCACACCATGTGAGGACTTATTTATGTTGAAGGGGTATGCTCTGATAGGGTTTTTATCTTGAATGATGGAAACCACACCATGAAATGATGTTATTTGTCTTCCTATCATTGGTGATATGGAATGGTAAGAAGTCTATGAAAAACACTCAAGCACTCAAGCAAGAAGAAGAGTACAAAGAGTATTGAGTCCCCTTGAAGTCACACCCTTTACAAACCTTTGGATCTTTCCTAATTCTGGAACTACCAAGGTCACTGATTGATTAAAAGCTTCTTTAATAAAAAAGGAACCTCAAATTCCCAGAATAAAGGAAAATCATAGAGTTCTTTGGATGGGTGGATGACATGGACTCACTACTTATCCCATGAACAATGAACCATGTCAAAGTCATCAGACTTCAGAATTCAAAAATAGAAACCAGACATCGACAATCACACATTAAGCACAAACCATCATTAGTAAATAGTAACAACATCATTTTGTCCTATGATAATAAAGTAGATTTATTAGCAAAAATGAGAAAATATCATGCTTAATGAAAAGAAACACAAGAAAAAAATAAAGTAAAATATACAAGAATGTGTAAAATAATCAAGAAAATTTAAATGTACTAAAAATGGTATAAAATTTAAAAAATTTGTAAAATTAAAAATGTGAAAAACAAAAAGGGTAGAAAAACTGAGAGGTCATGGTAATGGTTAGCATGGATGGCCATCTCCCCCATGACTAAGTTGGAAGGAGGAGATTCGAAAGATAGAACATGGGTGTCCATTAGGTGAGGCGGTAGTTACACTGGTCAATCTTGGTTTTAGGAAAGGTTTCATTTGTTGGATATTGACCAACTGCTTCTTATTTGGACTGTTAGGTGTGTGAATTATCATGGCCCTAGAGGAAAAGGTTTGATTAATTATATAAGTTCCCTTCCACAATGTTTGAAATTTTACCTTTTGAGGTACATGTATGAGGTTTTAGTAGAGGACCTTATCTCTTGGTTGAAACCTTACTTTCCTAATTCTAAGGTCATGGCATTGCTTGTTGAATGCCTTGTTCACTTCATTCAAAGATAGGGCCACTAAGAAATTTTTATCTAGCATGTTTAGATTGATCAATCTCTCATTTTATGCTAAACTTAGGTCAAGGTTTAGATCATAGGTTGTTGAGAGTGTATGAAGCTCAAATTGAATTGGAAGTGTTGGAATTTTCCCATACACTAACTTATAGGGAGAATATCCAATAGGAAGTTTCCAAGTTGATCGATAAGCCTAGAGAGCATCATTAAGTTTTGTGCTCTAATCCTTCCTATATTTGCTAATAATTCATGTTAATATTTTTGTAATCTCCAAGTTGGTTACCTTTGCTTGACCATTGTCTTGGGGATGGTAAGGTGTTGTTAATTTATGTTCTACTCCCAAGTGTTGCATTAATTTTCTAAATGTGGCACCTGTGAAATGAGTCCCATTATCAGAAATTAGTGAATGTAGCATTCCAAACCTATTTACAATATGTTGTTGTATAAATCTAGCACCAATGGATGATGTGCAATTTGTAATGGCTGCTGCTTTAGCCCATTTTGTGCAATAGTCAACTACTACTATAATATATGATTTCCCATTAGAGATGGGTGTGATGGAACCCATAAAATCAACACCTCATATGTCAAAAGGTTTTAGTGGTTGAATCCATTGTTGAGGACCTTCCATACGAGCGGTCATTCCCCCGTCACGTTGACAATGTTCAGAAGACTTGATAAACTAGTGGGCATCCCTAAAGATTTTGGACCAATAGTATCCTATCATTAGGATTTTTATGGCCGTGCATCTCCCTGCATAGTGGCCTCCACATGGTCCTTCATGAACATCCTGGAGAACGCATAGTTGATCTTTGTCAGGGACACACCAATGGATCAGGCCATTGATACACACCTTATAAAGGTGTCTGGTGATTTCCATGAAGTATTGGACCCAATGAAGAAATTTTTGCTTCTTCCTAAAATTCAAGTCTTGTGGCATCTCTTGAATAAGAAGATATGTAAGGATGCCATTATACCATACTGCTTTTTTAGGCATTTGTTCATTTGTTGCTTTAGTAAAGAGGAGTTCATTTGGAAATTGATTAGAGAATGGGTTCTCTTGTTTGTTATCCCATCTTATGCAAGAAAGATGATCAACAACCACATTCTTGATTCCTTTTCAATCTACCATAGTAATATTGAATTCCTACAAGATCACAAGCCATCATATAACACGAGGGCTCATCGTCAGCTTATTCATAAGGAAGTGAATTGCACTATGGTTTGTATGTACAAATATTCTATAACCTAGCACATATTGTCTAAAATTTTCTAGTGCATACACCACTGCCATTAATTCTTTCTCCATGGTGGTGTAATTTAACTGTGCTCTGACAATGCTTCAAATCATGCAGTGGATATAATATGGATGTTTCTTATCATTCAACTATATTAGCATTACTCCCAAAGCATAGTTAGATGCATCTATCATGATATGGAATGGTTTGAACCAATCTAGTGCTCATAGGATTGATGCTTCTATGAGTTTCTCTTTTAATTATTGGAATGTGTTTTCACATTCCTTGGTCCAAATGAAAGGTGCATCTTTCTTTGTAAGTTCTACCAATGGTTTTGCAATCTTAGAGAAATTCTCAATAAAGTGTCGGTAGTAACCAGTGTGTCTAAGGAATGACTAAACATATTTAATGATATCTAGTTGGTGTGTTATTCCTTGGATGACCCTTATTTTTTTTGGCTCTAACTTGATCCCTTTTTGCAAAATTCAGTGCCCTAGCATAATGCCTTCTTGGTCCATTAGAGGCTCTTTTGCCAATTGAGCCATAGGTTTTTTTCAACAAATCTCTTTAGTACTTGCTCAAGTCGGTCCAAGGCTTGCTCAAATGTAGCTTCGTAGGTGGAGAATTCATCTATAAAGCCTTTAATACCACTATTGATTTGTTGTTGAAAGATACTAAGGACCAAGTGTTGAAATGTTGTAGGGGCATTGCATAGGTCAAATGACATCTTATAGTATGCAAAAGTTTCCCAGGGACTTGTGAATGTTATCTTTGCTTAGTCTTTTGGTGCAATTTATATTTGGTTATAGCCACTATAATTGTCCAAGAAACTATAATAACAATTCTTAGATATGATGTCTAATACTTGATCCACAAATGGAAAAGGAAAGTGATTCTTAAATGTTTCCATGTGTAATAACCTAAAGTCAATTCAAACTTGCCATTTACCATCCTTCTTTAGTACAATTATGAGTGGGCTAACCCACTCACTATCTGCGATTAGATAAATAAACCCTACCTTGAGAAGTTGCTTTATTTCCTTCTTAACAATTTACTTCAATTTGGGGTTTAGCCACCTCTGTGGCTGCCTTCTAGGCTTCATGGTCAGGTCAGTGTAGATATAGTGCTAGCATATCCTTGGATCGATTCTTGTTAGCTCTGGATATGACCAAGCGAAGGCTATTGACCATTTATTTACTACTTTCAACAACTTTTCTTTTTGTTCAAGAACAAGTTTGACATTAATGATGACTAGTTTACTATTCTTTAAAAATGCATACTTCATTCCGACTGGTAAAGTTTTTAATTCTAAGGGCTCTTGCTTGAAGTGATCAAGGATCTCCAACTCTCCCCAATAGTTATCATCATCTTCATTAGAGAGTTGTGAATGGACTTGTTTAATTTTGTCCATGCCTTCTACATATGCAGAAGTTAAACACTCAGTTGGCTCCATGCATATTGTGCTGCTATTTGAATTAGCTATTAGCCACTGGGTGCCCTCTTATTTTGTGGCTGCTACATATAGACACTATTGAATATTAACTTCTTATGCACACTGATTGCATGCCATAATGTATGTGCTTTTGATGGACCAAATCTTTTGCACATAATTGCACCCATTTTTGCTCTACACGATGCATGAAATACGCTTCTTCTCAATTTTTTCAAACTCATTCTCTTTAGATATTTTGAGAGATAGGTCCCTTATACCCATTTGTGCATCAACTGTGCTTAACCAAGCCCTTCTCATTATGATGGGGAGGTCACTTTTGTAGTTTTCCACCTTGATTACCAGAAAATCAATAGGATAAGACTACCCATAGATTATTGATGAGACACGATTTGCATAGGCCGTGATATCTCATCCCCCGCGATATTGCATCGTCCCCTACAATGTCACATACAAGATATCGCAGTGCATCATCATATCTATAAATAAGAGGCGGCTCTCCCTTGTTTCCTCATCCTAGGCTAGAAGTAGAAAAAATTTGGCAGTTTGATCACTCTAGAGATAGAATATTTTCCATGTGCTTGTAGTAGGAGTCCTAAAGTGAACGGATCTTTATTTGAGCAACGTTATACCTGAACACAAGTTGTGTACGACAATAAAGACAAACTTCCTGGATAAACCTTGCAGTGCATGGAATAGGATTTTATTTATTGTTATTTATTGCTTTCTCTTATTAATGCGGAATGAGTATGACTTGATTACGAGCATCTAAGGATGTGTACGGATAGTCAAGGAATGGATGCTCATCGCAACACGGAATGAGTACGACTTGATTACGAGCATCTCAGTGTGACTACTTGGTAACCTAGTGGCATATCTAGGATCTGTGCTTGGTAATCCTAGTGGTAGTTGTGCACCAGGATGTGTACAGATAATCAAGGAATCGGTTGCTCATCGCACTTAGGCTAGATTAGTTTTCTCAACCCTTTCCTCCTAGTTAAGTGCCTCAGTATGACCACTTCGAGCATGTGCGTTACATGTGGGATTTCAGCAATGATTAGCGTTTGGTAACCACGGTTGCATCAGTTCAGGGTGTGTACGGTAAGTGGGAATGGATGCTGATGCTAGGTAATTTATACTTAGTTCATTAGTTAGAGTGAGTAATTAGTTTCTCAACCCTTCACCTCAATAGCATAGGAGCTAAAACATAAAAGACCATAAAAATCATATACCTCGGACTTACTTAACCATACACCATGACAACCACAAGTAAGTTTTGGAAGACAACGAATGATTAACCCCAAGTGTTCCATGGGGCGTGTAGGCACTTAGTCTACGGAGTTCGAACGGATCGCGCGTGCTACGTTCATTTCATATGGTTGAGTGTAGCGGTACCTCTCCACTCATCATTGGCGCCATTGCTGGGGACTAAGTGTTTGTGCGCTGAATAGAACATAAAGGATATCACTCACATCATTGGGAGCCTAAACGAACCTTCGGGTTAATTAATTAAACAAGAATTTATATAACGGTGAAATAGCACATCGATAAAAATGTCTTCTTCTAACAAGATCAACTCACCACCTAGGGATAATACAAAGGACAGTCGGTAGTCAAAAACATATAGCCGAAATTAGCTAAGTCCTAAACAATACAAGATAGTTTACACTCATCCCAATGAGTATATTCCAAACTTTACCTTTATCCTCCATCAAGACGAATAGCTACGATGGAGAGATTTGCAAGGTAACATCGTGTTACCCCTAGATTGATTAGTCTCTAACATGCTTCTCCGTGCTTTGGCATAGATTGGCATGATAGAATTTTATGCTGAATAAATTATGGGTGATTTTGACATGAGGGATTACCATCCCACAGCTTTGCAACGTATGAGGGACTCAAGGCAGGAGAGCCAAGATACCCTATTGAAGGGCAAAGGCCTGCACGTCCTTAGTAAAATAGAAGATGAGGAACCCCTTATAACAGGTTCTTTAGCAAATGATGTTCCCCCTCCTAACGATGGTGAGGAGGTTGGGTATCAGAACCTACACTCAATGATACATAACCCTAGTTCTGATGCCTATGAACACCAATTGTTCACAGAGGGAACAACAACTCATGATAAGGACGGGCACTTAGATCGTCACCACGATTGGGACCGTAGCAGTCGAACTCCCAAGTGTCTAATTTGTGTAAGCAGATCCAAGGCCCACTACTACACATTGTTACATCATTGCTTGAGCCATGGATATGCTCAGTTGGATCAACTTCACCACATCGTGGATGGGCTAAGGCATGAAACTAAAAGAACCCTTGGGACTTATTCCTAAGGGAGACTCTCACAACTTAGAGCCCATGAAGTACATAGCTTGTTGGAAAAAGTAACAAAAAAGAAGGTGAGCTACGCATGAGAGAGAGTGTAGAGGAATACAACCATGACCCCCCCCTTTTGGAAGAAGGGAGTGAAATTTTGTGATGAGGAGGATGAGTCACCACTCGAAGAGTTGGTGAACAGAAAAACCTTGCCAATTCAAAAATTAACAATAGAAGTATGGGCTAAGATGAATCAATTGTGGTATTCCTTAGACTCAAGACTTGAAAGTGTCTTGAAAATCGTAGAAGAGTCTAAGGAGAAACGAAGTAGTGAGAAAGGTAAGACAAAGTAGAGAGATTCAGGCGTTGCACATAACACGGGTAAGGGGAAAATTCCTATCTCCGATGAAGTTGTGGATTCTGACACAAACGATGACGGTGGATGTAGATCTGCCAATATGATCATCCTAAGGGATGTTGTCCAATTATCTCACATCTATAGGAGTCTGGGGTGTATGCTCTTAATCCAAGACTTAACCAACGGCAAACACCCCGAAGGTTACCTTATCCCCAAGGTAATCCAAGGTAGTTCCACTAACCACTAACGTACTATCCAAGTGGAACTCCACCACAACCCATTGGATAGCATCAGCAGTGGCAATACCCACAGTCATGGAGGATGCCACTATCGACACAATAGTACCCTTACTAGAAACCTGATCCTTATGTCTATTATGTGCAGCGGCCAGTTTCTCCAAGTGACTCTATGAGTCACACAACTTCCCAACGTCACTACCAAGTTCGGGAGTACTTTAGGAGGACTCCTTCTCCTCCGGGAGACATCTCACATATACACCATCCTCCAACTCCATCTGCACCTCTTCCACATGTAGTTCCCATAACACCTCCTGCTCCAACAATGCAAGGGGAACTCCCTACTCAACCACAGCAACGTAACGCTGTGAGAGCTATAAATATTCAACTTGCTGTTGGTTCTGACAATTGTAAAAAGAGAAGACCTTTCTTCAGAATCAAAAACCCAGACAAACTCTCGCAACAATAAGCGGTTGAGTCTAGGTACACTCCTCCATCATCTAACACTTCGAAGCACCCTTCAGTCCAACAGAGCTTAACGCATACCATAACCAACTGGATCAAGGTAGGCCACCTTCCTAGAAAACTAACTGATCCTGGAAGCCTCTTAATCTATTTACAAATCACCGGGAATGAACCACATAGGGCTCTTCTTGACTCAGGTTCCAGAGTTAATTTAATATCACAAGAAATGTATCAAGCCTGGAACCTGCCCCAACTTAAGAAGAGTAACATTCAACTAGAGCTGGCAGATAAATCCATCACCATTCCCTTGGGATTGGTAGAGGACATTGTTACCACTGTGTGTGGTTGGTCCTACCCAGCTAATTTCCTGGTGATTGAAGTTAATAACAATAAAGGGGACTTCCCAATTATAATGGAAAGGACATGGTTGAGTACTGTAGACGCATGCCTTAGGATCCACGATCTTTCCTTGAAGATATCTAAGATAAACATTTATGGAAATATTGAGAAGAGGAAAGTTCCATGCATCACATACAATGATTCATCAGTTGATGACATGGAGGAAATGCCTCCATGTAACAGGTGTGCCCTTGAATTTTTGAAA
>MNCI01029954.1:2205530-2217120 GCA_015680685.1 Gnetum montanum | reverse complement strand
AAAACAAAAAAAAAAGAAAAAAAAAAGAAAAAAAGTGAGAATTCAAAGCACACCCCTTAGATGAAATAAAATTGGGCTACAAGCACTGGTTATGGAACCAAAAATGTTCCCTCTAACTAAGGCCCTTCTCGCTCCCCATTCTCTCTCTTGTTTCGTCGGAATGGTGGTGCTTCTTGGAGAAGGAATTCTTGTTACTTCAAGAGGATGGTTTGGCCGAATGCATTGATGTGAAGTCACTGGATGTAGTTGGTTTAAGGCTGGAGTTGGAATGAGATTTGCCAAGTCACATTAATCATGAAGCACACAAGGGATTGTACACCACCTTGTTCCTAGGATTCCATTCCATTCTCTTCTCTCCATCCTTCTCTCCATTGTTCACCTCATTGCTAGTTGTATCATTAGTGTATATTTTGGTAGATACATTATTTTTTTGGTAAATTCTTGTGGTTAAGACTTTAATCCTTATTCTAAATAACATTCCTAGAGCCTACAGACTCTTTGAATGTGGGTTTGTCAGGGAATTAAGGGCATGAGCCTGCTTTGGGGAGGACCCACTAACATTCCTATTTGGAGCATTAGTTAAATTCTTTCCCTTAACCTTTTGTAATTAATTTTATTTTTTTCATTTCCATCTTGACATCCATTTCATCGATGTCATAGTTGTCCCTTTTTATTTATCTTTCTTACTCCTTTTCTTTCTCCATTCTAACGTTACTGGAGGTTCGCAATTAGTCATGGGGGTACGGGGCTCGATTTCTTTGATTTTCTCTTAGCCTTGAATTTTTTCAATTCTTTCCTAACCCCTACACCTTTAGTAGTCATCATTAATATATCTCCAGACCCGTAATCAGCCATACCACAACCCAACCAATGGACTTATACCAAAGCAAGGTATTACCCACATTGAAATTCATCTACCCTTGCTAATACAAGACTATGTTGTGTGTGCAGATGACAATCATACAACAATGGACCAGATTTGGAAGGAACGCTTGGAATGGAGCAGTGCTGAAAGCAACTATGCAAGGAAAAAGATCGATGACATGATTATGGATGGATAATGAAAGGCACAATCTTGGTGTTGGCAACAACAATACTTCTTCTCTCTTCTTCTCTCCTCTTCTCTCTTCTCTTTTCTCTTAGCTACCAAATGAGGCCTGATGTCAATGTAATAAGGTGTTCACCCTTGTTGTCATGAACCCCAGTTGTTGAGTCTTGTAATGATGATTCATTCACATGTCATCCCATTATTTCCATTCCTCTCAATAATCCCATACCTTCCCAATATTTTGTAAGGAACTTGAGGATGAGTTTTCATTCAGTCATGGGGGTATGATGAGATGTGATTCACATAGGCCATGATATCGCGGCTGTCACGATATCGCGTCGTCCCCTGCGATGTCGCGTATGCAATATCACAGTGCATCGTCATATCTATAAATAAGAGGCATCTCTCCCTTGTTTCCTCATCCTAGGCTAGAAGTAGGGAAACTCTGGCAGTTTGATCACTCCATAGATAGAATATTTTCCATGTGCCAGCAGTAGGAGTCCTAAAGTGAACGGATCTTTATTCGAGCAACGTTGTACGTAAACACAAGTTGTGTATGGAAATAAAGACAAACTTCTTGGATAAACCTTGTAGTGCATGGAATAGGATTTTATTTATTGTTATTTATTGCTTTCTCTTAGTAATGCGGAATGAGTACGACTTGATTACGAGCATCTAAGGATGTGTATGGATAGTCAAGGAACGGGTGCTCATCGCAACGCAGAATGAGTACAACTTGATTACGAGCATCTCAATGTGACTACTTGGTAACCTAGTGACGTATCTAGGATCTGTGCTTGGTAATCCCAGTGGTAGTTGTGCACCAGGATGTGTACGAATAGTCAAGGAATCAGCTACTCATCACACTTAGGCTAGATTAGCTTTCTCAACCCTTTCCTCCTAGTTAAGTGCGTCAGTACGACCACTTTGAGCACGGGCGTTACGTGTGGGATCCCAACAACGATTAGCATTTAGTAACCATGGTTGCATCGGTTTAGGGTGTGTACGATAAGTGGGAACGGATGCTGATGCTAGGTAATTTAGACTTAGTTCATTAGTTAGAGTTAGTAATTAGTTTCTCAACCCTTCACCTCAATATCATAGGAGATAAAACATAAAAGACCATAAAAATCATACACCTCAGACTTACTTAACCATACACCGTAACAACCACAAGTAAGTTTTGGAAGACAACGAATGATTAACCCCAAGTGTTCCATGGGGTGTGTAGGCACTTAGTCTGTGAAGTTTGACCGGATCATGCATGCTATGCTCGTTTCGTATGGTTCAGTGTAGGGGTACCTCACCACTCATCAATTGTGGTCACAATGTCATCTACTAATCCCAAAGGAACAAAAATCAATTGATATGCTAATTCTAAATAGATGTTACTCTTCTTAAGAGGTGGTAGGTTCCAGGCTTTGTACATATCATGGGAGATGAGGTTCACTCCAGAACTAAGTCTAGAAGAGCCTTGGATGGCTCTTGTTTGGTAATCTATAGAAAGATGAGTGGACTTCCTAGATTAGATCTTTTTGTAGGAAGATTGCTAGCCTTGACCTAGTCAGAAAAAGCATAAGTTAGCATTATAGTGTGGATCCTAGGTGGCACTTGGTTTGAAGGGTGCTCAAAGGTATTTGATGCAGAGGATGAGGGTACTGGAGATGTAGGGTGATCAGTTGAAGTAGGTTATGAGGGCTAGAGAGGACTACTAGGTCAGAAGAAAGGTTATTTCCTTGATCGATTATCTAGATCACTTGGTTGAAAAATTGGTTATGAGTGTATAGCCCTTGTAGCATTTCGTTGCTGAGGTTGTGGAGGAATTTCATCTTGCATGGATGAAGCAGGAGGTAACTGAGTTGAAGGTGGAGGTGTAGGTGTAGAGGAATGTAAAGGATAATAAGGATACAGATATGGGTTTTTCCCTCGAGTAGATGGTGAATGTGTTCGATGGTACTCTGGAGGGTAATAGTGATGTTGGAATGATGCATGACTTGCTAAACTTCTAGGGGAGACAAGTTGCTGAACATAGTACCCATATGGATCTAGTTGCCTATAAGGGTATTGTTGCCTTGGTAGTGGCATTCCCCACGATTGTGGTTGGTATCACTGTTGGTATTGTTCATAAGGTTGTGGAGGAGTTCCACTTGCATAGTAAACTTATTGTTGTTGGTGGAACTGTTTTGGATTGTCTTACAGGATAAGGCAATCATCTTGGAGCTTGTCTACATGCTAGGTGGTGGTTCAATGCGTACACTCTAGACTCTTGTAAATGTAACACCATAGGGTAACATCCCTTTGTATGTTCATATTGACAGATGTCACATTCAATTTCATCATCAGAGTTAAACTGCACAACTTCCTCTACTATAGCAACTTTTCCCTTTCCTCTTTAGTAGGCATGTTTAGCTTCTTTTTGCCATCTAAAATTACAATCACTATTTTGCTTTTTGGATTCTTTAGCAATCTTCAAAGCAGTTTGAAAATTTTCATCCAAAGAGTCCCATAACTTGTCAACCTTGGTTGAAATATCAAAAATGTATTTTTGGATAGGCAAGGTCCTTTTGCTCATCACTTCATCAAGTGGTGACTCCTCCTCATCACAAAATCAGACCTCTCATTTTTTGATGGATGGGTTCCTATTGTACTCTTCAACACTCTCCCTTTTTTGTAGCTTACCTTCTTCTTTTGCTACTTGCTTAATTAGCCTTTGGATTTGCTGAGCTCTCATTTCAGACAACCTCCCTTCAGCATACACCCCAAGGGTTCTTCTTGTTTATGCTCTGAGCCCATCTATGATGTGGTGAGGTTGTTCCCTCTGAGAGTAACCATGGCTAGGACATCTATGTAGGAGTGAATAGTATCAGCCCATGGCAGCATCCAAGGGTTTATGTGCTCCTTGTTTCCAGCCTTGGATTTGCCTTCTCAAATTAGACTCTCTAGAGTACATTTGATATTTATCATTGAACAATTCTAACATGGTGTTCCATATTTGGATAAATTCTGATTCTAAGGACTAGTACCAACTTTTAGTTTCCTTAATGAGTGTCCTTGGGAAAAGCTTGAGTTTCTACCATTCATTCTCAATGTTTTGTAAGGTATAAGCATCTTGAAAAGCTTGCAAATGTGTCTGCAGATTAGAATTGTATCCCCCCTCAAATCTTGAGATATTGTTCATATCTAAGCACTTGATTCGATTATCCTTCATATGCCTAGTTAGAATTCTTACTACCTTTGCAATGTTAAGCATATTACTAGTTGCTAGTAAAGGCTCATCATCATTGCTGTGTTGATGACGTCAATGATGGTTTCAGCCTCCCCTTCGATTTTGGCAACCTTCACGATCATTATGATTTCCTTGATCATCTTCATCATGTTGGTTTGGATGGTGGCTTTCATGATAATAGTTAGATGAAGAGGAATGTTTAGAATCAAATGAAGAGGATAAAGAGGAGGATGGACCATCACCACCATTGTGGTGTCTGCCATTACTGTTATGCTTTTAATGATCTCCATCATTAGATCCCTTGTTATTGTGATGTTCACCCGAGTCCCTACCTTGGCTATCACTCTTCCTTGAATCCAATTTATGAATAGTTGATCGTAGGGTCAAGTTCACACCTTCACCATTGTTAGCAGGGGATGGAGATTCTTCATGTTGAGAACCTTCCAAGGGAGGATCCTCATTATCCTCTTGATCTAGTAGGAACAAGGGGTTAGTGTAATGTTTTCCCTTTGTGGCTTCATGAAGTCTCTCTTGACTTTTATCTCACTTACATTGTGTTTAAGTGGGATGATAGTTCTGAGTGTCATATCCATCCACAACATACTCTTCATGAGGATTTGCTATGCCCAACTTCTTAAGGGTTTTAATTAGCATTCTAGGCATAGATCTATTGGGGGGTAAAATAACATTGCCTTCCATATCATGCCATCACATTTGTTCCTCCTAATTTAGGATGAAGGAGGAATTTGGTACAAACTCATCTAGATGAGTGTATACCACCTTGCATTCTTGTGGAACCAGTGGTTTAGTATCGTCATGCTTACAAGAAGAAGAAGACATTTTATAAAACAAAATGAAATTGTCAGTGTGCTTTTATAATTTATGTATAGTGGGAATGTTATTGAATTTTAGGTTAGTACAATGATATTAGTGGTATCCACTTAGAACTAAATAACGCACATTCCACAAACAAAGTCCCTAGCAATGGTGCCAATGATAAGCGGTGAGGTACCCCTACACCCAATCATATGAATCACAAGTGTTCATGCACGATCTGGTTGAATTCTGTGAACTTCATCATTTCCAGTGCCCTAGCCCTTTAGGAAGTGAATCTAACCTTAAAGTCAATCGTTGTCCTCCTAATTACACTTGTGACGTTTGTTGATATGGTTAAGTGTAACTGAGGCATTTGATTTTTGTCATTTTTTATTTTATATTGTTGGTGCTCAAAATGTAGAGAAAAAGGAGTTTAATTAACTAATCTAAATGACTAATTAACTAATCATTTAACTAATCCTAACATAAGCATCCATTCCCATTTTTCGTACACATCCTGAACCCACGTATCCATTGTTGGGCGACCAAATGCTATGCTACTGGGTGTACCAAGTAATAATGTTGCTGGTATTACCAAGTAAATACGTGTGATGCTTGAAGAGGTCGTACTTATGTATTTAATATATCTAGCTTAATAATCTTATTAACTCAATTGCTAAAAAATAATTACAAATAATTGAGTATAATTATTAAATAATTGAAAACATTGAATGCATAAATAAAAGAATTGATGTATTCAAAGTTGATGAGTGGCGAGGTACCCCTACACTCAACCATACGAATATGAGCATACACGCGCGATCCGGTCGAACTTCGCAGACTAAATGCCTTAACGCCACAAGAAACACTTGGGGTTAATCATTCGTTGTCTTCCCAGGCTTGCTTGTAAGTGCCACGGTGTATGGTTAAGCAAGTCTGAGGTATGTGATTTTTTTGGTATTTTCGGCTTATCTTCTATGCTATCAGGGGAAAGGGTTGAGAAACTAACCAAACTCTAACTAAAGATCTAAGTCTAAATTAACTAGCGTCAGCATCCGTTCCCACTTACCGGACACACCCTGAACTATGCAACTGCGGCTTACCAAACGCTAATCGTTACTGGGATCGCCACACGTAACGCAAGTGCTCGAAGTGGTCGTACTGAGGCACCTATTTAGCCTACGTGTGATAAGCAGCCGATTCCTTAGCCAGCCGTACACACCCGTGGGTGCTCGTAACTAAGTCGTACTTATCACACGATCTAGCCTAGCAATGAGCAGCCGATTCCTCAACTAGCCATACACATTGGACTACTACTGTGATTACCAAGCGCAGAATCATGGAATACGCTACTGGGTTACCAAGCAGCCAATGCTCGTAATTGAGTTGTACTCATGCATTGCGTCAAGCAGCCGATTCCTTGACTAGCCGTACACGTCCGTAGACGCTCGTAATCAAGTCGTACTTGAACACACTAGGAAAGCAGTAAATGAAAGCAACAATAAATGAAACCACGTGCTGCAAGGTTTATCCAATCAAGTTCGTCTTTATTGCCATACACAACTTGGGTTCAGGTTACAAGCTGCTCAAATAAAGAGCCGTTCACTCTGGGACTCCTACTGCGGGCACATTAGAAAAATTCTAACTCTGGAGTGATCAATCTGCCAGAGCTTCGCTACTTCTAGCCAGGATTGGGAAATGAAGGGAGTGCCGCCTCTTATTTATAGATATGGTGGTGGGACGCGATATCGCATACGCGATATCACGTACGCGATATCGCAGGAGACGACGCGATATCGCGGCGGCCGCAATATCGCGTACATGATATCGCGGCCCAGTGCAAGTCGCGTCTCATCATACTCCCATGACTGAATGAAAACTCGTCCTCGAGTTCCTTACAATGATATCAGGTAGGTATGGGATTATTAGGGGAAATGGAACTAATGGGATGACATGTGAACGGTCTTTATTACAAGACTTGACAAAAACTGGTGTTCATGACAACATGGGTGAACACCTTATTACAATGACATCAGGCCACAGTTGGCAGCTGAGAGAAAAGAGGAGAGAGAATAGAAGAGAAGAAGAGAGAAGAGTCTTGTTGCTGCCAACGCCTAGATTGCGCCTTTCGTTGTCCATCTGTAAGCGCATTATCAATTCCACTCCTTGCATGCTGCTTCAGCGCTGCTCCATTCCAAGTGTCTGCTCCAGATCCATTCTGTTGTTGTATGATTGCCATCTGCACACACAACACCATCATATATTAGCAAGGGTAATTGAATCATTAAGTAAAGCATACCTTGCTTCGGTTTAGGTTCACTGGCTAAGGTGTGGTATGGCTGATATGGATCTGGGAAAATATAGATGATGACTACCGAAGGTATAGGGGTTAGGAAGAAAAACGAAAAAATCCGGGGCTTAGGATAAAAATCGAAAAATCAGGCCCCGTACCCCCATGACTAATCGCGAACCTCCGGTAGCGTTAGAATGGAGAGAGAAAAGGAATAGGAATGATAGGTAAAAAGGGACAACTATGGCATCGATAAAAAGGATGTCATGATGGAAATGAACAAAAATGTTAATTAATTGCAAAACGTTAAGGAAAAGAAGTTAACTAATGTTCCAAATAGGAATGTCAGTGGGTCCTCCCCAAAGCAGGCTCATGCCCTTAATGCCCTGACAATCCCACATTCAAAGAGTCCGTGGGCTCTGGGAATGTCCTTTGGAAACAAGAGTTAAAGTCTTAACCGGAAGAATTTACCAAAAAGAAAACAAAGCATCAACTAAAGTATATACAATGATACAACCGGCAATGAGGTGAACAATGGAGAGAAGGATGGGAAGAAAGAGGAATGGAATGGAATCCCAAGAACAAGGTGGTGTACAGCCCCTTGTGTGTTTGATGATTAATGTGACTTGGCGAATCTCATTCCAACTCTGGCCTCAAACCAACCACTTCCAGTGACTTCGCATCAATGCAGTTGGTTAAATCATCCACTTGGGTAACAAGGATGCAACTTCGAGAAGCCACCACCATTCCGACGAAACAACAGAGAGAATGGGAAGCGAGAAGGGCCTTAGTTAGAGGGAACACTTTGGTTCCATAACCAGTGCTTGCAGCCCAAATTTATTCCGTCTAAGGGGTGTGCTTTGAATCCTCACTTTTAGCTTTTTAGCTTTTTCTTCTTCTCTTTTTTCTGTTTTTCCATTTTTTTTCTTCTTTTTTTTGTTTTGTGTTTTTATGCGTGGGGACCACACCATGCAAAGACTTCTTTATTTTTATTGTCTCAGCTTCCGATTATTGGGTTACATCGGAACGGTAAGAAAACCCAAGAAGAAAACATCCAAGCACCCAAGTGAATGACCAACACAAGAGCACCAAGTTCCCTTGAAGTCACACCCGTTTCAAATCCTTGAGTCCTTCCTTAGTTTGAGAAATGCCCAGTCACTGGTTCGTTAAAGTTCTTATTGGAAGGGAACTGTACATTTCCAAGCCAAGGGAAACCATAGACTTGATGGATGGATGGATGAAGTGATCTCATTGCCTGCCATATCAAAAGAACATACCTTAGTATCAACAATGTAACTTAAAGGTAAAAACCAAACATTAGCAATTAATGAAAAACAGTTCATCCCATCGGCCCGAACACTTATTGGGTGACGAATTTACATGATGGATGACACACACACACACACACACAAAAAGATAGAAAAATATAACGATGTTGTAAAACAAAAACAAGAAAAGTTAAAGAAAGTTGTAAAACAAAAATTAGAAAAGTTAAAGAAATTGTAAAACAAAAATGTGAAAAACAAAAACGTTGTAAAACAAAAATGTGTAAAACAAAAACTGAAAAAGAACTGAGGGCCCCATATGATTAGCATAGGTGGCCATCTCCCCCATGACTGAGTTGTGAGGGAGAGATCCGAAGTAGTGAGCGCCTATTTGAATTTCTAAGCAGTGCCCAACTTCTCCCAATTGATGATCTTAAATTCAGGGTTGGAAGTTGGCGACGCTCACGTTCCAATGTGTCTATGCCACGGTTGTTGGCATGAGTTGCCTCAGTTCGTTCCATGCATATTTGTTTGCTCTTATGAGAAGCTGTCAACCACGGGGTGTCTACTACTTCTTGTGTGGTTGCTACATACAGGCATCTTTGTTGCAGAGTTTCCTGGGCACACCTGTGACATGGAGACATTTCCTCCGTGTCATCACCCGATGAATCACTGTATGTGATGCATGGAACTATCCTCTTCTCGATCTTTCCACATATGTTTATCTTGGAGATTTCCAAGGAAAGATCACGGATCCTAAGGCATGCATCTACTGTGCTTAGCCATGCCCTTCCCATTATAATTGGGAAGTCCCCTTCGTTGTTGTTAACATCGATCACTAGGAAATCCGCTGGGTAGGACCAACCACACACAGTGGTGATAACGTCCTCCACCAAACCCAAGGGAATAGTGATGGACTGGTCTGCCAGCTCTAGTTGGATGTTGCTCTTCTTAAGTTGGGGCAGGTTCCAGGCGTGATACATCTTTCGCGAAATTAAGTTGACTCCGGAACCTGAGTCAAGAAGAGCTCGATGTGGTGCATTCCCAGCGATCTGCAAATGAATAAAGGGACTCCCAGGATCAGTTAGTTTCCTGGGAAGGTGGCCTACCTTGATCCAGTCAGTTACGGTATGTGTTAGCATAACCGTATGCGTTACATTCCCTTGGACTGAAGGGTGCTCCGAAGTGTTAGTAGTTAGAGGCCTATACATATACCCGTCCGCTTGTTGTTGCGAGAGCCTATCCGGGCTCCTAGTTCTGAAAAAGGGTCTCCTTTTTGTACAGTTATCGCCAGAACTAGTGTCCGGTTGGATATTTACACTCTGAATATTTACAGATCTCGCGGCGTGACGTTGCTGCGGTTGGGTAGGTAATTCCCCTTGCATTGTTGGAGCAGGAGGTGTTATGGGAACTACTTGAGGAAAAGGTGCGGGTGGAGTTAGAGGATGGACAGAATGTGGGATGTCTCCCGGAGGAGAAGGAGTCCTTCTGAAGTACTTCCAAGCATAGTAGTGACATTGTGGAGTAGTGTGACCCATAGCGTAACCTGGAGAAACTGGCTGCTGCACATAATAACCATAAGGATCAGGCTGCCGGTAAGGGTATCGATGTGTCGGCGATGGCATCCCCCATGACTTTGGGTATTGCCACTGCTGATGTTGTCCAATGGGCTGTGGAGGCGTTCCACTTAAATATTACGTCAAGGGTTGGTGGAACTGCCTTGGGTTACCTTGTGGATAAGGTAACCTTCGGGGTGTTTGCCGTTGATTAAGTCTTGGATTTAATGCATACACCCCAGACTCCTGCAGATGTGAGATAATTGGACAACATCCCTTAAGATGGTCATAGTAGCAGACCTCACATCCACCATCATTGTCTGAATCAGAATTTTCAGCCTCATCGGAGTTAGAGATTTTTCCCTTACCCTTGTTATGTGCAGGGTTAAAGCTTCCCCGCTTGTCTCTTCCTTTGTCACTACTTTGCTCATCCTTAGACTCCTCTACTATTTTCAAAACTGTTTCTATTCGTAAGTCTAAGGAATCCCACATTTGGTCTACCTTAGCCGATACCTCCGTTGTTAACTTTTGGATCGGCACGGTTTTCCTGTTCACCAACTCTTCGAGTGGTGACTCATCCTCCTCATCACAGAATTTCACTCCCTTCTTGCGAAGGGAGGGATCGCGGTTGTATTCCTCCGCACTTTCTCTTTTACGTAGCTCACCCTCTTCTTGCGCTACTTGTTCCAACAAAACTTCAACTTCATGGGCTCTTAATTGGGAGAGTCTCCCTTGGGCGTAAGTCCCAAGAGTTCTTCTCGTTTCATTTCGTAGCCCATCCACGAGGTGGCGAAGTTGATCCCGTTTAGCGTACCCATGGCCCGGGCAACGATGTAGCAGTGTGTAGTAACGGGCCATGGCAGCATCCAAGGATTCATAAGCTCCTTGTTTCCAGCCTTGGATCTGCTTACGCAAGTTAGACACTCTGGAGTACGTTTGATATTTGTTGTTGAACAATTCAAGCATCGTACTCCACCTCCTGATGGTTTCCGGTTCTAAGGACCGGTACCAGCTTTCTGCTTCTTTAGTGAGTGTCCTTGGGAACAACTTGAGTTTCTGCCACTCATTGTCTATGTTCTGCAAGGCACAGGCATCGTGGAATGCCTGTAAATGATGTTGAGGATCAGCGTTGTATCCCCCTTCAAAACGTGGGATATTATTTATATCCAAACGCTTGATCCTACTGTCTTTTAAATGCCTTGTGGGAATCCTAACTGCCTCTCTAATATCGAGCATACTTCGGGTTGCGAATAGGGGTTCGTCATGATCGTCTCTTTCATGACGTCTGTGATTTCTACGTGGTGGTTTCCTATTCTCCCTACGTCCTTGCCCTTGTCCTAACTCCTCTCGACTTTCCTATCGAGGCATTTTATCTCTTTTACCTTTATT
>MNCI01029954.1:2185377-2204171 GCA_015680685.1 Gnetum montanum | reverse complement strand
AGGCACCTATTTAGCTTAAGTGTGATAAGTAGCCGATTCCTTAGCGAGTTGTACACACCCGTGGGTGCTCGTAACTAAGTCGTACTTATCACACGTTCTAGCCTAGCAATGAGCAACCGATTCCTCAACTAGCCGTACACATCGGACTACTACTGCGATTACCAAGCGCATAATCATGGAATACGCTACTGGGTTACCAAGCAGCCAATGCTCGTAATTGAGTCGTACTCATGCATTGCGTCAAGCAGCCGATTCCTTGACTAGCCGTACACGTCCGTAGACGCTCGTAATCAAGTCGTACTTGAACACACTAGGAAAGCAGTAAATGAAAGCAACAATAAATGAAACCATGTGCTGCAAGGTTTATCCAATCAAGTTCGTATTTATTGTCGTACACAACTTGGGTTCAGGTTACAAGCTGCTCGAATAAAGAGCCGTTCACTCTAGGACTCCTACTGTGGGCACATGGGAAAAATTCTAACTCTGGAGTGATCAATCTGCCAGAGCTTCGCTACTTCTAGCCAGGATTGGGAAATGAAGGGAGTGCCCCCTCTTATTTATAGATATGGCAGCGGGACGCGATATCGCGTACGCGATATCGCAGGAGATGACGCGATATCGCGGCGGCCGCGATATCGCATACGCGATATCGTGGCCCAGTGCAAGTCGCGTCTCATCAAAAGTGCTACAAGGTTTATTAGAAATCTCATCTTTATTGCTGCACACATTGTTGTGCTCAGGTACAACAATGTTCGAATAAAGATCCGTACACTCAATGACTCCTAATGCAGGCACTCAGGAAAAAAATTCTAACTTTCGAACGGAAAAAATTCAAGAGCTTCACTACCACTAAAATCTGGACTCCCCATAAATGTTGTTGGTAGGCAGGTATTGATAGGCGATGGACAGACATTGTGTCCACAAGGCCTCGTCGACGTAGGTTGAGAGGCGTTAACAAGGCCTTGTCAATGCAACCAACCAATGAAAACTCCTCACCAGCGATAGTCAATGTGTGCTAAGTAATTGATTTCACAATTTTCATTGTAGATATAACTAAAAGTTAATCTTCCTAATCTTTAAATAACTTTAATAGAACATACACTTAACCAACCAAGTGTTATAACTAAAATATCACTTCAACAAAAAATACATTATCACCTACCAAAGAGACAAAGAAGGACAATTATAGCATAAATGACAAAGAAGACTAGAGTATGCTAATGTAAGCAAGAATATCATATGCTCATGATGATTCCTACTATCCTAATTCTTCAACCAGGATGGGCAAATGAGATGGAGAGACTTATAGGATAACATTGTTCTACCTCCATAGTGTTCAACAATCACAATGCTTCACATAGCTCTAAGGGGAATGAATTTGAGTCATGCACAAGAAGGGACAAAATACATGACGAGGCCCTATGAACCCACAAAGGCAAAAGTGAACATGTCTATAACAAAGGAAAGTAGATCAACTCCCCTGTCATCCTAGAAAAACTAGATGGTGATGCATTCATAGTAAAAAAATGCCATTAGTATCATGAAGTAAATTCTCAAATGTCTATTATTTGATTAGAAGAACCTGTCAAGGTACAACTACATTCTACCTTAGTAGAGACACCCAGAAGAGAAGCCAAAAACTCTAAGTATAAGTAAGACTCAAGACGAAGAGCTTCTGCTAGATTTCAAAGAGAAGACTATCAAAGTCATAGAAGGAGGACTAGCTAGCACCATTCTCCCACAGCTTCATCTTCATCCTCATGATCATTGGTGGACTCTGATAGAAGGGGACACAAGTATAGAGACCATGACAAGGAAATGCGTAGAATTCATGATCGAAATGACTATCACCCAAGGCACTATGATGATAAAGATGAAGAGCATGAGCCAAGAAGAGACATAGGCATGAAAACAAGGAGAGATATGAGCATTGAAGGGGGCACCACTACAATCGAGTAGAAAAATCCTATGAACATGAAGAGCTCCTATTGGCAACTTGAAGCATGATCAACATATGGGAAGTTATTTATATTCTAACTAGGCAATAAGGGATAGTTTTATCAAGCAGCTTGATATAAATAACATGCCTAGATTTGAGGGTGAATACAACGCAGATCCACAACATCACCTTTAAGCATTCCATGATGCTTGTGCCCTAAAGAACATAGAAAGTGATTACCATAAACTCAAGTTGTTCCATAGGATACTCATCAAAGAGGTTGAAAGCTGGTATAGATCATTGGAATTAAAATTAATTAGAAGATGGAGTACCATGCTTGAACTTTTTAATGACAAGTATCAAACCTATTCCCAGGTGTCAAACCTTAGGAAACAAATCAAAGGATGGAAGAAAGGGACCCATGAATCCCTTGATGTAGTAATGAATAGATACTATTCACTCCTATATAGATGCCCAAGCGATGGATTTTCTCCAAGGGAGCAACTCAAGCACATTGTTGATGGGCTTAGAAACAAGACCAAAGAGATCCTTAGGGTTTATGCCTAAGGCTAATTATCAGAGATGTCTACCCATTGAATCAAAAGACTTATTGATCAAGTGGCAAAAGAAGAAGGTGGATTAAGGAAAAAAGAATCAGTAGAAGAGTACAATAGAGATCCATCCATTCACAAAAAGGATGTATGAATATGTGATCTACAAAAGGAGGAAACCTTGGATGAGGTAGTACAGAAGAAAACACTACCTATTTAAAAATCTATAAGTGATATTGTAGCAAAGGTAGAAAAAATGTGAGATTTTGTAGATGAGAAGTTTGCAACAACTCTGAAAATTATGGAGAAGAGAACTGAGTAGGCCCTTGTCAAAGACAAGGAAAATAAGAAGAAAAGAAACTTTGGACAAAAAGAAAGAGTAGCTTCAGTGGATGACTATTTAGGAACAAGTCCAAATGAGGAAGAAGGTTTTATGTTGTGCCAATATGACCACCCCAAGGGGTGCTACCTTGTTATGGGATATTGGGGTGCTACCTTGTTATGGGATATTTACAAGAAATGGGATCATATGCACTAAACCCAAGATTTTTCAAAAAGTAGATGCCCAGAAGGTTACTTTATCCTCTAGGTTGCTATCATCAAACCTTCCAACTAGCTTACTACCCTAGTGGAGCATATCCACAACCATAGGAGTAGTATAATTAGTAGTGGCAACAACCACAATTGTGGCCAATCCCACCACCATGAAAATAGTATCCATATCAGTAGCTATTGGTCATTGTTTGGGATTACCAACATTGTGGCCTCCAGTCTCATGACTTTGGAAGTTATGGGAAGTGAAGGTGCTCTTCAAATAGGGTTTAGGTGTTTGTTGGTCTTTGGCAACACCAAAGCCCAAATACCTCCAAGTAGACTCAATGGTTATGAAATGAACTAACCATGAGTATGTGTATGTTGTTGTGAATGCTGAAATGGTTGGGTTGTGTATGAAACTGTAATTGGCTATCATAAAAGAAATTCAACTGACTTTGTTGAATACTTGTGCATTATTGAAGGTTCCTATTTGGTCAAATCACTTAGTTTATATAGTCCCTATAGTACATTACTTGTAACAAATAAAATTTCAAAAAAATGTTTAAGCACAATTCTACTAATCTACTCCAAATTCTTCCTAGAGAGAAAATTCCACAAGAAAACTAGAAATAGAATAAGATTCAATGGGTTTTAGAAAGAGAAAAGAAAAGAAAGTAGATTTATGTGGGATCTCAACCATTTAAGTAAGATAAATTGACCTGAGGAAACACTTCACAATAAATCTATTCTAATTCAATCTATTATGAATCATCCAAACCCTTTGAGTTCAATAAGTAATTTCATAGAAGACACTCTTATTTGACTACCAAAAGACTTTGTAAATGACAAAGTACAAGCTTATATTTGGCTAGTTCATATTGGTCAAGAATTGCAAACAATGGAACTTTTAGAAAAATTTGACAATTTTAAGATTGCAATATTAAGGTAATAAAATTTTAAAATAAAGAAGCTATTTCAGTCATCTCACAGTATTAAAGATTTTGTAGATTCCCTAAACTGATATAGGCAATTTCTATAAAACAATACTATTAAATTGCTCAAGATGCTTTTCTAATACAACATAAGCTCTTATCTGGCAAACCTTAATAGAAGTCTAATATTGTGCTAAGATAGAGTTATAAAGACAACCTAGAAAAATCCCAAAATTAAATACCAAGTACGATACTATCTAAACCATTAGCCAAGTAACTAAAACAAAATGGGAAGAAATAAACTCACAAGATTAAAACAAAGTAGTTGAATTGATGTCTTTAGTAGGCCATCTTACAAGTAATCTTCAATTGTCTTTTTCTCCTTCGATTTCCCAAATTCTACCCTTCAAGCCCTTTTTATAATGGCTTTTGGGGTAGTTATAATCATCATCAAAAGTTGAGGTAGATTACAAATATCTAGGACGGTAATTTTTAACTTCCTTAAAAAGTTACCTTTACTTTAGGAATACAAGTTATTGTCACCAAGTGTCCAATTCACATATGATGTTGGACAATTATCTAGTAGACTACCTTCTTTTAAACCATATATCATCATTTCTTTTATATTTTGTTTTGTTTTTTGTTTTTTTAAAATGATTTACCCTTATTAGTTGCTGCTCACAATAATCCTTGCACTCGTAGGTTTACACAATTTTGATTAAATGAAATTTGCCCATGACATCGAACTAGGTGGCGTGAAGACAGGCAGCCATTTTATCAGGCGTACATCCCTCAAATTGCAACACGATATGCCTCAAGTTGAAGCTACAGTTGATGTCATTTGTTGCACGTTGATGTTGCAGGAACCCGCCGTTTCTGTTCCAGATGTCGTTTTCTTCACCTGTAGTGACCTCTGCAACTTCCGGATCGTCATCGTCATGCACATTTCGGGCAGGGGTTGGAATGAGGGTTTACGCCCTGCCGCGTTGTGCCTGCGGCTCAGGCAATGCCGGTGGTGATGGAACCAAGCTTTTCATTGCGTCGTAAATTGGTAATCCTGGAAACCTTCGTCCAACTTGCAGACTAACATGGAGGTTTAGCCAAGCCGCAAAACACCTATTTTTGTTGTAGGTATTGCGGACGCAGCCGGCAGACCAGTCGCAGGGATCCCACGTCCAGGGCCGGTAGCAGGCCAGGCAGGAGGTATTGTTGCTGCACATGCAAAGGTACTGTAGGTAGCATTCACATCGCAAATGTATTTGGGTGCCTCCAGCTAGGGCTCCACTGGCCACCCCTTCAAAGCCCAAACTCCTGTAGCTGGCCGCTAAGGTACAGCCGCAAGCTAGGCAGTGGCCATTGATGATGCTCCACGCGAATACAAAATACTTGTAAGCCAAAGTTTGACTAAGCTGGGTGTAGATGGTTGAGCATGAACTTGATTAGGATGATTTTTTTTATATATTCAACGTTTTTGCTCAGAGTTTTCCCTGCCTTGTTTAAGAGATGCTGCTGGTTCTGCATCCCACTCACTGTCAGATCGCAGAGTGGATTTTGCCGCATTATCCGCACCAGCATCATCATCATTTGGCCACCATTTCTAATTTTTATCGTTGCTGATACAAAGTCACATTGTGACTGATAAAAATAAAAGTTAATTTCATATGGATCTGGACCATTTCTGAGTTTTCATTATATATATATGTATATATTTTCCCTAGGATATATAAATATTTTTCAAATTCAGCTGAAGGTGAATCATCACGGGTCCCTCTGCCACTTACCAACTCAGCCAAAGAACCTTGATTTAAATCATCAACTGCAGTATTATTATCTTTATCTTTGCAAAGGATTTCACTATTGGCAATGACGTGAGAAATTAACACAGAAACTATGTTTCATTGGTTATGACAGTAGGCAGACCACTTGCTTATGTTGCTGCATTTTTATTCCTCAAAGAAAGTGACTGAACAGTCCATGAGCCATTGCCATAACATACTAGTATGCTATCTTCCAATCACCAATAACGTCTATTCTAATAAAATCCCAACAGTATTTCATAAAATCACTCTATGAAATGGTATAAAGGTGTCCACAACAGCCTGATCCTTATGGGTACTATATCTAACATCTCATTTCTCTAGGGAACACAACAGTTCAAGCTTTACAATAGCATTCACCTAAATACCACAAACCTACATTGCCAAGGATAGACTCCAATCCATATGTGCATCCGCAAGTAGCTAGTTCACTAAGTTAACATCCAAATCCTTTACCACCTGTGCCATCACCTATAATGCAGGGAGAGCTACCATCATAGCCACAATAGAAAAATGCAACTAGGTTATTGACCATGCAGGAGGAGACAATCATGCAAGAACCATAATTCAGGAAATGAGTGTTCTTCCGAATGAGTCTAGAGAAGGTTTGATGGATGGGGAACACATTTACTTCCATCCCATCCACATCCAATCCTCCTAGAAACAACAAGCTTCCATCATCATTGAATACAAATGTGACAACTCTCATGCTAACGCAAACTATTATTCACTAGATTAAGGTAGGAACATTTCCTAAGAAAAGAACGAATCTAGGAAGCTCCTTGGTGTACCTTTAAGTAGCAGGGCAAAAATGTGCAAGGCTCTACTTGATTCCAGGTCAGAAGTAAACTTGATATCACAAGACATGTATCAAGCTTGGAATCTACCACTGTTAAAGAAGAGTAACATTCGGCTAGAGCTTGTGGACTAGTTGATAATAGTTCCACTAGGATAAGAGGATGATGTGATCACCACCATTAGTGGCTAGTCCTACCCTACAGATTTTTTGGTTTTTCATGTAGGTAAAAATAAGGGAGAATTCCCAATCATAATGGAAATGGCTTGGCTTAGCACTATTGATGCTAAGCTTGGTATTCAAGATTTGTCTTTGAAAATTTCTAAGGAAGATGAAGTAAGAATCATTCAGAGATGCAGTTCCACGTATCACATACAACGATAATGAGTGCAGTTGCATGCAGAAGATGTGGACAATCTGACAAGAAGAGAATACAACATGCAAAAAATGTGTATGCAAAAGTGCTTACATGTGGTAGCCATCCAACAAGAGGGCATCTAGTGGTTGATAACATACAAGAAAATTGAATTAGAAATATACATAGAGCTAGTAAATCAAATAATAAGTACTGATGTGGGAGAAGTTGATAAGCTAGAACAACTATGAAGAAAATATCCCTACTCACATGAAGGTCAAGAAGAAGAAGAAGAATGGGGATTACTAGAGATCCCAAATCAAGTTGAGCTAGAATCGTCAGAATTCAAGGTCCTACCAGTAGCACTTGAATATGCTTTTCTAAATAATTAGAAGTTGGTCATAATCAATGTCAACCTAGACAAAGAATAAAAGAAGAAGTTATTGGAAGTAGTTAACAAGTGGCCAACAACATTTGCGTGGTCTTATGATGAGATCATAAGAATTAATCTAAGAATTTGTCAACATTGGATATTTATTGATCCAATAGTAAAACCATAACGTCAACCACAAAGAAGGCTAAACCAAAAACTTAAATTGGTAGTCAAGCAGGAGTTGGAAAAATTACTAAAAGTTGGATTCATATATCCCATTGTGGATAGTGAATGGATCAGTCCTTTGGTGATAGTTCTAAAGAAGGAAGGCACGTGGCAAGTGTGCATCAAATTCTGATTATTGAATTCTGCCACATTCAAGGATTATTTTTCTCTACCATTCATTGACCAAGTCTTGAATACTATTGAGTACTATCCACATCGTGCCTAAGGACCAAGAAAAGACGACATTCACCAATCCCTAGGAATGTTTACCTACAAGTAGATGCCTTTCGGCCTTTGCAATGTGCCAACCACCTTCCAAAGACTTGTACTTAGCATCTTCTAGAAACAAATAGGAAATGGTGTTGAGGTATTCATGAATGACTTTTCAACGTATAGGTTGGATTTTAAACAAGAACTAAACCATCTTGAGTAGGTGTTGAAGAGATGTGTAGAGATAATCTAAAGCTCAATTGGTAGAAAAGCCATCTTATGATCCAAGATGGGATCGTCTTAGGACATAGAATTTCATAGAAGGGAATAGAGGTGGATCCTAATAAAATTCAAGTCATATAGAATATCATCCAAAGGCCCCAAATTGTTAAGTATGTTTGATCATTTTTGGGCCACATGGGATATTATAGAAGGTTTATATAAAATTTTTCCAAGATAGCAAAACCACTAGTTGAATTAACTAAGAAGACTACACCCTTTTAGTGGACTGAGTCATGTGAAAAGGCCTTTGAAACCTTGAAAGAGAAGTTGATCGAGATACCAATCCTACAAGCTCCAGATTGGTCCAAGCCTTTTCATATCATGATCAATGCTTCAAACTATGCATTGGGCATAGTTTTGATGTAGCTAGATGACCAAAAGAGGCCATATTATATCCATTGCACTAGTAGAAGCATCATTGAGGAACAACTGAACTACACCACAATGGAAAACGGAGCTAATGACAGTGGTGTATGCACTTGAAAAGTTTAGACATTATGTGCTCGGATACCCAAGCTTCATCCACACTGATCATAGTGCCATTCGTTTTCTTATGAAAAAGCTAGCAGTTAGCCCCTGAAGGATTAGATGGTTCATTATCATGTAGGAATTTGACATAACAATGATTGATAAGAAGGGTACAGAAAATGTTGTAGTTGATCACTTGGTAAGACTCAGATGGGATTCCCAAGATCATACAAAACCTTTGTCAGACCAATTCCATAATGAGAATTTATTTACTAAAACTGTGATGGCTATAGACTTAACAGAAACGTCATGGATAACTAATTGTCTAAATTATCTAACAACATAAGAGCTTCTTGTTGAATGAAGTAAGAATAAAAAAGAAAAATTCATTCACAAGATGAAAAGATACATTGAAATAGATGGAAATCTTTATAAAATCTATGCATATGGGTTAGTCTAGTGATGCATGTCGAAATGTAATCAACTCTAGATCCTACAGGATGTGCATGAAGGCCCATGCAGAGGCCATTATGCAAGACATAGAATGGCATGAAAACTGATGATGGCAGGCTACTTCTAGCTAACCTTATTCTAGGATTCCTATACATTTACATAGTCTTGTGAGAGGTGTCAAAAAGATGGAGGAATAACAGCTAGAAATGAAGGGTCCTAGCACTAGATACAACCATGGAAACCATTCAGTATATGGGGAATTGATTTTATGGGGCTCATCACATCAATGTCAAATGGAAAAGCCTATATAATTATAAGCATGGATTACTACACCAAGTGGGTAGAGGCAACAATAGTAAAAGATTGTATAGCAAAAATAGTTGTATAGTTTTTTCAACAACATGTGACGAACCAATTTGGAGTATATCAAATGCTTATTTTTGATAATGGAACTAAATTCAGTGGTACTACTTTCAAAAAGCTGATGCCACAACTTGGGGTTAACCATAAGTTAACCACACCATATCATCCCTAAGCTAATGGTCAAGAAAAAGTGATTAACCTTGAGATCACTAGAATATTGACTAAGATGGTTAGTAGGTTTAGGAAAGATTAGAGCACTAAGCTGAATGATGCTCTATGGGCCTATAGAACAACTTGGAAATTGCCTATTGGTTATTCACCCTATGAGTTAGTATATGGTAAGCTATCCTCACTACCAATGTAGGCAGAGCTTTAAATTCTAGCTACTGCCAACCAGCTTGACCTAAACTTGAGCTTTTCCCAACAAGAGTGCCTAATAAATCTCAATCTATTAGAAGAGAATAGGTTAGTAGCACTCATGAGCAATGAGATGCATAAGATATACTCCAAGCATAGACATGATGCTTGTATCAGGTAAGTATTCATACAACTATGTGATAAGATCCTCTATTATAACCCCAATTGTGTCCAACAAAAGACCAAGTTTGAAATGCTTTGGGAGGGATCCTACATTATTTAGGAAACTTACCTTTTGGTTGCCATGCATATTCATCACCCATCTAGCTTAGATAAGCTCATACCGGTAAATATCTAGTAGGTTAAACCATTCTACCAATATCTCAATTCCATCGAAGATTCCACCAACTTGTCCAAATGTCCTCAACTTGCTCATTGTTTCGATTGACTAATCTTAACCTTCATCGTGGGGATGTCCACTAGGACACGTAGCTACTTTTGAAATTTTCTACTTTCCTATTACTTTTTCTATTTTCTTGATATATTTTTCTTTTCTTGATATATTTTGTTTTTCTTTTATACTTTTCATTTCTTACACTTTTGCTATTCTTTGATATTTTCTAATTCTTTAATAAAATTTCATTCTTTTTTGTTTTCTAATTTTTGATTTCCCTAATTTTTCATGTTTTTTTTCTCATTTTAATTGTACATAATTTTCAATAAAACATATCGAATAAGGCAAGATGTAGTTCCAATAAGATGAACATTTCTTTATGTTATTGATCATAAGGGATGGGTTATCTAGACAGTGAGACCACAACATCCATCCACCCATTCCAACAATAAGAGTTTCTTATCATGGTAATAATGATATTCTTCTCACAATAAAATTAAGAATAAACTTGTGATCATTATGCCTAAATCGAACAATGACAAACCAAGTGGAAATGAAAGGGTGTGACATTAAGGGGATTTGTAGATTTTGTTGGTCTTCTACTATGAGTTCTATCCTATTATTAAAGATGTAATATATCCTTGTAGATCTAACAAAAAATGGGAGTAAGAGTATACTAAGTGTTGCCTTACCATGTCACTGGAAAGACATGTTACCCATGCCTGAAGGTAGTCCTCTAGTAAGGTTGATAGTCAAAACTAATAATAAAATCTATGCATAGAATAAATTGCTGGGAGGTCCCATTGGAAAGACATGTTACTCATGCTAGGTGGTAGGTGGCTTCTTAGAAATCTAAAAAATAAAAAATAAAAAAAGTGTGCAATTAATAAACTCCTCCCTTGGATAACATGCCAAGTGTTAATATTCTTTGTAACAAGGATAGTCTTATGGTTGTGAATCCAAGAGATGAAATAATGCAATGTCACTAAAACATGGTCTAGACTTGGTTTGAATCTTGGAACAAAGGGTTAATGTTTACTTTAACCATCAATAACACACAAGTATTCATTATGCCTATGATAAGACACCTCACATCCCAAGATCTACAATCCTTTCTATAGTCCATCTCACCTTGCTATTTAGTTAATCATAACTTGTGGTTTCATGTAATATAGTGATGTTTTCCCAATTTGACGATACTAATATGTGTGTTTTGCTAATAGGTATGTCTTACAATCAACTCATTGAGTGCCTAAGGACACTTTTAGGCATGGTTATACAAGGGCACTAAGGGCTAGAACCTACTTTAGGGAGAACCCACTTGTATAACTGTTGTGATCTAAACATGTGATCTAACTGAAAGAATGAGAAGAATTATGAATCATTAAGTTCTAAAATAAACACTTTAGTAATCCCAAACTCTCAATTGATTAAAGATGACCCTGAAAAAGATACCAGAAGGAGGACCCTCACAGCTAGGAAGCAAAAGACCAAGAGGTTGAGGGAGAGGTTGCACTAGAGAACAAACTCCATTGGCAAAACACACAAAGTAGGAAGCACAGTCTTTTAGTATTCATCAACAAATGCCTGCTACCAAACACTCTACCCAAGTGGAGGCCAAAGTGCCACAAGGAACAAAGTAAGGACAATGTCTCATGCTATCACTTAAATGCCTCTAGGTCATTGAAGAAAAGTCAATAATGTCCACCATCATTGTGGAACTCAGTTTTGGTCCTTTCATGGAGTTTGCACCAATGGCTATTTGAACACAACTCCAATCATCCCCTTTGTGGCATAAAATATTAATAAGTGGAGAATGATACTTAGGGGAAACCCTTCAATTTTGGCAAAACAAACAAGCTGATGTTATGATAAAGAGAGGAGTTTTGTGTCCTATTTAGTGGAGGCAATAGCCAAAGCCCTAAACCTACCAAATGAAGGGCCTAATGTCATGTAGATATCAACATGGTTTGATATCTATGTAAAAAAATTATTTCTACACAGAGCCTATGGCAAGGAAGATAAGAAGTATGGTCAGTTGATTACAGAGGAGAAGATATATTTCAAGCTTGGTACTTATCTTTTGTTTCCAACTAAGAGGCTTGATAGAATATCCACTTATGTGGCTAGAGGAAGTTACATACTAATGGAAAAATTCAATGCCAACATTTCCCATCTATACTTCCTCGAAATTCAAAGGCAATTTGAGGAGAAGAAGGTAGGGAAGCCAAGACTATCATTCCTCTACCTCATCAGGAAGCTGCATAAACAAGTAAGCACATTGGATTATATAAATAATGTTTTGAGGAAAGCTCAAAATGCATCATATGCTGAAATGTTAAAATCCATGCCTCTAAAGAAGGATCAATTAGAGAAGTAGGTAGGTTTTAAAGGAGCTACAGGCTCAACTTCGACTAACACCATTTAGGCTATTGGCCAACATTAGTAGGCAGGACCAAGTAGCCAACCGCCAACTGATCAGTAGCAACGATATCAATAGCAATAGCAGGAAGTTCCACCACCACTGCAGTAGGATTACCATCCTTAAATGAGCCATCTTTAGTAGATTGTAGAGACAATTAGCTGGGGAACAAGAGAGGGGACTAATATCTACAAGGTCATTGAAGATGCATTCGAGCCTCCCATATTAATAGACCCTACCAATGGCTAGATATCATTGTAATTTAGAGAAGGGGGTACTTGGTCACAACAGATCTTAGGGAATGTTGCATGGTTTCAGGTGATGTTGAAAAAAAAAGGAGCCACAATAGTGATCATGCAGCATCATGATGCAGCAAGAGCTACTAAGGTGATTACCAATCACATTAAAAAGTCCTCTAACATCCCTATTGTGCCACCAACTGGCATCTCTGGAGCATGAGATGCTTAAATGTTGGCTAGGACCCTGATGAATCTAGCTAAACATGAGGATGTGTTAGAAAGACTACTACAGATAGGGAAAGTTATGCAAAATATTTTTGATATCCCTAGTGATATCACAGTAATTCAGTCTGACTTAATAGCCACCATAGAAAAGTTGGTCATAGCTAAGACTAGGGTAGAGAATTTTGAGAATAAATTCCATAGATTACAAGAAGAGCTCACAACCCTAAGAGTAGAAAGAAGCAATCCCATGCAGTTCGTGATGTCTAACTAACTCAATCAATTTTGGACCAAGCATGTGAATCTCCTCATTAACCATAATTTATAGATGGAACAAGAGAAGGAGAAGGTAGTATAGGATGCTTCAAAGAGAGATGCTTAGACATATGCACATGCCAAAGCACTTGCTACCTTGTAAGAAGAGAATAAGCAATTAACTGCACATAACACAAGGTTGACCAATGTAGAAAAATAGAAGAATGTTCTTAAAGAAAGCATCCATCAATTAAGAGAATAACTTATGAGGGTCAACCAAGACATGAGCTGCTTGGCTAGAGAAAATAGGACCCTGTCAATGGAAGAAGTCTGTGCAATAAGATAGAAATCTATTATAGAAATAAGCATGTAGAAAAATGAGGCCAAAAATCATGAGAGGCTCAAGGAACATTTTAGAGACCAAGTAGGCATGTATAAGTAGATCAATGAGAACAAGATCCAAATGGCAAAGGCCATAATCAATTCAATCTCTGCATAGAATCCTGATTGGTAGCCAATCCTGGACAGCCTCGCTCATGTTCACCAAGTAGAAACAAAGAAAAAATACCTACAGATTAAGGATCTAACTAAGTACATGGGGTTAGCAATCCTTCCTTACACTAACCTAGTCATGTTAACAGTAGGTAGGCCTAGAAATGAACTGGAACAACAAGTAGCAGCCATGTATGCTATGTATGAAAAAGAGTTTGCTAATAGGAAAGATGCACTACAAAAGTTACACATGACATTAGAAGTTGTCAAGGCTAGTTAAAGAAAATCAAATTTTGCTACAACTACCATGCCCATGGGATGTATCGGCCTTGTCACATATCACTCAACAAGCATGAATGGTACAAAATTCCTAAATAGAAGAAGAAAAACTTCAAGCATGATGAACCCTGAAATTGTTCGATTTTTAACATTGTAGAGTAGTATTTTTGTTTCTTTAGTACTTTTTTATACCAAAGAGAATCAATTCCAACAATATACATCGATAAAAATTGATTTTTCTTTATAGATTTTGTGTTGCAGGGAATTACAGGCACGATGAGGATTGATGATGGTTATATCAATTCCTATAGCAGAGGCGATATAGATCGATACCTTAAATTTCAACAAGAAAATACTCAAGAAGAACTCGGGATATCAATTTATATAAAAGAAGATGATTGGCATCAATGATTGTGATAATAGGATCAACAATCCACTTCTATCGGGAATTCATCGATTGATATCAAGGAATGCTCAATTGATATCAACATCCTTGATATCAATCAATTATTCAAAATATTATTTTTGTACATCACCCCCCAGTATAAATAAGAATCTCAAAATGTAAGGATAGGGGGATGGATACTCAAGAGAGAACCCACACCAAATTGGATTTTATGTACTCAATTGTTAAGAGTGTTAACGTTTTGTGTTAATTAATAACCAACAATGTTTTAAGGTTGTGAAGTTGCATTGTGGAGATAGTAGAGCAAGGTCATGAACTAGGTGACATATCCTTTCTAAACTTCTATGATTTTGATAAATTAATATTATTTCAATTTGGTTTAATCAGCTTATTACATCTTTGAACTTAACGTTAGAAGTTAAGGTAAAGTATTGTTAATTTTACGTATGGGTGATAACCATAAGTGTGATATTTTTAATTGAATCTAGATCTAATTATTTTATGTCTTGATAATCTTTTTGACTTTGAACCATTCCTCCACGGATACGACTCACAAGTCAATCATAGATAAGGTGACTTCTCCATGATAAAGATAACTATTAAAATAATCTAGCACCAAATCTTTCTTGGCTCGTCAATTTGGCATCATCACCGAGGAGGCTGGAAAAGTTAATGGACATCAAGGGTTTTGTACATTCTTAAATTTATTTTGTAAATTTAATTCTTTTTAGGTATGTTTGCATTGATTTTTTATTTTATTTTATTATTTTTCAGTTTTATAAATGGTTTCTTTTAATTTTTTTTTCCTGTATTAAGAAATTTAAAAATAAAGAAAAAGTAAAATATCAAGAATTAACTCCTCTTATTGCTCAACCAACAAAGACTATTAAGAAATTTACAATCAAAGTAGTGATAGCATGAGTCATTAAATCAATTTGTAGAGTCTTAGGCTTAGTAGCTCATGAATGTGCCAAAGAAGAGTGTGATTATTAAATGAAAACAGAAAATCAATCAAGAAAACCAACACGAATCCATCCTTCTAGGAATACTATAAGTCTTTATAAATGTCCAAAAGCTACTTCCAAGAAAAATCAATAGGAACAAGTACCAAATTTTAACTATTCTTCTTCTTGGGTGAACGAGCATCCTTTAATAGGAGGGGAACATACACACAATAAATTTTCTACAACTTTTAATCCATTGTTTGACATTCCAACTCTTATTATACCAACCATGAGTTTAACCATGGGAGTAGGATCCGAAAATTTTAAATCACTCAAATATTAACTAATGTTACTACAATAGGAGGAACCACTCAATCTTTAAGTTCACAAACACCATATACATCAGTAGTTTCTATTTTTATACCCGACCCTATAGTAACCCCAATAGTAACCTCTACTTACACAATGGCTTCATCTTCATATCATACACCTCTTCCATTTACCTTAGGTTCAATTCCACTTTCCTTTGGTAGTTTATATTCCAATGTTCCAATTGGCTAGCCCTAGCTAGGACAAATCCTTGGAGATTTATAAAATCAAAGAACATCCATTATACTTCAAGGCCCATTGTTTTTTCCATAGTGAAGAGATGTAAATGTTAAAAATATTCATTTATTACCTATTTTTAAAGGGATAAATGATGAACAATGGGTTACCCACATTAGAGAATTTGAAACCACATTAGCAATGCTTACACTGTAGTGGAGATAGAAATAAGATGATTGCCTTTAAATCAACCTTAAAGGATAAAGTTGATTTTTGGCTACAAATTCTTAGGACACAAATTAGTTCATGGGATGAACTTAAATATGCTTTTCTCCAAAGATTTATTTCTAATGATAGATTGTATTCATTACAAAAATAATTAATGAGCTTTATGCAACATGAAGATAAAGATTATAAAAGTACTTTTAATAAGTTTAAGGGATTGTGTTTGAAGAATCCAAACCATGGATTTCTAGCCCATCAATTAATTCAAATCTTTATAGAAGGAAAAATGTTGACTTTGCATGTGGTGGAAATATCTTAAATGTAACACTAGAAGATGGCTAGAGAATTATATATTCACTAGTTGATGAAAGAAAAAGATGGCAAAAATCAAATATTATGCAAGGCATGACCCAAAAAACAAAACAATTAGATAAAAAAGTAGATGAATTAACATGGTTAATAAAAAAACAAGCCCATTGAATCCAAAGCATATAGCATTTGTGATAGTCCCAAAAATGACTATACAACATGTCTAGCCTTATTATATTGTCAAGAGGAAATGAAAGAATCAATGAAGTCTTTCCAACAATATAAAAGCCCACCAACAACGAGTTTTCGTCAACAATCATTTTACTTGCAACAATATCCTAAAAATAATTTTAGACCATTTAAGAGTTCACCTAATGACCATTTGGACAAACATACCCAAAGCCTTACTTTCTTCATTGAGGAGAGTAGACAATTTATGAGTTAGACCAGACGAAGATTTCATGATCTAACTAATAATGAACTGCCATCCCAACTTAAACCAAATCCTACATCCCAAAAAAATGGAAAGGAACAAGTGCATCTAGTTACTACAAGGAGTGGGAAAACAATTGAACTAATAGTTCAAAAATGATAAGATTTTAAGAAATAATGACACAAGAAGAAGTTCAACCTCAAACACTAAATGAGAAATAAAAAGACCAGCCTATTAAGGAAAAAGAACAACCATCATTCTCTAGACAATCAATTTCATCCCCTTTTCCTAAACAATTACAAGAAGATTTTACAACTAAAGAGCATCTTGAAAAAATGTTTAGGGAATTATATTTGCATATTTCTTTAGAACAAGTAGTAAGGGACACCCCTCTGTATGCAAAATATCTAAGGGAGTTATGCACTAAGTGAAGAAAGGAAAAGATCCCTAAATAGGTCTATTTGGTTGATAATCTTTCTCAACTTATAAGAAGTCACGAGGATCCAAAATATCAAGATCCCGAAGTTCCTACTATCCTAATTAAAATAAATGGACAAGTCATTAAAAATGCCTTATTAGACTTAGGAGCTAGCATTAATATCTTGCCATTAGAAATGGCTAGGTCACTTGATTTAGAGGATATAAAGAGTGTAAATATGATAATATCTTTGGCTAATGGATCCAATGTAGAATCCATAGGAATAATAGAAGACATGATAATAGAGGTAGAGAAAGGAAAATACCCAATTAATTTTGTAGTTTTGGAAGTCAAAGACCCAGATTGTTTTCCTATCATATTAGGTATACCATGGTTAGCAACAATTGATGCAATAATTAATTGTAGATTAGGAAAACTACAATTATCTTTTGATAATCTCACTTTTATGCTTAACATATATGATAAGATGAAAGAATACTAATTAAATAAAGACTTAAAGGAGGCAAGAATGCTTTACACAATGCCCACTTCAACTATGGCACAGGATAGAGAAACCTTAGTGTTAAATAATTTTGAGGAAGGCCCTTTAGACCTCTCTACAAAAGATTAAAAAGATCTCCTTGACCAAATTCTGAATTTAGGCTTAGGAAATATTGGGGAAACAATTCAATCCCCAGATAATGATTCCTTGGATCTTAGAGAATTACCTAGTACACTTAAGTATATTTTTGTAGAACATAATAAACCATTTGATGAGACACAGATTGCACAAGCCGCGATATCGCGTACGCGATATCACGGCTGACGCGATATCGCATCCCCTGTGATATCGCGTACGCAATATCGCATCCTTCCCTGCGATATTGCATACGCGATATCGCGGTCCACCACCATATCTATAAATAAGAGGCGGCACTCCCCTCATTTGAGATAATAGGCATAAAGTAGCGAAGCTCTGGCGGATTGATCACCCCAGAGATAGAATATTTTCCATGTGCCCGCAGTAGGAGTCCCCCAAGTGAATGGTTCTTTATTCGAGCAACTTTGTACCTGAACGCAAGTTGTGTACGGCAATAAAGATGAGCTTTGTGGATAAACCTTGCAGTGCATGGATAGGTTTAATTAATGTTACTTACTGCTTTCCTAGTAACGCGGCATGAGTACGACTTGGTTACGAGCGTTGACGAACGTGTACAGCTAGCCAAGGAATCGGCATCGCGATTAGTTTCTCTTACCCTTTCCTCCTAGAACGTGGGATAAGTACGACTTGATTACGAGCATCTACGAATGTGTACGACTAGTCAAGGAAACGACTGCTTGTCACACTTAGGTTAGGTAAGTGCCTCAGTACGATCGCTTCGAGCACGTGCGTTACGTGTGGTAATCCCAGTAACGATTAGCGTTTGGTAGCCATAGTTGCACAATTTAGGGTGTGTACGGCAAGTGGGAACGGATGCTGACGCTAGGACTTAGTGCTATAGTTAGAGTGAGTTTTAGTTTCTCAACCCTTCACCGTTTAGCATAGGAGATAAAC
>MNCI01029954.1:2164322-2179418 GCA_015680685.1 Gnetum montanum | reverse complement strand
CTCCTAGAACGTGGGACATGTACGACTTGATTACGAGCATCTACGGATGTGTACGGCTAGTCAAGGAATCGGTTGCTTGTCACACTTAGGTTAGTTAAGTGCCTCAGTACAACCGCTTCGAGCACGTGCGTTACGTGTGGTAATCCCAGTAACAATTAGCGTTTGGTAGCCACAGTTGCACAATTCAGGGTGTGTATGGCAAGTAGGAACAGATGCTGACGCTAGGACTTAGTGCTGTAGTTAGAGTTAGTTTTAGTTTCTCAACCCTTCACCGTTTAGCATAGGAGATAAACTGAAAAATACCAAAAAAATCATATACCTCAGACTTGCTTAACCATACATCGTGACACATACAAGCAAGCCTGGGAAGACAACGAACGATTAACCCCAAGCGTTCCTTGTGGCGTTTAGACATTTAGTCTGCAGAGTTCGACCAGATCGCGCGTGCTACGCTTGTTTCATATGGTTGAGTGTAGGGGTACCTCACCACTCATCACCATTAATAATAAATTCGTAATTTACTGTTGAGTAAGAAGAAAAATTGTTAGAGGTCTTACATAGATAATATGAGGCATTTGCATAAAGTTATGAGGATCTTCATCAAGAGAATCTCACCCAAAATTTTTCAACATCATATCTACCTAGAGGATAATGTGAAACCAATAAGAATTCCCCCAAGATGAATTAATCTAGTGCGTAAAAAATTGTCAAAGATGAAATTTTAAAACTTTAGAAAGAAGAGATTATTTACCCAATAGTTGATAGAGAATGGGTAAGTTCTATTACTATAGTTTAAAAAAAAACTGGAAAATGGAATCTGCATAGATTATAGAAAATTAAACCAAAATATAAAGAAAGACCATTTTACATTATCATACATAGATCAAATTTTGGAAAAATTATAAGGACATGAATATTACTATTTTTTAGATGGATTTAGTGGTTACAATTAAGTATGCATTGTCCCTAAAGATGAGCATAAAACAACTTTTACATATTCCTATTGAACTTTTGCTAATAGACAAATGCCATTTGGCCTTTGTAATGCACTAGACACTCTTAAAAGAGCTATGATATCAATATTTTTTGATATGTTAGAAGATTATGTTGAATTTTTTATGGATGATTTCTCAATCTATGGGGATACTTATGATGAAACATTGCAACATCTAGAGTGAGTCTTAGACAAATATATAGATAAGAATTTAAAATTAAGTTGGCAAAAGAGTCATTTGATAATTACAAATGGTATAGTACTAGGACATGTTATTTTTAAGGATGAGAGAAGGATGGATGAAGAAAAATTTAAAGTAATATCCACACTTCCAACTTCAACTAATTTAAAAACTCTTTGATCTTTTCTATGACATGCTAGATATTATAGGCAGTTTATCAAAGACTTTTCAAAAATTCCAAAACCATTATACATGCTCTTAGGAAAAGATGCTGCATTTGTGTGGACTAATGCTTGTCAAGATGCATTTTTAGAATTAAAGAAATAAGTAACTACCACACTTATATTAAATGCACCTAATTGGGATTTCCCATTTGATTTAATGTGTAATGCTAGTGACACAGTGGTAGAGGTAGTCTTATAATAATACATTAATAATAAATCATAAGTTATTTATTATGTGTCCAAAAGTTTAGACCAAGCCCAAATAAATTATACAACTATAGAAAAATAATTATTAGCTATTGTATATGTTCTAGATAAATTTAGACATTATTTAATAGGATATAAAACTATAGTATATACTGATCATTCAACAATTAAATTCTTAGCTACTAAGAAAATAGAAAATGCAAGGATAATGAGATGGTGCTTATTACTTCAAGAATTTGACTTTGATATTTTAGATAAAAGAGGTTAGGAAAATGTAGTAGCAAATAATATTTCAAGATTAGAAACCAACAATGAAAATAGCACACAAGGGATCTTTCATGATGAATTTCTTGATGAACAACTTTTTTCTACAAAGAAGGATCCTTGGTGATGAGTGGTGAGGTATCCCTATGCTCAACCATACAAATACGAGCATCCACGCATGATCCAGTCAAATTCCAAGGACTAAGTGCTTATGTGCCTTTGTGGAACAAGAATGGGTTGATCAATTGTTGTCTTCCCAAGCTTACTTGTATGTCACAATTGTATGGTTAAGTAAACTTGAGACATATGATTTTTATAATTTTTTGTGTTTTTATGTCCTATTGCTAATAAGAGAGGAGAGAGATAACTAAGTAACTAATTTAATTTGACTACTTATTAACTAGGCTCTAACTGATCCTAACACCAGTATCCGTTCTCACTTGTCGTACACATCTTGAACCAGTGCAACACTACTGGGATTACCAAACACTAATCGTTACTGGGTTACCAAGGGTTACACGCATGCTCAAAATGATTGTACTGAGTGTGCTTACTTAGGAGAGTTGTAGGGTGAGAGAGAGAACATTAATTAACTAAGGCAAGCATTAAGTAACAATAATTAACATTAATTAATCTATTCTGAATGCTACAAGGTTTATCACAAAGTTCATCTTTATTGTTGTACACAAGGTGTGCTTAGGTACACAATGCTCAAATAAAGATTCGTTCACTTTATGACTCCTACTATGGGCATGCAGAAATAATTCTAACTTTGAGAGGGAGAAAAGGCAAGAGTTTGGGTAAGGGACTAAAACTAACTATGCAAACGAAGTGTCCCTGCCTCTTATTTATAGGTAATGAGGCAAGCCATGATATCGTCTATGTGACATCGCATAGAAGGCGACGATATCGCAGCTCATCATACCCCCACAACTGAATGAAAACTTGTCCTTGAGTTCCTTACAAAATATTGGAAAGGTATGGGATTATTGACTGAATAGGAATTTATAGAGACATGGAATAATAGGCTCAAAGTGCCTAGTGAACAGATTAACAAACATATTACAACATTGGTGTTCACACCCTTTGTGGTGAACACTGTACATAGATGACAACCAAACCTTCACTTGACAGCTTGAAGAGAAAGAGGGAGAAAAGAAAATGAGGCATGTTGCTACTAATGTTGAAATTGTGCTCTCCATTATTTATCCATAGCCACATGACCAGACTTATTCTTGTGTAAATGTTCCAGCTCCAGTCCATCCTGAGTGCTTCCTCCTATTCCAGTCCATAGTTCATGTAATCACCATCTGCACACACAACACAATTAGGAATGAACAAGGATAAGTAAGCCACAATGCAATTGATACCTTACCTTGATATAAAGTGCATTGGCTGGGTTGTGGTTATGGCAGAAACTAGGTTAAAGGTTTATTAGTGATAACTACCCAAGGTGTAGGGGTTAGGTAAGTAGTAGAATAGAGAAATTGAAAAATTTGTGCTAGGGCCCCCATGACTAAGCGCGAACCTCTAGTAGCAATAAGATGGAAAAATATAAGGAACAAGAAAGATGAGAAAAATAACAACGACAACGCCAATAAAGTGGATGTCAAAGATGGGGATGAAACAAGAAATGGTGGATTGTAGAGAATGTTTAAGGAAAAGAACTTAACAATTGCACCAAAAAGGAATGCCAGTGGGTCCTTCCCAAAGCAGGCTCATGCCCTTTATGCCCTGATAAACCCACAAACCAAAGAGTCTGTAGGCTTTAGGAATGTCATTTGGAAGCAAGAGTTAAAAACTTACCCACAAGAATTTACCACAGAAAAACAATGCATCAGCCAAGATATGGCCTAATCATAAAACAGACAATGGGGTGGAAAATGGAAAGAAATATGGAGAGTAGAAATGGAATGGAATCCCAAGAGCAAAGTGTATAAAGTCCCTTGTGTATGTCATGGTTAACGTGACTAAGTAGAACTCATTCCAAATCCAAACTCAAACCAATCACACTCGATGATCTCACATCAATATACTTGGCCAATCCATCCTCTTGAAGTAACAAGAATGCCTCCACAAAGAGTCACCACCATCCCAAGGAGAGCGAGATGGAGAAGTAGGAAGCGAGAAAGGGTCTTAGTTAGAGGGAACCTTTAGGCATGGGTAACATGTCTTTCCAATGCCATAACTAGTGCTTGTAGCCCATATTGCTTTATTATGTCTAAGGGGTGTGCTTTGAATTTCCAATTTTTTTTATGTGAGAGCCACACCATGCAAAGACTTATTTTTATTCACTCAACTTCCTGATATTTGATCGATGGTAGAATGGTGAAAAACCCAAGAAAAAGCATCCAAGAACCTAAGAGAATGGCCAGCACAAATGCATCAAATCCCTTTAAAGTCACATCCTTTTCAACCATTAACTCCTTTCTTTAGTTTGAAAAATACCAAGCCACCAATTTATTAAGAAGTTGATTTGAAAAAAGGGACTGTACAGTTCCAAGCCAAGGGAGACCAAAAAGTTGAATGGATGAATGGACTACATGGACTCATTGCTTGTTTTATCAAAAGAACCATATCATAATATTAGCATCATAATTCAAAGGTAAAAACTAAACATCAACAATCAATAGTACATAATTCAATCCACCATTAGGATCACTTATTGTATGATGAATGAAAATAACTCAACCAAGTAAAGAAATAGTAAAAATGTGAATGATGGTGTCAAAAAAAATAAGAAAGATTGAAGAAATGTGTAAAAAAAAATATAGAAAAGGCTGAGGGCCTAGAATGGTTGGCATAGGTGGCCATCTCCCCCACAACCAAGTTGGAAGGAGGAGATCTAAAATAGTGAGCAAGTTTTTCCACCAACAGAGGTAGTATGAGTACTGGCTAATCTAAGCTCATGGAAAGGTCTGGTTTGTTGGATGTTGACCAATATTTTCTTATCTGGGCTCTTAGGTTTGTATATCATCATGGCCCCTAAAGGAAATGTTGCATGAATGACATAAGGTCCTTTCGACAGCGTTTGAAATTTGGTACGTCGTGGAACATGTGTGGGATTCCAGTAGAGAACCTTATCTCCTAGTTGATATTTAACTTTCCTAATTCTTAGGTCATGACATTGTTTATTGAAGGCCTTGTGCAATTCATTAGATGACAGGGTAGCTAATTGGTTCTCATTTAGTAGGTTAAGGATCATTAATCATTGTTTTTATGCTAGATCAAGGTCAAGGTTGAGGTCACATGTTGTGGATAGTGTACAGAGCTCAATTTGAATGGAAAGCATTGGTAATTTACTGTACACTAACTCATAGGGAGAGTAGCCTATAGGGAGTTTCCATGTGGAGTAATATGCCTAAAGAGCATCGTTTAATTTAGTGCTCCAGTATTGCCTAAAGTTGCTAATGGTTCTTGTCAATATCTTTGTAATCTCCTTGTTGGTGACTTCAGCTTGACCGTTCTCTTAGGGGTGATATGGTGTAGTCAGTTTGTGTTCAATCCCTAAGCATTGCATTAATTTTTGAAAAGTTGCACCTGTGAAGTGTGTCCCATTGTTTGAAATAAGTGCACGAGGCATACTAAACCTATTTACAATTTGTTGTTGAACAAATCATGTAGTTGTAGATGATGTACAATCCTTAATAGCAGTTACTTCTATCCATTTTGTAAGGTAATCAATGACAACAATAATATAAGCTTTTCCATTGAACATTGGTGTAATTGGCCCCATAAAATTAATTCCCCAAATGTTGAAGGGTTCTAAATGTTGGATCCATTGCTGCAGACCCTCCATTCTAGTAGTCATCCCCCCATCACATTGACATCACTCATAAGATTGGACGAAATGATGGGCATCCCGGAACAATGTAGACCAATAATATCCTGCAAGCAATATCTTAATGGTTGTTCGTCTCCTGACGTAATGACCCCCACAAGGACCCTCATGGGTGTCTTGAAGAACTCGCAGTTGATCTACATTAGGAACACACCATTGGACCAAGTTATCAGGACATGCTTTGTAAAGTTGCCCATTGATTTCCATAAAATGCTTGGCTTAGTGAAGAAACTATTGTTTTTTTTTAGCGTTAAACCCTTGTGGTGTTTTTTGTGTAAGGAGATAGATGAGAATACTACTATACCAGTTTGTCTCTTTGGTTAATTGATTATTCACTACACTTGCAAAGAGGAGTTCATTTGGGAAATAATCAAAAATTGGATACTCATCCTCTTTGTTGTCCCATCACAACCAAGATAAATGATCAGCAACTACATTCTCAGTGTTTTTTTGATCAATCATTGTAAGATCAAACTCTTGTAAGATTACAAGCCATCGTATGATGCGAGGGCTTACCATTGGTTTATCCATTAGGAACCTTATTGCACTATGATCCATATGTACCAATACCTTATAGCCCAAGACATAGTGCCTAAATTTTTCTAGTGCAAACACTACAACCATTAATTCGTTTTCTATTGTAGTGTAGTTAAGTTGTGCACCAGCGATACTCCTACTTGCACAGTGGATGTAATAAGGATGTTTTTGATCATCTAACTATGTAAGTACAGCTCCTGAAGCATACTTAGACACATCAGTCATTATGTGGAATGGTTTGGACCAATTAGGAGCTTTTAGAATGGGTGTTTTTACAAGCTTTTGTTTTAAAGCTTGGAAAGCTAGTTCACATTCCCTAGTCCATTCAAAAGGTACATCCTTTTTCGTTAGTTTAACCAATGGTTTTGCAACCTTTGAAAAGTTCTCAATAAACCTTCTGTAGTAGCCAGTGTGTTCAAGGAATGACCAAATATCTTTTACAATTTCTGGTTGATAGGTAATTCCTTGGATAACTTTGATCTTTTCTTGGCTACATCTATCCTTTTTTGTGAAATTTTATGCCCTAGTACAACACCTTCTTGGATCATCAAATGGCTTTTTTTCCTGTTGAGCCTTAAATTGGTTTCTACACATTGTTTTAATACTTGCTCTAACTGGTCCAAGGCTTGATCAAAGTTTTCTCCGTAGGTGGAGAAGTCATCCATGAATACCTCCATACTATTTCCTATCTACTGCTGGAATATGCTTAGAACTAATCATTGAAATGTTGCAAGGGCATTGCACAAGCCAAACAACATTTGTTTGTATGTAAATGTTCCCCAACGACTAGTGAATGTAGTCTTGGCTTGGTCTTCTAGGGCTATTTGTATTTGGTTGTACCCATTGTACTTATCCAGAAACTATAGCAGCAATGCCCTACAATGGTGTCTAAGACTTGGTCAATGAATGGCAATAGAAAGTGGCCTTGAATGTTGCCATGTTTAGCAGCCTGAAATCTATGCACTCCCTCCATTTTCCTCCCTTTTTAGGCACTATAACTAAGGGGCTAACCCATTCGCTATTAGCAATGGGGTATATGAACCTAGCTTTTAGAAGCTATTCGATTTCTTCCTTAACCACTTGCTTAAGCTTTGGGTTCAATTGCCTTTGCAGTTATCTTCGAGGCTTCATGGAGGGGTCGGTGTAAATTCTATGTTGGCATATCCTAGGATCTATTCTAGTTAATTTAGGATATGACCAAGCGAAGGCTTTTGACCATTTATTTATTACTTTCAACAATCTTTCTTTTTGTTGAGGAGCAAGCTTTGCATTAATAATTACTAGTTTTCCATTTTTAAGAAACGTGTATTCCATATCANATTACTAGTTTTCCATTTTTAAGAAACGTGTATTCCATATCGGTGGATAATGGTTTTAGCTCAAGGGGCTATTTCTTAAACTTATCAGGGATTTACAACTTCCCCCAATTGATATTTTCAAGGTCAAAACTTGGAAGTTGGTGATGGACTTTCTCTAATGTGTCTATGCTATCGATGTAAGTGCAAGTCAAATCCTCGGTTGGTTCCATGCATATGGTTGAATTGCTCTCTTGATCATCTATTAACCACTGGGTGCCTTATTGTCTTGTGGCTGCTGCATATAGGCATCTTTGTATATTAATCACTTGTGCACATTGGTTGCATGTAGGCAATGTTAAACATTGTACAAACCATGACTTTTGCATACAATTATACCATGTGTCACTGTATGTGATGCATGGAACTTTCTTCTGCTCAATTTTCCCAAATGTATTTTCCTTTGATATTTCTAGGAAAAGATCATAGATTCCTAGGTGCACATCAAGTGTGCTTAGCCATGTTCTTCCCATTATGATTGGGAAGTCCCCCTTACTATTGTTCACTTGAATCACTAGGAAGTTGGTTGGATACGACCATCCACAAATAGGGGTGATAATGTCCTCCACTAGTCCCAATAGGATAGTGATGGATTGGTTGGCCAACTCTAAACGAATGTTACTCTTTTTTATTGGAAGCAGGTTCCAGGCTTTGTACATTTCTTGGGAGATTAGGTTGACATCGGAACCTAAATCCAAAAGAGCTTTGCATGGCTCATTTCTAGCGATTTGTAGATATATTAGAGGACTCTTAGGATTAGAGAGTTTCCTAAGAAGATGGCTAGCTTTTATCTAATTGGTGATGACATGAGTTAACATGACCATATGTGTTGAGTGTGGTTTTTGGGTTGAAGGGAGCTTTGAAGCTTCAAGTGATAGTGAGGTGGTTGAAGAATTAGCCACTTGTGGTTGCAAGGGCTTAGTTGGACTGTTGGTTCTAAAGAAAGGTATTTTCTTCATGTGGTTATTAGAACCAATAGTAGGTTGAGGGTTAACAGCCCTTGTGGCATTATGTTGCTACAGCTGGGTAGGGATTTCACCTTGCATAGCTGGAGTAGGTGATAATGGAGTTAAGGGTAGAAGAGTTGCAACCAGATGAGAATGATGGTATGTTTATGGAACATCGCCCCTAGGAGAAGGAGTCCTATCATACTCATGAGCTTGGTAATGAGGTTGAGGAGTAACGTGAATAGTAGAGTCACATGGAGAGATTGGCTGTTGCACATAATATCCATATGGGTCAAGTTGCCAATAAGAATACTATTGCCTAGGTGGTGGCATTCCCCATGATTGTGGATACTGCCATTGTTGATACTACTCGATCGATTGTGGTAGAGTTTCACTTGGATAATACGTTAAGGGTTGGTGAAACTGTCTTGAGTTATCTTGAGGATAAGGTAACCTTCAAGGTGTTTGCCTTTTGTTTAATTGTAGGTTGAGTGCATATACCCCAGACTCCTGCGGATGTGAGATTACCAGGCAACATCCCTTAGGATGGTCATATTGGCATATCTCACATCCACTATCATTGTTTGTATCTGAATCCACAACCTCTTTGATGATGGCAACTTTGCTTTTACCCTTGTTACATGCATGTTCAGTTTCTCTCTTTTTTCTTTTTTCATGATCACTACCTTGCTCTCTAGACTCATCTACTATTTTAAGAATGATTTGAAATCTATCATCTAGGGAATCCCATATTTAGTCTACCTTTGCCGATACTTTCGATGCTAATTTTTGGCTAGGCAAGGTTTTCCTATTCACCATCTCTTCAAGTGGTGACTCTTCTTCATCCTCATAGAATCTTACTTACCTCTTTCATATGGAAGGATCTCTGTTATATTCCTCCTCACTCTCTGTTTTCCTTAGCTCACCTTCTTCTTTAGCAACTTGCTCCAATAATCTTTGAACTTGATGGGTCCTAAGCTCGAATAGTCTTCCTTGGGCATAAGTCCCAAGGGTTCTTCGCATTTCATGCCTAAGCCCATCTACGAGATGGCGTAGTTGATCCCTCTGCAAATAACCATGGCTGAGACAACGATGTAACAATGCATAATATTGGCCCATGGCAGCATCCAAGGGTTCATGACCTCCTTGTTTCCATCCTTGGATTTTCTTTTGCAGTTTGGACTCTCAGGAGTATGTTTGGTATTTATTGTGAACAATTCTAACATGGTACTCCACCTACGAATGGATTCAGGTTCTAAGAATTGGTACTAGCTCTCCACTTCTTTGACTAGTGTCTATGGGAACAACTTAATTTTTTGCCATTTTCTTTCTATGTTTTGTAAGGCACATGCATCATAAAATTCTTGTAGATGATTTTGAGGATCAGCATTGTAACCTCTTCAAATCGTGGGATGTCGTTCATGTCTAATCTCTTGATCCTACTATCTTTTTGGTGCCTTGTTGGGATTTTGATAGCCTCAGTTATGTCTAACATACTTCAAGTAGTGAGTAGGGGTTCATCATGATCATCCCGTCTATGGCGTCTATGATGCCTATGTTGTTCCCTACTCTTCCTTCTTTCACAGTGTGTTTCTCTAGAGTGCCCTCATCCACTTTATTGACTATTTTGTCTATGACTCCCATTTTAGTTACCCTTATCCTCATGGTCTTTTTTCTTGTGACTGCATCCAGATCCTAAAGGAGAGGATGAAGGAGACGATGAAGGTGAAGAGGAAGGAGGACTATCACCATGTCGGTGCCTACTTCCTTCTCTTCGGTGGTTGTGGCCTTGATCGCGGTTACGATTAGAATTTCCATCTTTGTCATGTGTTCATGTTTCTTTTTCAGACCCTTTATGTCTGTCAGTACCAGAATTTGGGTTATGGATAGTTGAGTAAAAATTCTGATACACAACCCCTTAACTGAAGTCAACGAGAGGAACATCATTGTGTGGGCAATTGCCTAAGGTAGGTTCACCACCCTCATTTTTGCTTAGGATATGTGGGACATTCTGCGACAAATTTCCCTTCATGGATTCATGGCGTCTCTCCTATTACAAATCCCTTTGATGCAATAGGAGATATGCCTTCATGTGTCAATACTCTCTCGAGTCATGATCATGCACAACGTACTCTACCTATAAGTGCTGCATACCAATTCGTGTGAGATCATGAAGAGGCATGCTTGGGACAGAGTGATTAGGAAGTAACACTATGTTACCTTCTAAATCTCACCAACATAGTTGTTCATTCTGGTGGAGGATAAAGGAAAATTTTAGTACATATTCATCGGAATGAACATATACCAGATGAAACTATTGAGAGATTGATGGATTATCATGTGTACTACGCCACCGATTGTTCCCTGTATCAAACCTAGGTGGTGAAACACTTTCATACGAAGAAGGAGACATGATTGTCTATTCAATGTGCAATGTATTATTATTTATTATTTTTCTTTAAGCAATCTCAAGGGTTCGTTCCAATGATGTAAAAGATTTCCTATGTTCTGGTTAGCACACAAATAACAAAGTCCCTGGCAATGGCATCAATGATGAGTGGTGAGGTATCCCTACCATCAACCATACGAATATAAGTGTCCATGCACCATCTGGTCAAATTCCAAGGACTAAATGCTTATGCACCTTTGTGGAACAAGAATGGTTTTATCAATCATTTTCTTCCCAAGCTTACTTGTATGTCATGATTGTATGGTTAAGTAAACTTGAGGTATATGATTTTTATACTTTTTTGTGTTTTTATGTCCTACTTCTAATAAGGGAGGAGAGAGATAACTAAATAGCTAATTTAATTTGACTACTTATTAATTAGGCTCTAATTGATCCTAACACCAGTATCCGTTCTCACTTCATGTACACATCCTGAACCAGTGCAACACTATCGAGATTACCAAATGCTAATCGTTACTAGGTTACCAAGTGTTAAATGCATGCTCAAAATGATCGTATTGAGTATGCTTACTTAGGAGAGTTGTAGGGTGAGAGAGAGAACATTAATTAATTAAGGCAAGCATTAAGTAATAGTAATTAACATTAATTAATCTATTCTGAATGCTACAAGGTTTATCACAAAGTTCGTCTTTATTACCATACACAAGATGTGCTTAGGTACACAATGCTTGAATAAAGATCCGTTCACTTTATGACTCCTACTGCGGGCACACAGAAATAATTCTAACTCTGAGAGGGAGAAAAGGCAAGAGTTTGGGTAAGGGACTAAAACTAACTATGCAAACCAAGTGTGTCCGCCTCTTATTTATAGGCAACAAGGTAGGCCACGATATCGCGTACGTGATATCGCAACTCATCAATTGGTTTGTTGATATAGTAAACTATCGAGCCACTATGAAAACCCCTACCAATTAAAAGTAAGAAAAAAATGAAATCCTTCTTACATATTATATCTAGGTACATTTGGAGTAGTATGTATCTTTATCAAATATATAAAGATAATATAGCAAGGAGATGTATGGATGAGAATGAACAATAAGAAATTCTACACATGTGTCATGATGATTTAAGAGGTAGCCATTTTGATAGCAAATGAATAGCTATCAAAATTCTCCAAAGTGGATTTTATTAGCCCTCAATTTTTAAATATGCTCATAGGTATGTCCAAGAATGTGATAAATGCCAATGGATGGGAGTCATAACAAAGAAACAAGAAATGTCTTTAAATCCAATTTTAATAACTAAAAAAATTGATGTGTTAAGTATAAACTTTCTAAGATCATTCCCACCATCTAATGGATGTCAGTATATGCTAGTTGTATTGATTATGTTACCAAATGGGTTGAAGCTAAAGCCACCCCAACAAATGATGTTAAGGTAGTAGTAGCATTCCTTAGAGAAAATATTCTAATATGTTTTGGAATTTCGCAAGTGATCAAGGAAAACATTTTGTAAATAAAATAATAGAAAAATTCCTTAAGTCATGTGGAATCCAACACAAGATAGTTACTACCTATCATCCTCAAACCAATGGTCAAGTAGAAAATGATAATAGAATTTTCTTGAATATATTAACAAAAATCATATGTACTAAAAAAAAGGATTGGTTAAAAAAGTTACAAGACACACTTTGGGCTTATCAAATTACATATAAACTAAGTTTAGGATATTTCCCTTATCAATTGGTTTATGGTAAACAATACCTATTACCTGTTAAAATTAAATATAAATCTTTACAGTTGGCCCAACAACTAAATTTTGATGATAACATAAACCATGCCTCATAAATAAATCAACTACATGAACTTGATGAAATGAAGCTACCTACTCTTTGTAAGAAAAGGATTGGAAAAAAAATGAAGAATCTATATGATAAAAAATATTTTTAAGAAATATTTTTCTATAGGTGATAAAGTTCTTTTATATAATATGCGGTTCTAGGGAAGTTAACAACTAGGTGGGAAGGCCCATATTTAGTTTTTTAACCCCATGCTAATGGCAGCATTTTAATTTCACCTCTTGATGATTCTTCAACTCCATTTTTAGTTAATGGATAGAGACTTAAGCTATACTATTAACATCACATCTAAGAACCTAGGAAGGATGAATTAGTGGAGTTAACTAATCCAACTTATCCAAACAAAGAAAATCACAAAGACTCCATAGAAGTACTAGCTCTAGATAATACTCTTTAACAAGACTCTTATGTAATAGTGTAAACTATTAAATAACTTATAATCTTCAACTTTTTCCATTGAAAAATGTAGAGGAAAATAGTATTTTCTATTGTTAGTTGGAACTTTAAAGAATTCATGTGCATCATGTCTAGAATGCAAGGGAGAAGGAAAACTCCTCCTATGTTAAAATAGGTAGGTTTAAATCCAAAATCCAAGGGTGAGCCTTAGATTAATAAGTGTATTATACATAACAAACTTTATTGTTCCACAAACAATGCTCTGCAAGTACAAAGTTCATCAGTCAAGGAAGCTAAATAACTTAATTTTGACTAATGGTTATAAGTTTACAATTTCTATTAATTGCCTACTTGGATGAGTTAATAAGGTGGATAGGGTGTGTTATATTTGATCTAGCATCTAAGGTGGCACAAGAGTTTGGAACTTGATCAGCATCCATGTGAGCAACCCATTCAATTGAGAAATACAAAATGAATTTGGCTCCCATAAGAACCTCATGATTGAAGTTAGTCAAATATAGAAATTTTGGGAAAAAAAATGAAAAATAGAAAATTTTTAATGAAGAAAAAAGTAATGTTTCATATAAAGAAAAAAGAAAAAAAACAAAGAAAAAAAGAAGAAAAAAAGTGGTCCCACAAGAACCTTGAATCATGAGCATAGTCGCACTCCCACAGGAACCTTACAGTTGAGGTGATGTCCCAAGCTCAAAATTGAAAGCATCCCACAAGAACCCCCTTTTATGAGTAAAGTGATTATGGGTGGAGTAGCAATCACCAATAAACCAAAGATGGTACCACTTTAGAACTAGGATATAACATGGAAGTAAAGGATTGACTTTTCTCTAGTATGCTTCTTAATGGATACCCTCACTTCAAATCATTTCTTTTACTTAGTTTATTTACTTCCTCTACTTCTGCTTCTTTGTACCTAGAAGACTTTTTTTCTTCATTTATGTTTTTATTTTGTTCGTTAGCTTTTTCTATTCCTCTTTTTCATTCTTTTTAGTTTATCTTCCCATTTTTCTTTTTCATGGTCATTTATTATGCCTAGTGGTACTTTTATGCATGGGTTTTGCTTGTGTTTCCCCTCATGTTTTCCAAAGGTGTCAATGGTCATGATCCCTACTCTGGTGAATACTAATGGATATTGACACTTGTTTTAACCAAGGAATTTTTTTCACTATCAGCCATTTGGATATGTATAGCCTAAGGAAATTTTTTCTTTTGGTATATCTGTTGGCGACCGTTTGGGACGCGACCGCCAACGAGTGTCCTCGAATAGGATTTAGGTGCTTGCTGGTCTCTGGCAACACCAAGGCCCAGATACCTCCAAATAAACTCAGTAGTTAATGTGAGTATGTGTGTGTGCTGTTGCGGTGTGCGGTTGTGAGAAATGTAACGATTGCGTTGTGTGTAAACTACAAATGACTTACTTTAAAGAGATTCAGCCAACTTTGCCAAGTACTGTGAGTTGTTGAAAATTTCCTATTTTGTTCAACTGCCTAGTCTACGTGGTCCTTATAATACCTACTTGTAACAAATAAAATTTTGCAAAAACATTTGAGCACAACTCCGCAATCTACTCCTAATTTTCCCCAGAGAAAGAGATAGTTCCACAAGAAAACTAGAAATAGAGCAAGATTCGATGGAAATAAACAGAAAAGAAAAGAAAGCAGATTTGTGTAGACCTCAAATATTTAAACAAGGTAAAATGACACGAGTAAACACTTCGCAATAAAGCTATCCCAAATTCAATATCTACGAATTGTTCAAACTTCCAAGGCTCAAACAAGCAATATCTTCAAGACAATCCTATTATGCTACCAAAAATTGCTGCGTAAACTACCACGTACGAGACTCCATTTTGATTAGATAATAGATG
>MNCI01029954.1:2090683-2153044 GCA_015680685.1 Gnetum montanum | reverse complement strand
GTTAAGCTTGTAGTGGCTAGTAGGAGTTCATCATCATCAGGTAATTTATTCTTTCATGAGTTGGGACGATGTTGTCTTCATTTATGTTTATAAGAAACCCCCACCTCGGGTTACGTACTCCAATCTTCATTGTCATAATATTCGTTGGTTCTCTAATGAATTGCCTCACTAGATGTGGCATTATTATAGTCTTGTAGGAGAGACATGGTTGTAAATTTGTGTGTGATTTAATTACAATTATTATTATTATTTTTCTGAAAGATATATTGTCAAGGCTTTGTTACAGCGATCTTGTATGATGTAACTAATCTAAATAATTAGCACCATCCCCAGCAACAGTGCCAATGATGAGTGGCGAGGTACCCCTACACTCAACCATACGAATACGAGCATTCACGCGTGATCCAGTCGAACTCCGTGGATAGGTTAGTCGTGGTATCAAGATAGTTACACATTGATCGCAGTTCGTTATCTTCCCACCTGGACTAGTATTTTCTTTGTCATGTATGGTTTAGTCTAGAGTGAGGCATATGATGTAATCCTAAATTAGTGCTACTCCTAGAGACAATGGAGAATAATCTTGATTAAACTAATGAGTAATAGGAAATGAATTTTAAGATAACCTAAGTGTGATGAGCATTCATTCCTTAATCATCTGTACACATCTTGGACCTCGTGCACAACTACTACTGGGGTTACCAAGCGTAGATCCTAGGTACGCTACTGGGTTACCAAGTAGTCACACTTAAATGCTTGTGATTAATTTGTACTCATTCTGCATTTAACAATAGGAATAGTAAATGATGATAAAGAAATATTAACTAAGAAAATAATAAATAACAATAATAATTAAATAATTAAACTAAGTGAATGCTGCAATGATGAAGTAATCTTGATCTTTATTTCTGGTCATGTGCACGTACAAGTACATCACACTCGAATAAAGGTGCCGTATAATTACAAGCATCACATTGCGAGCATGCACTAGGAAAATATTCTAACTCCTATGGAAACAAAATGCAAGGGCTTCGCTACAACTACTCAAAAAGATCTCTAAGAGAGGCAGGGGCCCTCTTATTTATAGGATGGAATAGGTGCCACGTAAACAAGGCCACATCGACGCATGGGAGGATGTGTCGATAGGGCCGCATCAACACGACCGCGTATACGGGGTTCCATATACATGGCCTAGTAAACGCGGCAACCAATTTACACTTCATCAATAGAATAAAAGATAAAGTTTGATATCGTTAAAATTTTTAAAAAATAAAAGGTTAAAAGTAAGGTGGTGGCCTTATTATATAAAGCCATTTTCCCAACATGTTATATCCTATACAAATGTGAGTAGTGCGATTTAGGATACTAACTTGTAGAATTAGGGCCTCAATTTATTTTCAAGTTTTTCATCTCAATGCCCCTTTTAGAGGGACCAAAGTGATTAATGGGGTCTAGTTGCCATGTAAACCTTGCTTCCTCCACTAGTAAGACAAATTATAGTTGTTTTAGGGTTTCTCCCAAATCATGAGCAACATTAATAATGTTTTATTTTGTTGTTAGTGCAGCCATCCAACACTATACAATGACTAAATCAAGTAGTGCAAAACAATAGGAACAGGTGATTATGAGCCTTAGCTAGGAAACCTTTGATAATTTTGGTTTGTTTAACATTTTACTTTTCTTTCAGGCATGGAGGAGTGAATGACTTAAGATTTCTTCCTAGCACCATGAAGCCAACTACACCAAGTGGTTTAACCACATGAACATAGTAGTGCTTTAGCAACTAGAGACGATGGGTTGTGGGCATTTGTTAGGCCTCTTCTTGACTTGTTCATATAGGAAAAGGTTTTGGAATTTTACTAGAACCTCAAACCTCATCTTATCAAGGCTGATCCTTTGGAGAAATACCTGGTGTCTTTAGTTTGCAAGATGCAAGTTAAGGTCACAATGACCAGATTGCAGGAGTGGTTTGGACTACCGACATAAGGGGAGGAAATTTTTAAGCCTAAGGTAAGCATGGAGGAAAAGTATAACCTTTTCACCAATTCATCAGTGAGACTAATAATGATTGGCTTCAAGCATAGGATTTTCACTTTGAAAACCTCTGACCATAACATTGGATGATGGTAAGAATGATCATCTCCAATGTTCTTCCTTCCACATATACTACCTACATGCTTAGCCCTACACTCCACATGATGAAAGAATTGATGTACGAGAGGAAGAAAATTTTTCTTACCTCCTAATCAGGTATCTTTGTGTATCATTACAATGATGATGCCATGAAATTATGTTTTCCCTTTATGATTTCAATGATCCTTCGGAAGTGTGGCATCCCTAAGTTGTAGACAAGCACAAAGGTACACCTTTCCACTTTGAAGAAAGACACCTTTGCCAATTCTCTAAAGATTTATATGAAGGTTGGGTTATTCATGAGGGAGTATCAGGAGCTCAGTTCTTGACTAACACCTAATTTTAGTGAATTTCATGACTTCCAAGATAAAGTTTGGTCCCAACTACATGAACTTCAATCTACCTAGTGGGAGATCCTCTCAATCTTGCAGAAGGTTAACTCCACCATCATCACTATGGATAAGAGGGTGGAAAAAATTGAAACACATGTCCATCCTCAAATCCATGATGATGATAATGAAGCTAAACCCTCTCATTTTGAGGAGGATATGGAAGTGAAAATAGGCTCTAAGACTTAATCAAGCCTCAAAACTTTTATTTTTCATTGATGTTTTTAAAATCATGTAAATGTTATATACTATGGATGGTAAACAATGGGTAGTTTTATTTTTTTTGTTTATGGACAAGTATATCCCTTATATTCTTATGTGAGAACCAATGCCTATTTTAATATATATTCAGTAATATATTAAAATTTTGAGAGCCTAATGTTATTTTACATATATGATAATCATTTATATTTCTTGCAACAACTATAGCTATATCATTGTTTCTTTAATATATATATATGTCTCTTATCTTTGTGACCAGGCACTAGCCATAGGTGAGTCAAGGGTTGTGATAAACATTGAAATTGTTCAATTTTTAATATCATAGAGTAGAATTTTTATTTTTTAGTACTTTTGTATACCAAAGATAATTGATTTCAATAGTATATATCAATAACAATTGATTTTTCTTTATAGCTTTTGTGTCAAAGGGAATCATGGGCATGATGAGGATTGATGGTGGTTATATTCATTCTTATAGTGGAGGTGATATAGATCAATATCTTGAATTTTGATATGAAAAGACTCAAGAAGAAGTGGAGATATCAATTTATATAGAAGAAGGTGATTAGTATTGATGATTGTGATAATAGGATCAACGATCCACTTCTATTAAGATTTCATTTATTAATATCGACATCCTCGATATTAATTGATTATCTTAAAGATTATTTTTGTACATCATCCCTAGTATAAATAAAAATCTCAAAATGTAAGGATAGGGGGACAGATACTCAAGAGAGAACCCACACCAAATTGGATTTTATGTACTCATTTCCTAAGAAAAGTGTTGAGGCTTTATATCAATTAACAACCAACAATTGTTAAGGTTGTGAAGTTGTTGCATTGTGGAGACAGTAGATCAAGGTCATGAATTAGTGTACATATCCTTTGTAAACTTCTATGATTATGATAAATTAATATAATTTTAATTTGGTTTAATTATCTTATTACATCTTTGAACTTAATGTTATAAGTTAAGGTGAAGTATTGTTGATTTTAATTATGGGTGATAGCCATAAGTGTGGTGTTTTCAATTGAATATAGATCTAATTATTTTATGTCTTGATGATCTTTTTGACTTTGGACTGTTCCTCCACATATATGACTCATGGGTCAATCATAGACAAGGTGACTTCTCCATGACAAAGATAATTGTTAAAGTAATCTAGCACTAAATTTTGCCTAGCTTCTCAAGGCATTACTTAATAGATATCAATTTCAAAAGCCTGATGATAAGGGCAAGTAGTTGATGGAAGAGCCACCCCCACTAGTAACCACACACATGTGTCAAAGTTTGTACAAACACCACTACATCATTCATAATCATGTAAATAGTTTGTTAGTCATATATAGTCGGATCTACCTCTTAATCCCGTAAGGGACTCCATCCTCATTTTGTTTTAACTTGAGGACGAGTTTCTAGTCAGTCATCGAGGTATGATAAATACGAATTTTGATGCATTATGACATCATAGCAACGATGTCATGACACATGACATGTCATCATCGATATGATATCTTGGGATGTGTGCAACCCTATAAATACAACACTTAAACATGTAATCCACTAAATTTTCATTCCCATCATAACCAAACTCTTGCAATTTTATTTCTTAAAATTAGACTTAGTAATTAGAAGAGTGAATGCCCATAGTGTGATGTGTTATAGTTGAATGGCATCTTTGTTCGAGTAGTTTGTACTTCGGCATAAGTTGTGATGGAAACTAAAGATCAAAACTATTCCCCATCATTATAGCATTCCCTTAGCTTACTATTTTTACTTAGCATAATAATTAATGTTTCACTTAGCATAATGTTTATTGATTTGCTAGTTTAATACTTCACTTTCCAAAGCACTTTATTTTTACTTGTTAATAGTAAGCAGAATGGATACAACTTATTTGAGTATTAAGTGTGATTTTTTGGTAATCCCAGTAGTATTAACCCTTGGTTCACCCAATAGTGTAATACTTGGTAATCCTAGTGATGATTACATAAGCCCAACACATGTTTGGTAAATCAAGAATGGTTATCCATCACTATAGGCTAGAATAAACTTACATTTCTATTATTAGTTAGACTTAACATTTAATCCTACTTTCATCATGTTTACACTTAGGATCATAAGTGGCTAATCAACATCATTTAACAAATGCCTTAGTGTAAGCTAAACCATACACTTAGACTTTACTAGCTTGAAGTGGAAAGATAGCGATCATGAGCTAAACTCAATTACTAGCATATAAACATTGACCATCCACAGATTACAATTGGGTTTCATGTGAATACTCATAACTTGTATGGTTGGATGTTGGATTGCTCCACCACTCATCACTCACCTCCTCTCCTTCCTCTAAAAGTGATGTAAGGGGCAAGAGGTTGATCTAGAATGTTCCTAATATTAGCCTTCTCAATCTGTAGATTTATGCATTCTTGCATTTTTTCTTACTCCATGATGAACTCTACAATCTTCTTAGCTTCCTCATTGTCCAATTTAATTAGATGATCCAGATTGGGAAGGAAAGATGAAAAATCATTAGCCCAGTTATACTCTGCCATCAGCTTAATCATGTAGGGTGTAATGAGATAACCCAACTCTTATTTGTGACAAGGTTATTTTATATTTGATGAGCAGCAAGGTACCCCTATGCCCAACCAAATGAAGCATAAAGCATTCATGTGCGATCCAATCGAATTCCATGGACTTTATCATTTATGGTGCACTAGTCTTCTAGGAAGTGAATCTTACCTTAAGGTCAATCATTGTCTTTCCAATTATACTTCTGATGTACATTGGTATGTTTAAGTGTAATTGAAGCATCTAATTTTTATCGTTTTATGTTTTATGGTTTGGGTTTCAAAGGGAGATAAAAGTAATTGGATTGACTAATTTACTTTAACTAATTTAACTAATGTCTAAGTAGTCCTAACATAAACATCTAAACCCACTTTCTGTACACATCTTGAACCAATGTATCCACTATTGGGAGACTAAGCATTATGTTATTAGGTGTACCAACCAATAACGCTACTAGGATTACCAAGTGAATACGTGCTACGCTTAAAGCAGTCATACTTATGTGTGTAATCTATCTTGCTTAATTGCCTCATTAACTTAATTACTGGAAAACATTTAATAAATTATTAAAAACATTTAATAAATAATTGAAAACATTAAATGCATAAATTAAATATTTAATCTATCCAAAGTTCTGCAAGGTTTATTAGAAAGCTTGTCTTTATTGCTGCACACACTATCGTTCTCAGGTACAACAATGCTCAAATAAAGATCCATACACTCAATGAATCCTACTGCAGGCATTCAAGAGGAAAATTCTAACTTTCAGATGGAAAACCTACAATCTATATTACCATAAATGTAGCTAATATGCACATATTTATAGCCAAAAATAGACACTACATTGACTGGGCTATGTCAACGCATGATATGATTCATCAACTAGGCCTCATTAACAAGATCCCATCAATGAGGCCATGTCGACAAGGCCTCGTTGATGTAGCTAATAGAATTGTGACCCATCATACTCCCATGATTGAATGAAAACTTATCCTTGAGTTATTTTACAAAATTAGGAAGGTCTGGGATTATTGAATGACTTTTTTCAAACAAAATAGATTGATTGACTTGAAAAAATGGAGTGCCTAGGTGCACAGATCAACATGTTACAAAAATGACAATGTTTAAGACACAAAATTAAACACCATGATACAACTCTTTAAAATTGGATAGTACATTCCTTGATGGTGTGAAGTTTGATGGAGAAGATCAAATGGTCCTAGGCGGTGGTGGTTTCTAAGGCTCTAAGGAAACTTCATCAACTTCATGCACAAGCGGTGGTCGAGGTGGTTGTGGTTGTCCTACTACTACTACAACTTCAAGCAAGATGTGCAAAGCATCTAGCACTACTTTCATTTTTTACTCCTTGCTTTTGGGATCGTGCACCATCCATGTAGCTTCACCAATGTGGGTTGGAACGGGCACATCCCAGGAATATGGGATTGTTGGAAATAACTCCTATGCATTGATGAACTAGATAAAAAACTATTTGCATTCAATGTTAAATGCCTTAACTGTGTCCTTCAGCTCCTAGTAATCATTCATCTATTTGGCTAGGTTCTTAGTGATTGATTATTGATCTTTGAATCATGCTTTGAGAACTTTGAGTTCACCATTTACAATCTCAAGCTTCTACTTAATGTCTTTGTGGTGCTTGAACTCTGCCTCGTATAACAAATATGAGCTAGCCACTTATTTCTCCAACTCTAACCATAGTTATCTAGTAGTCAACATTACCAGGTTTGCATGTCAAAGATTGGCCAACTCCATATACTCTGTCATCTCTTCTATTTGTAACTCCTTTAAGCAGATCTCCACTTTATTGTAGGCATCAATCCCATCAATGATGGATTGCCAGACTTCTCTTCCCTATTGGAGTTGCTGGAGGGCTTCATTCATTTTTACCTTCATCATTTGAATGTGTTTTTTGTTGACTTCCTTATGTAATCCAACTTGGGCTCTGTAGTGATTCTTCACTTTTTTGAACATGAGGGCCTCATTCTTCTAGGTAGCAATTTTGATGGCAAACTTCTAGCATAAGACACACACTTCCTTCATTGATAGATTTCAATTTTCTATGGCCAATATCCTCAATTTAGTGTTCACCCTAGCAAGTTACTCTTGTTGTTGATGAATAAATTCTTACATTTAGTCCTTCTAAGCATCAACATTACACTTGTGATGAATCTGTACAGTCAAGGTCTCATTCTCCTAGCACATCTATGCCAAGTTATTTTGAATTGAATACATTTTTGCTTCAACTATGGACTAGTTAAATATGGCATTTACTACCTGCTCCTTAGCCTTTTGGAATCATTCTTGAAGCTGTAGGAAAGCTTCATCTATTGTTACTGCTGGGCTAAGGATCACAGGATCAGTAAGTTGAGCATGTAGTTTGCAACCTCCATGGCCAAGTGTTGATTTCATTCTTGAGCTGTTTTGAGTTTCCCCTCTAAAATAATGCATTTTCCCCTTGTGTTTACTAGATTTGACTAGGTTGTAGTGATGTCTTCTGGAAAATCGAAGATATTCGAAATCAGTTGCTTAGTTCCCACCAATCGTTCTAGCAACTCTTCATGCTAAGTTGCATTTAACTTTTCTCTTACCATGCTTGCAAATGTCTACACATCTTGAAGTGTAGATACATCTAGTATAGATGTTGCAGGTGCATAATGCTTTAGCTACATGGTCAACAACAACTTTAGCCATTATTTCCTACCCTTGGTACTGCACCACCAAGACAGTTTCCCCTTTTCCTTCCTCCAAACACATTGAGAAAGTGATGACATTCCCAAAGATTTCTAGGAATAAGTGGTGTTGAGATAAAGATACTGTCACCTCCTGAGCATTAGGATCCAACCTCACAAGAAACTACATTCATTGGGCAGAGAAAATTGTCCACCCCTCTCCATCTGGCTAACTATTTTAGCCACTTCATTAAGGTGACTCATTGTCAGTTGGTATATAGATAGATTTTCCCCACTCATTCTTGCACGTTGCTCTTGTTCACTCAAGAGCTATTCTTGGATTTTGTGCAAGTGCTTAATGGCTGCACAGGCCTTCGACATTATTTCTTGAATGGGTGGTGGCGGCAGCTGCTCCTCTACTTTAGTTTTCATTGGCATCTTCTCTTTCATGATCTCATACCACAAGGCCAAAGGAGTATGCCTAAGTGTATCATTATAGTAGCAGATGATTCTTTCTCTTTTGTAGAGTTTTCGGATGAGGCATGAAAAGGACAAGGTTTTCCTTCCACGTTCGTTTTCTTGGAAATGCTTCTCAATCTCCAAGTAGAGCAGTTGTGGAAGGTTAATGAGAAATTTTCTACTTAGAGAAGTGCATGCTCAGGCAGAGAAGGCAATGACCTTGCTTGGCCTCACCATTGGGTTGAGGTGATAGACCATGATTTTGAAATAGATGCACTTCACTAGTGTGTGCATACCATACTCCTTATAGTCAACCCCATAGCACCACCGAGTCCACTTGTTCTTGGCCTTAGGATCACTTTGTGTTAATAGTTTTGCCAACTGTGTTCTGGTGTCAAGCAACCCCATTGCCTATGCTATAGCTTCTACCGAGTAGGATACTTGAATGTCCTTGATCTTGACTATGGACCCTAGCCTTCTATTATTCCAGAAGAGGTATCTCTCTCCCTTGTACCACTTCCCACTAGATGTCTTGACATCTACTAGAGCTTTCTCTAAGAATGGCCCAAAGTTGATCTCTTGAAGCACTGATTGTTGAATTTCTTGGGACATGATGATGTGAAGGTAGGCTTGAGTCAAAGTGACCTCAAGCCTTGGTGCAGGTCCAAGCACTTCTCCTTATTGTGATTGTTCCATTTTGATCTAGTTCTGGTTCTCGTTCCATTTGATATCGAGCCCTTATTATATTTTTCGATTGGGGGGGGGGGGGGATTGCCCTAGTAATTTGTGTAGTTTCTAAATCGATATTGTCTGATAGGCGTGGTGCTAATACAACAGTATTGTTGACATAGGAGCGAGGTGTGTTAATACAAATCATCGAAAGTAAGTCATGCAATTGAAGCCGTTGGTGAGACATTAGTAAGTCACGCTGTGAGGCAGTAGAGAAGCACATAGTCAACAATTGTAAGCAACACAAATAGTTAGCAATGGCAAATCTGGTACAAATGATAAGTAACAGTTACTTCCGAAGAATTTCTAAATTTTTTTCTACTTCAAATGGTTCTAGTCCTTTACCAATCCCAAAATGTTATGAGATATATGCTCTGTCTATTCTTAAGGTCTTAGAAACTTGGAAAGAAATGTATCTCTTAGAATGTGATTTAGAAATCTCTGGTACAGGTCTGCGTCTTATAGCTCTTTCATTCTTCAATGAGTTTGAAGTAAAAACATGGAAAGAAAGAGGTTTTAATTACATTTACTTAGCTGAACTGGCTGTCCACATTCACCCACACTTTAATTATAGGTTAAGTGCTCCATATTGGATTGCTGTTATAGATTGTATGTTTAAAACTTTTGAAGATGCAATAATCACTCAAGCTAAAGGAACATTAGCAATAGATGTGGGCATAGTTACTATTCCAAAATTTACTTTGTCTTTACATGACCCGCACTTATATAAATCTCTCATGATTATTATTTATCTTCCAGTAGATATGATCCCACAATTCATATATGCCACTGTATCTACTAGGTTAATTTTTAAATTGTTTAGTAGTACTTCTATTAAAACTTTATATATCCCTTTAATGAACATAAAACGTAGGTCAGTTCTAATAACATAGAATATGAGATAGAAATAGGCACTAAGGATTTTCCAATCCACATGCCGTATCCAAATCTTTTGAATCCAATAGATAAATATTATAAGATCGAAAGACCACACTGGTATTCTACGCCAAAACGTAGATACAAGGTTCATCTTCTACCACCGATGTTCACCGACATAGATCTGTTAAATCACCTGCATAAAAAATAAAAACCTAAAATATTTAGAAAATAAAAACCTTTAGTAATTAATGAACAAGATCAAAAAGAATCACAAAAAATAGTCCAACCCAAAATAAGTTCTCCAATTATAGAAATAGAAAGTCTTAAACAAAGCCTATTAGAATTGCAACAACAATTATTCACATCTATGAGAAAAACACAAGATTTACAATTAGAAATGGATATATTAAAGAAAAAGAAAAAGGAAAAAGGAAAAATAGTCAAACTCGATCTAGACAGTTATAGTGATGAGTCTACAACACCATCAATCACTCCTTCTATCCAATCTTCTTTCACAGGAGATCCATCTTGCCAATATAAAACTTTAAGACAAGTTGACCATCAGTATCACTGTACTAAATGTGATGCTTTGTTAAAAACATGTAGGATGGAAATGAACAAAGGAAAAATTGATGATACAATATTTAGACAACATCAAGAAAAGAAGAATGCACTAAAACAGGGACAAAAGAAAAAATATGAATTTGTCCAACAACATATAGGAGAACAACAAGAATCGTCTAGAACAACAAGTCCCACTGAATACATCTATACTTTACAAATGAAGAAATCTGCATCACTACCTTCTGATATAATATGTATGCAAAATTGGACAAATACAACTTTAAATGATCTTGTGTACAGTAATAGGACTCAAATGGATGTATTAGAAAGTATGTATACCATGAACTATGATAAAAATTTAAATACATGTTTATTGTATAGGAAATTAGAAAAGCTATCAGACACATCTAAATCTTGACCATCTAGGCCAAAACCTACGACTCCACCTCTATCTCCAGATATCTCTTTTCCTTCATCACCACCTGCAATTACAAAAGTGGATTTAGAAAAATTTAGAAAACATAAACAAGAGTTAAAATAGAAAAAGGGAAAAGGTAAATTGAGGATAGATATGAATAAGGGGAATTCAGATCATGAATTTGACATATCCCATCTCACAAAGATACAGGAAGAGGAAGCAATCTTATTATCCAAAACTAATGAGCAAGTACAATAGGCTCAAGAAGCCATGTTTACACAAACAAGAAAAGCTGGTGACCAACAACCAGTTTTTACCATGGATGATAAGAATATGAAACAAAGGCAAGATGTCATAAATGCCTTACAAGGGTATTTAAATATTCAAATAAATTTAGCAAAGAAATCTACTACTCAAGCTATTATAAATGCTACATATAATTTCAAGGGAAACCTTAAAAAATGGTGGAATCACATCCTAATTCCAATTAAGCAAAGGCTAGTCTCACAACCTACGATCATTTTCCTAAATGCCATTATTAAGGAATTCATAGGCTACAAAACTAATCTAAAAGAAGTCTATGGAGATAGATATTTCAAAGATAGATTACATAAAATACAAGATTTACCTAAATTCTAAGATGCAATGGAACAATGGTATTACTACGAAAAATTAACACATGAGGTAGCCACTAAGGAACATTTATTACGATGTTTACCACAACCGTTCTGCAATACCTATATGGCAAAAATAAAAAACCAAAATTTACATATATCATAAATGATTTTTGGGCAGATACAATAATTCTTAGAACAAACAAATAGGGAATTGTGCTACACTCAACAAACCCAAAACTTAGTTCAAAACTTGAGTAGTAAACTAGGTAAAGATTTTTTTTTATATTTATGTCCTGAAGAAAAGTATAAATATAAAGAAAAAACCAAAAAGAAATGTAAAACATGTACATCCTCTACTTCTCTTCCTAAACCTCCTAAAAATCAATGGCGTAGGAAACCTCCTCCAAATTGTCATGTGAAAAAATACCCTGGTTACTTTAAATGACAACCTAGACGTCTCAATCCTCGAGATGTAAAATGCTTTATTTGTGGTGGTCCACATTTAGCCACAAATTGTCCACATAAGGATCATGATAAAAAGAAAGTTCATTTTATCACAAAACATGACATTAAGAAAACTCATTTTGAATGGGTCTCTGATCCAGAATATTCTGATATCCCTTGTAATCCTCATGATGACCTCTATCCCTCTTCACCTTCTGATAATGAATATTTTTCGACTTGGGGTATTCTGGGGATGATCTTTCTTTTTTGCCACCTTTTTCGGAAACTCCATATCTTGACAGACCACCCTCTAACTCATCAGATGGTGATATCTATTCTTGCAATATGAATAGAGCATCTACATCCACATCTTGACAATTGCAACAAACAAACTAGGTACAAAAATAATTAGAAATAGTTAAAGTAGAATTAGGTAGATTAAAAAAAACTTAAGAAAACCCCATTAAATGAACTAACCAAATATATAGCCTTAGATAAACAAGTTAGAGAAAAAAGAATTGAGGTGAAATCCCTAAAAAAATATCTTTAAGAAATACAACCATCTTTAGATAGCCAACCAGAAATCTCTGACATAGAGAATGTAGAAGAATTAGAAGAATGGTTAAAAGAGGAAGAAAAAAATATAAAAAAGGTAAAGGAAGGCAGGTTACAACTAGCAATATGACGACAAGCTAGAATTCGGCAATTACAATTCTTTATGTAAAATGGCTCAAAAGGAATTAGAGAAACTCCAAGAAGAAGAAGTAAAAGAACAACAATTGACTTTTGAAGAAGAATTATCTTAGATCCATACCATTAGAATCAATTAAAATCAAGAAAACCTAGTGAAAACTCCACTTTGTACTTTTTGGATTACACTTCCTGGTTTTAAGCCATATCCTATAGATGCACTCATAAATTCTGGTGCTGAAGTGATTCTAGCTAATGAATCCATTATTCCTCCTTTCCTTTGGAAAGAAAGACCAAAATTAATTGTTAGCTTTAACAAAATAGATAAACTTGTCAACAAATTTTTTAATGTTCCTTTATTAATGCCTGATAAATCCATTCTACATTTTCAAGTAAATGCTATAGATTGATTATCTTATGATATGGTTATAGGTGTAGATGATCTAGCATCCTTAAAACCATATACTATTAGTCAAAATAATGTTTATTTAGGCTTATATGAATTTCCAAGGACATTTAGACCAATAAATAGATTTGAGAAAATAAAATATAAAATCCCAAAAACATAATAGATAGTAAATCAAGTACAATAGAAAGCTAATGAGTTTGATAATATTAAAAAGAAAATATTATCTGTAGCAAGTGATGACCCCACAGCTTTTCGACATAAGAAACATCATTAGTGTCACATCAAACTCATTGATGGTATTACACCCGAAGACAAAGCACATCATATAGGTATGTCCCCTAAATTGAAAGAAGAATGTGCCTAGGAAATCCAACAATTGCTAGAAAAAGGTATGATCCAACCAAGTACTAGTATGTTTTCCTGTGCTGCATTTTATGTAAATAAGCATGTAGAATTAACGCGTGGGAAGAAGAGATTAGTGGTTAATTACAAACCACTGAATGTAATTATTAAATCTATACAACATCCAATTTCCAACAAAGATGATCTATTCCAATGCTTACAGGGAACACATATTTATTTGAAATTCAATTTAAAATCAGGATTTTGGTAGATTTAGGTATACCCAGAAGATAGGTGGAAAATAGCATTCACTGTACCACAAGGACTTTACGAATGGACAGTTCTTCCATTTGGTATCAAAACTACTTCATCTATTTTCCAAAGTTGTATGGATTCCATATTTAAAAGCTATCCATTTATTTTAGTATATATAGATGAAATTTTAGTTATGTCTAAATCAATAAGTGATCATCTGCAACATCTAGAACAGTTTTATAGGATTATCGACCAAAATGGATTAGTTCTTTCTCCTTCGGAAAAGAAAATCCAAATAGTAGTCGATGAGGTAAATTTTCTAGGCATCGTAATTAAAAATGGGCAAATAACTTTACAAGAACACATCCTTAAAGATATAGCTAAGTTTCTGGATGTGATTAAAGATACAAATTAATTAGTGTTTTCTCAATTTTTTAAATTACCTTTTTGGCTTTTACAAAAATTTAGCCAAAGATAGGAAATTGTTAAATGAACAACTAACTAAGGAAGCTAGTCCTTGGACACAACAACATATAGTAGCTATTCAAAGATTAAAAGATCAGTGTACAAAATTGTCATATCTTTGGCTTCCAACTCATGGCACATTGATCTTAGAAATGGATGCCTCTGATGAATTTTTGGGAGCTGTACTCCAAGAAGATATCCAAGGTATAGTCTATGTCTATAGGTACGCTAGTTGTAAATTCAATCCTGCTGAGAAAAACTATCATTCCACTCATAAAGAACTCCTAGCTATAATTTGTGGAATTGAAAAAGTTATATTATTATTACAAGAAAAAGAATTTATTATCAGATCAAACGTAAAATATTTTGACAAGTAATTACAACATAAACATTTAAATAAAGTAGCCCATATAGGACTTATCCAATGGTCTCTATTTTTAGCTAATTTTTCTTATAAGACACAGTATCTTAGTGGTAAGGAAAATAATTTAGTAGATTATTTAATGTGTGAATTTCAATACTAACAACTTTGTTTTGTAGAATTATTCTTGAACGAAGGGTGGGAGCTTTGCTCAAGCCACAAATTTCATTCTTGTCCATACACCCAACTTTACCTCTCATAATCCCAAATTACCCATATTTATAATAAATATTTTAATGATTGAGAAGGTTTTGCTTATCAAACTTATAGGTTAAATCTTATCCCTCAGATATCCCATACCTATTATAGTCATCCTAATTCTAGATTAGAAGATATTTTTCCTTTTGTGCATGTCAAAACTAGTCTGCATGTCAATCAGTTTATAGAAAAATGTGTTAATAACCAAATTGTCCTCTACTGGCCTAGGTATAAGCCATTTGATTGCCACTTCTACCATGTCAATTTTAATATTCCAATAAACCTCCTTGTAGACTCCCAACCCTTTTAGGAATGGTGGACTTTGTATGGCCATCAAACTAAACATTATCCAGAAAACTATAATCCTACCACCATTAGATGTTTACATGCTTCTAAGCATGGATATTTTGAATATTTTGTCTGCCATGAAACAATGGCCTATCATGCTTTCCAATCCACCAGTCTAGCATATTTTCTAACCACAAGTCTCAGCAGAAGAACAGATTGGCAACATCCTTGGTAGCTGGCATGGTATCAAGATGTATTAATAGCTACAGCTACATACATCATTACGCATTGTCAACTCAACCACAAGTATCCATCCACACTTGAGCCATATAATTATGATCCATCATTTCGTCACCTATTTCAAGAAGTTGGAGTGTGGCATGTAAAGTATCATGAGCCTCCTTTTCAATATAGTTTGCATGCTATCTCTTCTTCAAATACTCCAGAAAATCCAGATATAGGCATGGATCCTAAGGAAGACGTATCCAAAGATGATAGTAGCAACCACTAACTAGCCATGTGGTACTATGTACAGTAAAAATTATGCCTAAATAGTAATATGTAATCAAAGCATATCCTACAAAAAGATATGCTACAGTGTCATCCTTATCCCTTCTTCTCCTTTTCTCTCTCCCTTCCTCCTATAAAAAGGGCCAAGGATCCCTTAACTCGACATGGCCAAGCAAAGTGCAATCTAGCTATCAAGAGTGAGTAGTAAGCGTGCAAGTGTGAGTGTAAGTAGTCAGGAGTCTGTAAAGCTAAGTAGAGAGATCTTAGAGTGAAGAGCCTTGCTCCTCTAAAAGCATTCCTGCTCATGCTAAGAGTCTATCTAAGCAGAGATATCTTGAAGTGCTATGTCGTGCACCTTCAAAATCATTTCTGCTTATGAGTCCATGTATATCTAGCAAAGATATCTCAAAGAGCTATGCAGTGCACCTTTGAAAGAATTCCTGCTATGCTGTAAGCTGTCCCTATACAGAGTATATAAATAGACATTGGTTTGAACACATCCTGAGAGCATGTCCTTTTCCTTCTAGGAAATTTCTTCCATGGTTAAGAGGGTTCTCCTTCCTACAAGCATTTCTATTTTGGTGCCATCTATAATCACAGTGAGACCATGGATTAGCAATCATTGTGTAACATGAAGCAATTGTAATACCTTTATCTCTTAAGGATAGTTACACTTGGTTAAGTTGTGATTATGGCTAATTTAATTACTCTAATTATTATTTAATTTATATGTTATCATTAATAAATCATCCCAGAGGTTGTTGGAAGGGTTAGCTACCAAAAAAGTTGATGTTTATATGTGGTTAAGGTTATTAACCCTTTGAGGGAGTTAGAAAAATTCCAAAAAATTTCAACAATTTTTCATCAGAAACCTTTAGGTTTAGAGCCCCCATGATAAAGAGCTTACCTTCAATAAGTGAAAGGTCAAAGAACGAAGTGATTTGAATAAAGAGTTGGGAAGTTAAGGTCTCTGGAAGGTTTTGGGCTCTAAAATATTACAAAAACTCTTCATGTCTTATGAGCAAATGACAAAACATTTCTAAGTGCACAGCAACATATATAGGATTTTTGAGCTACATCGACGAGGCCTAGACAACTAGGCCTCATCGATTGCGGTCTCAATGATGCAACCATTGACCACTGTAGATGACCATTGACTTGGGTCAAACTTGCAAAATATGAAGAATTTTTGAATGAAATTAGGGTCAAATGAAAGCTCAAAAGGCCAAGAACATTATGAAAACATGAGAAGAGGGTGTTGAAGCTCATAAGTTTGGAAAAATGAAGAAAAATTAATTTTGGGAATGAATGAAATAAAAGGGTGAGGAGCACTAAGTAGAATTCACAATGGAATATGCGAAAAATAGGATTGTAGCAATGTCAAAGATAAGGGACCTTAACTAACCAAACCAAGAGCTATGCAAGTGGATCCTCCCCATAGTAGGCTCGTTCCCTTTTTTCCCTTACATAACCTCAACTAAGGAGTCCATGGGCCCCACAATCAACTAATAGTCATGAAAAGTTAAGGCCAACTAGAAGGAATCTATCCAAGAATCCCAACACATCAGACCAAGACATAAAGCACAACATAAAACATGGCAGTGAGGTGAGTTATGGTAGCATGGATGGATGATAGAGAAGGTGGAATGGAGTTCCAAATTGAGGTCATAAGAAGTGTCTTATGAAATTTATGTTTAAAATGATCTGGGAAGATCCATTCTCAGTCTAGACCAAAACCATCCGCTTTCAATGACTTCGCATCATCACCTTAAGACCAATCCACTCACGTGAGACACAAGAGTGCTCCCACAAAACAACCACCATTCTATAAGGAGAAGAAAAGAGAGAAGTAGGAAGTGAGAAAGGGCCTTAGTTAGAGAAGACCTTTAGGCATAGTTACATGTCTTTCTAGTCCCATACCTAATGCTTGTAGCCCTTTCATTTGTCCAAGGGGTGTGCTTTGAATTCCCATCATTTTTTTTGTTTTTTATTATTTTTTTAATTTTTTTTTTGAAATGGGAACCACACCATGCAAGGACTTATTTTTTTATTGTGTCTAAGAGGCGTGCTTTGAATTTCCATCATTTTTTTTTTGGATGGGGACCACATAATGCAAAGACTTTATTTGACTTCCTATGAGTGGTTGGTATGGAATGGTAAGAAGTCCATGAAAAACACTCAAGCACTCAAGAAAGTAGAAGAGTACAAAGAGTATTGACTTTCCTTTAAGTCACACACTGTACAAACCTTTAAATCCTTCCTAATTCTGGAACTACCAAGGTTACTAATTGATTAAAAGTTTCTTTAATGGAAGGGACCTCAAATTCCCAGAATAAGGAAAACCATAGAGTTTGTTGGATGGGTGGATGATGTGGACTCATTGCCTATTTCATGAAAAAAATAGACCATGTCAAAGTCATTAGACATCAGAATTCAAAAATAGAAACTAGACATCAACAATCACAACATTAAACACAAATCGTCATTAGTAAATAGCAACAGCGGCACTATGTCCTATGGCAATAAAGTAGTTTTATTAGAAAAAATAAGGAAATATCACACTTGAATAAAAAACATAAAGTAAAATATATAAGAAAGTATAAAACAATCAAGAAAAGCTCAAAAGTACTAAAATGGTGTAAAAGTAGAAAAAACTTGAAAATCAAAAATTTGTAAAATAAATAACTTGTGAAATCAAAAATGTGGAAAACAAAAAGAAGAAAAACTGAGAAGCCATATGGATTGTTAATCACATATGGCCATCTCCCCCACAACTAAGTTGGAAGGAGAAGATCCAAAAAATAGAACATAGTTGTCCATCCGTCGAGGTAGTAGTTGCACTGGCCTATCTTGGCTTTAGGAAAGGTTTCACTTGTTGGGTATTGATCAACTGCTTTTTATTTGGGTGTTCAGGCTTGTAAATTAACATGGTCCCAAATGGAAAGGTTTGCTCAATTATATAATGTCCCTCCCACAATGTTTGGAACTTTTCCTTTTGGGGTACATGTGCAGGGTTCCAATAGAGGACCTTATCTCCTGGTTGAAGTTTTACTTTCCTAACTTTGAGGTCATGACGTTGGTTGTTGAATGCCTTGTGCACCTCATTCAAAGATAGGGCCACTAATTGATTTTCATCTAGCACATTTAGGTTGATTAATCTTTTTGTCTATAGAATCAAGTCAAGATTCAGATCACAAGTTGTTAAGAGTGTATGGAGCTCAAACTGGATTGAGAGCATTGGAAGCTTTCCATATACTAACTCATAGGGAGAATAGCCAATAGGAAGTTTCCATGTTGAATGATAATCCCAAAGAGCATCCTATATTTGTTAATAGTATGTGTTAGTATTTTTGTGATCTTCCAGTTGGTTATCTCTGCTTGACCATTGGCTTGGGGATGGTAGGGTGTTGTTAATTTATGTTCAACCCCCAAGTGTTGCATTAACTTTCTAAAAGTGGCACTTGTGAAATGAGTTTCATTATTAGAAATTAGTGAATCTGCCACCCCAAATCTAATATTTTATTGTATAAATCTAGCAGCAATGGATGATGTACAATTAGTAATAGCTACTGCTTCTGCCCGTTTTGTGTAGTAGTCAACTACCACGATAATATATGTCTTTCCATTGGACATGGGTGTGATGGGACCCATGAAATCAATGCCCCATATGTCAAAAGGTTCCAGTGGTTGAATCCATTGTTGAGGACCCTCCATGCAAGTGGTTATCCTCCCATCTTATTGACAACATTTACAAGATTTGACAAACTAGTGGACATCCATAAAGATTGTAGGCCAATAGTATCCGACCATTAGGATTTTTATGGTCATGCATCTTCCTACATAGTGGCCTCTGTAAGGCCCTTCATGAGCATTGTGGAGAACATGCAATTGATCTTCATCAAGGACATACCAATGAATCAAGCCATCAACACACACCTTGTAGAGGTGTCCATTGATTTCCATGAAGTATTTGACCTAATGAAGAAATTATTGCTTCTTTCTGAAATCCAAGTTTTGTGGCATCTCCTGAGTGAAAAGATAAGTGAGGATGTCATTGTACCATGTTGTCTTTGTAGGTGTTTGTTCATTTATTACTCCTGTAAAGAGAAGTTCGTATGAAAACTGATTACAGAGTAGGCTCTCCTCCTCTTTATTATTCCATCTTAAACAAGAGAGGTGATCAATGACCATATTCTCGAATTTCTGCAAGCTCACAAGACACCATATGATATAAGGGCTTACCATTGGCTTATTCATGAGAAAGTGGATTGCATTGTGGTCTATGTGCATAAATACTTTGTAGCCAAGCACATAGTACCGAAACTTTTCTAGAGCATACACCACTACCATTAGTTCTTTCTCCATGGTGGTGTAATTTAACTGTGCTCCCACAATGGTTCAGCTCCTGCAATGGATGTACTATGGGCATTTCTTATCATCCATCTATGTGAGCACTGCTCCCAAGGCATAGTTAGATGCATTCGCCATGATGTGAAAGGGTCTAGACTAGTCTGGTGCTTATAGGATTGGTGTTTCTATGAGTTTCTCTTTTAACTATTGGAATGCATGTTCACATTCCTTAGTCCATATGAAAGGTGTATTTTTCTTTGTAGGCTCTACCAATGGCTTCACAATCTTAGAGAAATTCTCTATGAATCGCTGGTAGTAACCAAGATGTCCAAGAAATGACCAAACACCTTTAACTATCTCTAGTTGGCATGTTATTCCTTGGACAACCCTTATCTTGTTTGGGTCTACTTCAGTCCCTTTTTGCAAAATTCATTGCCCTAGCACAATGCCTTCTTGGACCATGAGATGACTCTTTTTCCAATTGAGCCACAAGTTTGTTTCAACACATCTCTTCAATACTTGCTCAAGGAGGTCTAAGGCTTGCTCAAATATAGCTCCATAGGTGGAAAATTCATCCATGAAGACTTCAACACCACTACCAATTTGCTATTGAAAGATATTAAGGACTAAGCATTGAAATGTTGCAGGGACATTACATAGGTAGAATGACATCTTACAATATGAAAAAGTTCCCTGGGGGCTCATGAATGTTATCTTGGCCTAATCTTCTGGTGCAACTTGGATTTGGTTATAGCCACTATAACAATCCAAGAAGCTATAATAACAATGCTTGGATGTGGTGTCCAACACTTGATTCACAAATGGAAATGGAAAATGATCTTTAAATGTTGCCATATTCAATAGCTTGAAGTTGATGTAGACTTACCGTATGCCACCATTCTTCAGCATAATTACAAGTGGGCTAACCCACTCACTATCCACAATGGGATAGATGAGCACCACCTTGAGGAGTTATTCAATTTTCTCTTTGATGATCTACTTCAATTTAGGATTCAGCCACCTCTATGACTACCTTCTAGGCTTCATGACTAGGATAGTGTAAATGTGATGTTAGCATATCCTTAGATTGATTCATGTTAGCTCAGAATATGGCCAAGCAAAGACTTTTAATCATTTGTTAACTACATTTAACAAATCTTCTTTTTATTTAGGAGCAAGTTTGGCATTAATTATGACCATTTTACCATTATTTAGAAATGCATTTTCCATACCAATTGCTAAATGTTTTAGCTCTAGAGGCTCCTACTTGAAGTTATCAAGGATTTCCAACTCTCACCAACAGGTATCATCATCTTCATTAGATTTGGGCATGAACTTGTTCAATTTTGTTCATGCCTTCAACATAAGCACATGTTAGTCTCTCAGTTGGTTCCATGCATAGTGTGCTGCCATCCAAGTCAACTATCAACCACTAGGTGTCTTCCTATTTTGTGGCTACTACGTACAGACACCTTTGAATATTGATATCTTATGCACACTGATTACATGCCTTAATCTTTTTTATTGACCAAATCTTTTTTATGTAATTGCATCCTATTAGCGATCGTTTGGGACGTGACCGCCAACAAGTATCCTCAAACAAGATTTAGGTGCTTGCTGGTCTCTGGCAACACCAAGGCCTAGATACCTCCAAATAGACTCAGTAGTTAATGTGAGTATGTGTGTGTGCTGTTGCGGTGTGTCGTTGTGAAATATGAAACGATTACGTTGTGTATAAACTACAAATGACTTATCTTAAAGAGATTCAGCCAACTTTGCAAGTACTGTGAGTTGTTGAGAGTTTCTATTTTGTTCAATTACCTAGTCTACGTGATCCTTATAATACCTACTTGTAAAAAATAAAATTTTGCAAAAACATTTAAGCACAACTCTGCGAATCTACTTCTAATTTTTTCCAGAGAAAGAAAAAGTTCCACAAGAAAACTAGAAATAGAGCGAGATTCAATGGAAATTAGAGATAAGAGAAAAAGAAAGTAGATTTGTGTAAAGATCTCAAATATTTAAACAAGGTAAAATGATACGAGTAAACACTTCACAATAAATCTATCCCAAATTCAATAACTACGAATTGTTCAAACTTCTAAGGCTCAAATAAGCAATTTCTTCAAGACAATCCTACTATGCTACCAAAAAAATTACTGTGTAAACTATCACGTACGAGACTCCATTTTGGCTAGATAATGGATGTCAACAATTGCATTCAATAGAACCTTCAAAAGACTTGACAATTTCTGATTGAAATACNTTGCACAATAATAAAATTTACTACTAAAATGCTCTTAAGGCTTTTAAACACAAGTGCTTCTATGGAAAAATTTTAACAAAAATTTTCTATCAGGCAACAAGAACAATAAGAGCAATCTAAAAATCCCAAAATTACTTGCGAAGGATGATACTATCTAAACCACTAGCTAAACAATTTAGACAAAATAAAAAAAAATAAGCATAACTCACAAGACTATGACAAAGAGACTGAAATCTTTTCTTTAGCAAGCCATCTTACAAGCAATCTTTCACAATGTGTGACCCCAAGTGTAAACCCAAGTGTGGTCAATTGTGTGATCCAAAAAATGAGACCCCCTTTTCTTCTAACCCCTAAATCCTTTTTATAGGTTTCCAAAGGTAGTTACATTCTAAAATATCTTAGCTAACTTGCCCAACAAGTTAGGAGGTTGTAACTATTTTGGGTGGTTATAACCACTATAGAGATAAAAAAGCTACAACTGACAAGTGTCTCATTAAGTTGCCAAGTGGCCCATTCAGTTGCCAAGTGGACACCATGGAGACAAAAAAGCTATAGTTGACAAGTAGCCTTTTTAATTACCAAGTGGTCACCATGGAGATAAACAAGTTTTAGTTGACAAGTTTCCTTTGTAGTGGTTACAAACATCATGGGATTAAGGCTAGGAAGTTGCAACTTCCACACAAAGTTACAACTATAGAAATAAAATCTGTGGTGGCGAAGTGTCCTATTGGATAACTATCCAATATAACTCCTTAGCATATGCAAATTTTTAAATCAATATTAATACTCACTTGGTACACATACAGTAGCATAATAACAATTAAATTACTTACATCAAAACCCAAATTTAATTAAAATAAATGTTGTATTCTGCAACTAGAGCCTCGATGTAGTTGTGAATGTGTAGTCAATGATGCCACTGGCCATGATGATGAGGTGCTCTAGGTTTGATATGGAAGTTGCTGTTGATGTTAACGTGTAACAGGCGTGCCTGATGGTGTGTATGCCTGGAGAATGACAAGGTATATGACAGAGAGTCTTCCGGCCCTATGATAGACCCAGAGCGACCAACTTCAAGCAAGTCCAGACCCTCAGGCTGAATCAGCAACCCTGGATCTAAGCCGTAGAGATCGATCACACCCCAGACTGCATGCTCGTTATGAGCCAACATACCGCTATGTAGAAAAGAGCACAACAACCCAAAATAGTGAAACAATAACTCTCTGCTGGAAACCCACCACGATCCTAGCAACCTGTATGACACTGCACCGCTACAAACCCTGTCGCCAACAGAGTTCTTTTCCTCTGCATTGGTTTGCATCCTTCCTTGATTAGGAAACATTTCTTCCCTGTAGAGACTTTATCCGGGTCCTAATTCCTTTGGCTCTAAAATTCCACAAACTAACGAAGAACCGAAGAATGAACCGCGACTGAGACGGTAATGCCGAAAATCAATATTGCAGGACATCCTGGTAGAGCAGCGTTCTTCTGGTAAACGCTTCCAGATCCTTGTGCTATCGGGGGGTCTGTGACTATGTTTCTGGCAAACATGGCATATGTTCGGTCCGATCCAGCAATGTTTTGTTGAATGCGGCAGCAGCGATGTTGTGTGTAGCCGTGGCAATTGTCGACGTGCAGGTGGTGGTGGTGGATCGGTTCCATCTCTTTGTTGTGGCGCCATTCGGATTACAATTACTATCATGAAAGTATTCTCGACACCGATGCCATCCATTTGAACACATTCATACTTTGAAGAATTTGGTTCACAGCAGGCGCAGCTTGAGCAAGCTCAGTAACTGTATCGTGGAGTTTCATCACTGTAATCCCTACTCTAGTGGTAGGGCCTTCTACCGTGGCAAAATCCCCATCATTCAAATAATCCTTGCCTTCTTCTTTTTTTTTAATATTGATTTTGATTTTTCTTTTGTTTGTAGTAACAGATGTTTGAGCTCAGTTGAAAGAATTTTTATATTTCAGAGTATTAATTCATACTATGTTCCTAAGCAATTCAATTGTTGGTTACCATGTCGTACTTTTTGAAGTCTAATTTTTGAGAATCAATAAACCCTTTGGTAGGTCATTGAAATCGACTTTTCATTTACAGAAAATTTGAGTTCCAGTTTATTTGCACTGCCACTCCATTAGCGGTGGCCGATCCTTCCATGTTGTTGCTCATTCCTCTCTTCTGTTGAAACCATAATTTTTGTATAGGGAAATATAATACTGTCACATGATTCATATTGACGGGGGCCACTTCCAGACACACCCCCACTTGCATCCTCAATAAACTTGTGTGTGAAGAAATCTTCATATGAAATCCTCTCAACTGGATTTTTCTATAATAATTTTGTGCATAGATCAATGCAATCTGAGTGGATCTGCCTCATAACTTCATGAGAAAAACTTATCTGGTTTTTCTTCAAAATGATTTTTAGCAACTGGAAAAATAAACAATTCTCTTGAGCTTCACTTTTGGGAAGGAAAGGAGGTTTACCAGTAACTAACTGGTATAAAATGCAACCAATGCTCAATAAATCGGCCTTTTCATTGTAGTAATGTGACTGCATTATCTCTGGAGACATGTACAATGATGAACCACAATTAGTTGCTGCTAAATCTCGAGAGTCTAAATATCTTGCCAATCCAAAGTCAGCAATTTTCAAAATTGCTCTGCCATTCACAGTTTCCAATAAGAGATTCTAAGGCTTTAGGTCTCGATGTATTATGCTATTCTGTCCCAAAACCTTTAAACCTGCAGATGGATGGGTTGACATATAAATATATATGTATGTGTGTAATATTTGTCCATCTTTCTTATGCTTGGGACCCATGATTTTCTGATTGGTGGGTGGCTTTCACAGTGAAAAATGGCTGAAGTCCAACATTTTTTTTGTCCCAATCTCAGAAACATGAAACTGTCTTCTTTTTCTACAGATACATTCCAGTGAGGTGACTTGAGAACCACCAGATTATGATTCTTGAGCAAGTCATGAAATTAATCATTCAAAAGTTGCATTGTAATTTCTGCTCATGACACCAAGATGGATAATTCCCTGTAAATGTAGCTACAATATCTAGCATATGCCATTCCAACTTCATGGTTACTTAACTATTGTAGAATTCTTAATTGGAAACAGCATAATTCTCCTTAAACAGTTTCAGTTCATTAGGATTCTGTACCTCACCATTTGCAAATAAGTCCACCTGTTCCATGAAATGGCCAAAATGTGCCAACACACCCATTATCGTTGTACGTGATGCATGGAATACACTTCTTCTCTATCTTGCCCAATTCATTTTCTTTAGATATTTTNCACTTCTTCTCTATCTTGCCCAATTCATTTTCTTTAGATATTTCCAAAGATAGGTCCCTTATGCCCATACATGCATCAACTGTGCTTAACCAAGCTCTTCCCATAATGATGGGTAATTTACTTTCACTATTTTCAGCCTTAATCACCAAAAATTAGCAAGATAGGACCACCCACAAAATGTGGTCACAATGTCCTCTTCTAATCCTAGATGGATAGTAATTGACTGATCTACCAATTCTAGATAGATGTTGCTCTTCTTAAAAGGTGGTAGGTTCTAGGCCTTGAACATGTCATGGGAGATGAGATTAACTCTAGAACTAGGGTTAAGAAGAGCCTTACATGGCTCATGTCCAATGATTTGTAGATAAATGAGTGGACTTCCTAGGTCAAGTCTTTTTATGAGAAGATTATTAGCCTTGATCTAATTAGAAGCAACATGAGTTAACATTACAGTGCAAATCTAAGGAAACACTTATTTTGAAGGGCACTCAAAGATATTTGATGTAGAGGATGAGGGTGTTGCAGATGCAGGATGACTAGTTGGACTAGATTGTGAGGATTAAAGAGGACTTCTAAGTTAAAAGAAAGGTTTTTTATGGATTAATTGTCTAAACCACTTAGCTAAAAAGCCAATTGTGAATGTACAACCCTCATAGCATTTTCTTGTTGCGGCTATGGAGGAATCTCACCCTGCATGGATGGAGCAAGAGGTCATTGGGTTGAAGGTGGAGGTGTGTGTGTAGATGGATGTAGATGATGGTATGGATATGGGTTTTTCCCTCTAATAGATGGTAAATGAGTTCAGTGGTACTCCAAAGGGTAATATTAATGCTAAAATTAGGTACAACTTGTAGAACTTCTTGGAGAGACAAGTTGCTAAACATAGTACTTGTATGGATCTGGTTGCCTATAAGGGTATTGGTACCTTGGCAGTGGCATTCCCCATGATTGTGGTTGGTACCACTATTGGTATTGTTCATAAGGTTGTGGAGGAGCTCCACTTGGGTAGTAAGGTTGTTGTTGTTGGTGGAACTACCTTAGATTAGCTTGAGGATAAGGTAATCATCTCGGTGCTTGCCTATGTGCTAGTTGAGAATTTAATGCATACAACCCAGACTCTTGTAAGTGTGACATCATAGGAAAACATTCCTTTGGATGCTTGTAATGATAGATGTCACATTCAATTTTATCATTAAATTCGATTTCCACAACTTCTTCTACGATAGCAACTTTTCCCTTACCTCTTTAGTAGGCATGTTCAGCTTCTTTTTACCTTCTGCCATTACGATCACTATTTTGCTCATTGGATTCTTTGGTGATCTTCATAGTAGCTTGAAATTTTTCATCCAAAGAGTCCCATAATTTATCAACATTTATTGAAATATTATAAATAGATGTTTGGATGGGTAAGGTTTTCCTATTCACCATTTCATCAAGCGGTGACTCCTCCTCATTACAAAATCGAACCTCCTATTTTTTGATGAAAGGTTCCCTATTATACTCATATGAACTTTTCCTTTTTTGTAGCTCATCTTTTTCTTTTGCTACCTACTCACTTAGCCTTTAAATCTGATGAGCTCTTAGTTCCAAAAATCTTCCTTGGGCATACACCCCAAGAGTTCTTCTAGTTTCTACTTTGAGCCCATCTATAATGTGGCTAAGTTGTTCCCTCTGAGAATAACCATGACCAAGGCATTGATGTAAGAGTGAATAGTATCTACCCATGGTGACATCCAAGGGTTCATGTGTTCCCTTTCCAACCTTGGATTTACCTTCTCAGATTAGACACTCTAGAGTACATCTAACATTTTTCATTAAATAGCTCTAACATGGTACTCCATCTATGGATAGATTATCGGTATCAACTCTCAGCTCCCTTGATGAGTGTCCTTGGAAAAAGCTTGAGTTTCTATCATTCATTTTCTATATTCTGTAAGGCATAGGCATCATGTAAATCTTATAGATGTGTTTGTGGATCAAAATTGTATCCCCCCTAAAATCTTGGGATATTGTTCATTTCTAAGCACTTGATTCGATTATCTTTCATATACCTAGTTGGAATTTTAACTGCCCCTACAATGTTGAGCATACTTCTAGTCACTAATAGAGGATCATCATCATCACTATGTCAATGATGGTTCTAGCCACCCCTTCGATCTTAGTGGTCTTCACAGTCATTGTTGTCTCATTGATCACCTTCATCACGATTATTTCGATGACTACTTCTATGAGAATTATCAGATGAAGAGGAATGTTTAGAATCAGATGAAGAGGATGAAGAGGAAGGTGGACCACCACCACCACTGTAGTGTCTACCACCACTTTTTCATTTATTACAGCCATCATCCTTAGATACCTTGCTATTGTGATGCTTGCCCAAGTCCCTACCTTAGCTATCACTTTTTCTTGAACCTAGTTTATGAATAGTGGATTGCAGGTTTAGGTTCACACCCTCTAGGTTCACACCCTCATTACTAGTAACAAGGGGTGGAGAATCTTCATGTTAAGAACCTTCAAAGGGATGATCCTCATTATCATCTTGATCTAGTAGGAACAAGGGATTAGTATAATGTTTCCCCTTTGTAGCCTTATGGAGCTTCTCTTGATGTCAATCTCACTTGCATTGTGTTTTAGTGGGACAGTAGTTTCAAGTATCATCCAACCATAAGGTATTCTTTGTGAAAATTTGAGATGTCCAACTTCTTAAGAGTGTTAAGCAGCATCCCTAGCACAGATCAATTGGGGGGCAAGATAATGTTGCCCTTCATATCAGGCCATCACAGGTATTCATCCTGATGTAGGATGAAGGTGAAGTTTAGTACATACTTATCTAGATGAGTATATACCACTTTGCATTCTTATGGGATCAGTAGTTTGACATCTTTGCACTTGTGAGAAGAATAAGACATTTTGCAAAATAAAGTAAAATTATCAGTGTGCTTAATAGTTTTATATGTTGTTACAAGTGATTTTTACCTTAAGTACGTCCAACAATATGAATAATATTCACTAATCCTAGATAGTGCACATTCAACAAACAAAGTCCCAAGTAATGGTGCCAATGATGAGCAGTGAGGTACCCCTATGCACAACCATATGAATCACAAAGCGTTCATGCATGATCTGGTCGAATTCTGTGAACTTTATCATTTCCAGTGGACCAGTCTTCTAGGAAGTGAATCTTGCCTTAAGGTTAATTGTTGTCTTCCCAATTATGCTTGTGATGTACATTAGTATGGTTAAGTGTAATTGAAGCATCTGATTTTTATTGTTTTATTCTTTATGGTTTGGTGTTCAAAGGGAGATAAAATTAATTGGATTAACTAATTTACTTTAACTAATTTAACTAACGTCTAACTAGTCCTAACATAAGGATTTGATCCAACTTTCTGTACACGTCTTGAACCCACGTATCCACTACTGGACGACCAAGCGCTATGCTATTGGACATACCAAGCAATAACACTACTAGGATTACTAGGTGAATATGTGCTACACTTAGAGCAATCATACTTATGTGTGTAATCTATCTTTCTTAATTGTCTCATTAACTTAATTACTAGAAAAAATTTAATAAATAATTGAAAACGTTAAATGCATAAATAAAATATTTAATCTATCTAAAGTGATAAAAGGTTTATTAGAAAGCTCATATTTATTGCTGCACACATTGTTGTGCTTAGGTACAATAATGCTTAAATAAAGATCCGTACATTCAATGACTCCTGCTACAGCCACCTAGGAGGAAAATTCTAACTTTCAAATGGAAAAACTGCAAGAGCTTTACTACAACTACAATCTCTATTGCCATAAATGTGGTTGGTATGCGTGTATATATAGCCAAAATTAGACATTACATCGATAGGGCCACGTTGATGCATAATAGGATGCATCAACTAGGCCTCGTCGACAAGACCCCATCGACGAGGCCTCATTGACATAGCCAATAAAATTACGACTCATCAATAGTATTTCAAACTTAGTCCTTCTAAATATCCGTGATTTCTCCTTAGGCCCATGAGCTTTTGAATCTTGGAAAAATCACAATTGGAGGATGATGCCATAGCTATGATGATAGAAAAAACTTTGACTCATAAGATTGTCACCAGTGCATTGGTTCGTCCCTACAAACAAGTTTACACTCAAAATAGAGGGTGAGAATTCTATTCAAAGGAAATGTAAAAGTCATAAAGAATTGACATGATGTCAATGTTCCAACATAGCACATCACTAATAGTTAGAGAAAAAATATGAATAGAGAGGAAATTCTAAAAACAACATTAATTTCATAGAGTTCCTCCTTCTAGCACCAAACAAAATATTACAATAAAGATCATCATAATACAAAATCCATCATAACCTAACATGAAAATGAGCCATCTCATAACTATTAAATGGTCTAGGAAAGTTAATTTTTCAATTAATTTCTCTTAAATCAAAAGGAGACTTACAAGTGATTTGAAAAAATTTGACAATCTCGTAAAAGATATTTTACCAAACTCTAGTGGAAAGAAAGCAAAAAATAACATGCATGGAATAGCTAGTAGAACCATAATGGACATAGAATGTGTATGTAGTATAAAATAAAATAAGAAAATGCATGTGGATGAAAGTAAAAGTAGTTGAAATAGAGCATAGATTACAACAAATATAAGTCATTAAAAGATGTATCCAAAAGAAAAGCATCAAAAATAGATTTAGAAATGCCAAAAATAGAGAAAATTGAAGTAGGAAAATCAAGATTACAAAGTGAAAACAAGATTAGGAACCTGTTATAAATATCTTGGAAGTGAATCAAGGATCAAAGGCATCTAACAAGAAGTTGCATTACCCTCTTCTTTCTCTAATACATATTCCTGATACAAATCTAATAAGGACATTGTAGATTCAAAAGCTAACAGAGAAAAAATGTTTAATCATATCGATGTGTTTAGTTGATTCTAAAATGTTTGTTTGTATGTTAAGAGGACAACACAAAGAAGATACAAAAGTGTTAGCAAGAAAAAGATAGAGAAATTAGAGGAGTTGATATCTTTAGTGGGAGGGTAGTTATTCTATAGAGAGGTAGAGTCATTAGAGAGGTTCTTAAATCACCAAGCAACCAAAAGGCCAATAGTCCAAAAGCCAATTAGATGCTAAATAATATTTTAGAAGATAATTAGATGCTAACCAATCATTTAGAAAGCTAACCCAAAAAAATTCAACCACTTTCTATTCAAGGGTATCCTCCTATTTATAGGTTGAAAATGCCTCATAGATTATGGTGAAATGTTACATTGTGATCCACATAATTGCCTGGAAGGTTTTAAAAGTTTTTGGATAGGAGAATTGATGTGTAGATGATTACTATGAGAATTAATGTCAGAAATCAAAAGCAAGAGTGATGTTAGATGTCAAAGTGCTAACTAACATTGAACATCAAAGAGCCGATTTGCCAATAAAGCTTAAGTTAGAATCAATGCAAGAGATGATGTAGGATGTTGAAACTGAAAGTTGTGGAAGATGAACCAAAAATAACATTGTAAACAACATGGATGTCACTTCTAGCAAGCGTTGAAGACAAAGATCATAAACTACATTGTAGATTATGCAAATTATCAAATTTGGGCTACTTAAGATTTCTTTGAGCTAAGAAGCCATAGAGTGTACCCAAAACTCTTACTTATGTAGAAAAAAATCAAAGTGAGTATAACATTATCCCCTCTTGATGGATACTGCTAAAATGCTAAAGAAGAATCTATTACAAAAAGACATGAGATGGGTGTCTGCAAGAGGATTCCTAAAAGTGGGATGCTAGGAAATAAAATCTAGGACATCGCTAATACACCTATGGTGGAATGCTACAACACAAAATGGTATGTGCCTAGATCTCAAAAAGCACACATATAAAATGTAGATATAGTGTTTCCTAACCCACTCAATTCTCTCAATCACACCCTCACTAAAGTAAAGAAAAGACATTCATTTAATGTTACCAATGTAAAGTATGAAGAGAAAGGAATAGAGAAAGAAAGAAAAATAGTGAAAAGAGAAAAGAGAAAGCAATAAAATAGGGAAAAAGCATGCTAAGAACATAACTAATACACCAATGGTTGGGTTTTGTGTCACAAGAGTGGGACATGGCTAAGTCCCTAAAGCCAAACTCTCTCTTACCTCATCCATATGTAGATTTCACACTTCTTACGTCACTCTGCACTCAATATTTCATCACTGCATTAGAATAGAGACACTTGTTCAGCCTCACTAATGCTAAATATAGAGAAGAATGGAAATAGATAAGGAGAGGGGATGAGAGGAAGAGGAGAGAAATACAGTATAGGTGAGTAGAAGTTATAGTATGCCAAATAGAAAGCAAAAAAAGAGGATATTTCCCATACACCTATCATGAGGATAGTGTTATGCTACAAAGGTAGGACATGGTTAAATCCTTTACACTATATAGTTGAAAAGTATGTCATTATATTGTCAAAATAACCCCTCCCTATTCCACTTAATAATACATTTAATCATACCCTTGTATGAAGCAATAAGATATTCAATCACTCAAAAACCTCACTAGTTATGCTAAATACATAGAGTAGAATGAGATAGATAACATAAGGAAATATGAAGAAAATAGCAAGAGAAGTACCATAATATGAGATAGAGAAGGGAAGGCATATGCAAACTAATGTAAGAAAAATAAGGTTTAAAGAAAACATGTTATCCTAATGTAGTATATATTCTACTATACTAAAGAAAAATAGATAAAAAGCAAACTACCACTGGTGATGATTCCCACCATGGGTTATGTCGACTAGGTCTCATTAACATGGTTCCATTGACGTGACCTGGTCAATGCAACCACATCTATGTATGATTTGATGCGTGGACATGACATTGTCAATGTAGTGTCTATTTTCACCTATAAATATGTGCTCACCCATTATGTTTATGACATCTTTTGTCATAGTTGTAATGAATCTCTAGTAGTCTTCCACTTGAAAGTTAGAATATTTTTCTAAGTGCCCACAGTAGAAGTAAAAGAGTGTACCAATCTTTATTTGAGCATTATTATATTTGAGCATGGCAATGTGTGTAGAAATAAAGACAAGCTTTTTGATAAACCTTGCAATACTTTGAAATAGATTAATTATTCATGCATTTAATATTTTAAGTAATTTCCTTCAATGTTTTAAGTAATTAAGTAATTAATTAAGCTAAATTAAGTTAGATTAAATTGTAATTAATTAAGCATGTAAGTACAACCACTTCGAGCATATGCTTGGTGCCTGGTAATCCTAGTAACACTTAATGTTTGGTAACCCAATAGCTTTAAATTTGTTTAGGATGTATACAACAAGTGGAAATAGATGCTTATGCTAGGATTAGTCAGGTATTATCTAGTTAGATTGAATTAGCGATTAAATACCTTTACTCTCTATTCTTTATTCTTAGGTGACCTAGAATATAGAACATAAAAATAACAGAAATCATATGCCTTAGTTGCATTGAACCATACCTTTGCATTTCACAAGTGTAATTGGAAAGACAACAATTGCAATGGTTAGTTTCACTTCCTAGAGACCAATATACTTAGAAGGCTATAAGTTCACAGAATTTAACTAGATCACATGTGAACACTTAGCGATTTGTATGGTTGGACGTAGGGTCTATTTTTTATTCATTATTGGCACCGTTGCCGAGGACTTATAGTTTGATATGTGCGCTACTTAGGACATAGTGAATATTATTTGAGATCATTGGAATGAACCCTAAAGTTGTAATCATTTGAAAGATAAAAATAATAATTATAATTAACGCACACTAAATTTTTTTAATTCAAAATTTCTTATTTTCACACGCATGATGAATCAAAACTAATAGTGCCCCAAGAATTCAAAGTGGTATACACTCATCCAAATGAGATTGTACCGAATAGCACCTTCATCTTGCATCAAGATGAACAACTATAGTGGAGAGATATGGAGGGAAACATTGTGTTACCTATTAACTAATCTATTCCTGGGATGCTACTATAAACTCTTAAAAGGTTGGACATCCAGGATCTCCATGATGAATATGTTGTGTAGGACCATGACTATCGGGACTACCATCCCATTGACACCTAACGCAAAAGAGATTAGCACTAGGAGAAGCTCCATGAAGCTATGAAGGGGAAATTTTTTACTAACCCCTTGTTCCTACTAAACCAAAATGACAAGGAGGATTCTCCCTTTAGGGGTTTTCAACATGAAGATTCTTCACCCTTTGACTTTGGTGAAGAAGGCTTGAACTCATACTTACAGTCCACTATCAACAATCCAAGTTTAGGCAAATGTGGTAGTTAAGGCAAGGGCTTGAGCAAGCATCATGATGATGATAAACCTAATGATTGTGGTTGTAACAATTAGAGAGAAGGTGGTAGAAACCATGGTGGTGGTAGTCCTCCTCCCTCTTCACCATCTTCATCTACATCTCCTTCTTCCTCCTTTGAATTTGATTGAAACTATAGGGGATGAAATCGTAATGGAGGTGAATAGCGGGACAATGATCATAGAACCTACCATGAACGAAGGGGTAGCAGAGGATACCATAGGCATCATTGAAATCATGATGATGATGAACCTTTGCTAGTAACTCAAAGCATATTGAATAGTGTAGAGGTAATTAAAATTGTAAGTAGGCATGTGAAAGATAGCAGAATCAAGAGGTTCGATATGAACAATATTCCTATATTTGAGGGGGGATATAACTCAAATTCGTAGATCCATCTTCAAGCCTTTCATGATACAAGTGCCTTGTAGAACATAGAAAATAATTGGCAAAAAATTAAGTTGTTTCCCATGACACTCATAAAAGAACCAGAAAGTTGATACGACTCTTTAAAGCTAGAATCAATTCCTAAATAGAGTACAATCCTTGAGCTATTCAATGACAAATATTAAATGTACTCCAGAGTGTCTAATTTGAAAAAGTAAATCCAAGGATGGCAATAAGGAGTACATGAACCCTTGGATGCAAACATGGGTAGGTGTTATTCCCTTTTACACAAATGTCCTAGCCATGGTTATTCTCAACTACCCTCTAGAGTACTAAAAAACTCATTCTTCATCTCCTAGAGGGGAATTCCCATATCCATATCACCCTTCTCATCCTTCAACACATGTCCCTCCATCCTCAACCCAATTATCACCTACTCTGTCCATGCAAGGTGAAATTCCCACACAACCACAACAATGTAACACTACCAAGATTATTAGGTTACAACCAGTTCCTCAACCGAGTGGTTTAGAAACCAGATCTCATAAAAGATCACTCTTCTAAACCAATAGCCCTACCAACTCATGCAGCTAGCCATCCTATGTCTCCTTCATCCTCTACATTCATTCCTTTTGAGAGCCTTTCAAACCAAATGTGTCCCAAGATCTACATAGTCATGTTAACCCATGTTGTATTTGATTGGATCAACATTGGTAACCTTTCTAAGAAAAGGGATGATCCTAGAAATCCTCTCATCTACCTGTAGATCACTAGAAATGAGCCATGCAAGGCTCTTCTTAATTTAGATTTTGGTAACAACTTGATTTTCTATGAAATGTACCAAGCCTAGAACCTACCTCCCCTCAAGAGGAGAAACATCCATTTAGAATTAGTAGATTAGTCCATCATTGTTCCCTTCAGATTAGTAGAGGACATTATGATCACTATCTATGGGTGGTTGTATCCTACCAATTTCCTAGTAATCAATGTTTATAATTGCAAGGGGAACTTCCTAATCATTATGGAAAGGGCTTGGTTGAGCACCTTTGATACATGAATGCACATCAGAGATATTTCCTTTGAACTTTCCAAGGAAAATGCATTTGGAAAGATCAAGAAGAAGAGATTTTCATGCATCGTGTACAGCAATACTAAGTGCAACTATGTGTAGAAACTCTAGTCTATCAAAAGCACATTAATCAAAGCATGAAAAAAGTATGTAGATGAATTTGAAATTCAAAAGTGCCTATGCACAATAGCCAAAAACAAGAGGACATAGAATGGCTAATAGCTAATTCTGAAAGTAGCATAGTTTGCATGGAACCTACTAAGAGCCTAATTTGTGCCTATGTTAAAGGTAGGGATGAACTGGAACAAGTTCATTACCAAATCTCCAATGATGAACCTAATGATACTAATTGGGGAGAGTTGAAAATCCCTGATAGTTTTAAACAGGATCCCTTAGAGATAAAAACTCTACCTACTGGCATAGAATATGCATTTCTAAAAAATGGCAAGTTGGTGATAATCAGTGCCAACCTTGCTCTTGAGTAGAAAAGGGTGTTGTTGAAGGTAATTAACAAATGGCCAATAGTATTTACTTGGTCATATCTTAAACTCATAGGGATTAATCCTCAAATATGTGAACATCACATTTATACCGATTTGTCCATGAATCCAAAGAGGCAGCCATAGTAGCAACTTAATCCCAAATTGAAGCAAATCATCAAAGAGGAAATTGAACAACTCCTCAAGGTGGGGTTCATCTATCTAATTACGGATAGTGAGTGGGTTAACCACCTATAATTATGCCAAAGAAAGGTGACAAGTAACAGGTCTAGATTGATTTCAGGCTATTGAACATGGTAACATTCAAAGATCATTTTCCATTATCATTTGTGGACCAGGTGTGGGAAACTATTTCTAGGCATTGATATTATAACTTTTTAGATGGTTATAGTGGCTATAGCCAAATTTAGATTGCGCATGAGGATTAGGCCAAAAAAACATTCACAAGTCCTTGGGTAACTTTTGCATATCGTAAGATGCCCTTTGGTTTGTGTAATGCCCCTACAACTTTCCAATGCTTGGTCCAGAGCATTTTTCAACAGTAGATTGATAGTAGGATGAAAGTCTTCATGGATGATTTTTCCACCTATGACACTACATTTGAGAAAGGCTTGGACCACCTTGAGCAAGTGCTTAAAAGGTATGTGAAAACTAATCTTTGGCTCAATTAGAAAAAGATCCATTTCATGATTCAAGAAGACATTATGTTAGGGCACAAAATTTCTTAAGTAGGGGTTGAGGTAGACCCTAAAAAGATTCAGGTCATTCAAGGAATAACCCATCAACTAGAAACCATTAAAGAAGTTCAGTCATTCCTTGGACACACTAGCTACTGCTGATGATTCATAGAGAATTTCTGTAAGATCGCAAAACTATTGGTTGAACTTACAAAGAAAGATGGTTCATTCATATGGACTAAGGAATGTGAAAAGGCATTTCAGAGCCTTAAGCAAACACTTGTAGAAACTCCAATTCTACAAGCACCTGATTAGTCTCGAACATTTTACATTATGATGGATGCATCAAAATATGTCATCAAAGCTATGCTTACATAGCTGGATGATCAGAAATGTCTATGTTACATCCACTACACAAGTTAAAGCATTGTTGGTGCACACCTCAATTACACCACAACAAAAAAAGAGCTTATGGCAATGGTGTATTCCTTGAAGAAATTCAAGCACTGTGTGCTTGGGTACAAGGTATTTGTACACACTAATCATAATGTCATTTGCTTCCTCATGAACAAGTTAACGGTGAGCTCCTATGTCATATGATGGCTAGTGATCTTACAAGAATTTGATCTTACAATGGTAGATTGAAAGTGCACTGAGAATGTGGTTGTTGACCACTTGTCTTGGTTTCAATCTGATAACAAAGAGGAGGAAAGCCTACTTTCTAATTAATTTCCTAATGAAATATTCTTTGCTAGTGCAATAAATGAAAAAGTGCTCACTAAACCAAAATAGTATGATTGCATCCTCACTTATATTCTTACTCAAGAGATGCCACAAGAGTTAGACCACTAGATGAAACAATAGCTTCTTCATCAGGCCAAATGCTTCAAGAAAATCAACTAACACCTTTACAATGTGTGCTCCAATGGCCTAGTTTGTTAGTGTGTTCCTAATGTTGACCAATTGTGGGTTCTCCAAGACACTCATGAGGGGGGCCACTATGCAGGGAGATGCATGACCATTAAACTCCTAATGGTAGGGTACTATTGGCCAACAATCTTTAAGGATTCTCACCAATTTGTTCACTCTTGTGAACATTATCAATAAGATGGTGGGATGATCGCTTAAATGCAGGAGCCTTAGTAGTGGATCCAACCAATGGAATCCTTTAACATCTGGGGCATAGACTTCATGGATTCCATTATGCCCATGTCAAATGGAAAGGTGTACATAATAGTCACTGTTGACTATTGTATGAAATGGGCAGAACCAGCAACTATCATCGACTATACATCTTCCACTACTATTTGATTTGTACAACAAAATTTTGTAAACAAGTTTGGAGTGCCATGTACACTAATTTCTGACAATAGTACTCACTTTACAAGTGCTACTTTTCATAAGCTCATGCAATGCTTGGAGGTTAAAGATAAACTAACAACAACCTACCATCCCCAAGCCAATAGTCAAGCATAGGTTACCAATAGGAAGATCACGAAAATCTTAACAATAATAATTAGCAAATATAGGAAAGATTGGAGCACAAAGCTCAATGATGCCCTTTGGGCATACCACTTAACATGGAAACTCCCTATAGGCTACTCTCCCTATGAGCAAGTGTACGACAAATTACCAACTCTTCTAATTCAATCTGAGCTTCGTACACTTTCAACAGCCTATGACCTAGACCTTGACTTGAGCCTAGCACAAAACAAGAGATTGATCAACCTTAACGTGCTAGATGAGAATCAGTTAATAGTCCTATCCTTGAATGAAGTGCACAAGGTCTTTAGTAAATAATGTCATGACCCTAGAATAAGGAAAGTCAAATTTAAACCTAGAGACAAGGTCCTTTACTAGAATCCCATACATGTTCCACAACAATCCAAGTTTCAAAAATTACGGGAATGGCCTTATATCATTTATGAAACCTTTCCTTCTAGGGCCATGTTGATCTACAAACCTGAGAGTCCAAACAGAAAAAATTGGTCAACATGCAGTGCCATCAACACCTCGNGTCCAAACAGAAAAAATTGGTCAACATGCAGTGCCATCAACACCTCATTAGATGGACAACCACACTCAATCTTTTGAATCTCCTCCTTTCAACTTAGTCATGGGAGAGATGTTTATCTATGCTAATCAATTAAAGTGACTCCCCTATTTTTTTAAACCTTTTGTTTTTACACTTTCTTGGTTTTTATACCTTTTTGTTTTACACTCTGTTATTTTTCCAAATTTTTGTTTTACAAAATCATTAGTATGTTTTATTTTTCTTGAATATTTTACAATTTTTTTTTATTTTCATTTATTTTGGCATGAATTTTCCTTGTTTCTAATAAAATTGCTTTGTTGCCAACATGGCACAGTGGTGCTATAGCTATTTGCTAATGATGGTTTATACCTAATGTTTTTGATTGCTAATGTCTAGTTTCTATTTTTGAATTTTGATGACTAATGACTAAGACAAGTTTCTTTTTCATGGAATAGGTAGTGAGTCCACATGATCCACCCATCCATTAACTCTATGGTTTTCCTTGTTTTGAAAATATGAGGTCCCTTTTCATTCATAAAACCTTAACAAACTTGTGACCATGGTAGTTTCCAAAATCAAGAAAGATCCAAAAGGTTTGACAAGGGTATGATTTCAAGGGGATTCATTACCCTTTGTAACTTTCTACTTAAGTGCTTAAGTGTTTTTCATGGATTTCTTATCACTCTATGTCAACCAATAATAAGAAGTTGAATAAGTCTTTGTATGGTGTGGTTCCCATCCAAAAACTCATAAAAACATAAAATCCAAAAATAAATAAAACAAAATAAAAAATAATGGGAATTCAAAGCACATCCCTTAGACAAAATAAATGGGCTACAAGCACTAGTTGTGGGACTAGAAAGAAATGTTACCCATGCCTAAAGATTCCCTCTAACTAAGGCCCTTTCTCACTTCCTGCTTCTCTTTTCTTCTCAAATATGGAATGGTTTTTGATCTATGGGAGCATTCTTGTGTCTCGAGAGGATGGACTAGTCTTAAGGTGGTGATGCAAAGTCACTGAAAGTGGTTGGTTTTGGTCTAGACTGAGGATGGATATTATTGAGCCATCTAACCACATAATCCACAAAGGGACTTCATGTGACCATGATTCAAGACTCCATTCTACTTTCTCTCTCATCCATTAGTCCTTTCTATTTTTCACCTCACTATTGGTTCCCATGTCTTGTTCAATGTCATAGTTTGAGGTATTTAGATTCTTAGGTAGATTCTTCTAGATTTGATCCTGAACTTTTCATAAGCATTAATCAATAATGGGACCCATAGACTCCTTGGGTTAAGGTTATACAAGGGTAAAAAGGGAATGAGCCTGCTATGGGGAGGATCCACTAGCATAGCTCTTGGTTAGAATAGTTAAGTCCCTTATCCTTAAACATTTTTGCAATCAAATCATCTACATTCCCCATCAATTACATCCAACTGTGTGCTCCTTAAGGCATTTCTCCCATAACATTTCATTCTCTCATCAATTACTCCATTTTTGTGAACTCTCAAATCCTCTTCATTCACTTCATCATGTTCTTGGATTCATGGCCTTCCAAAAGACTCCAATTTCACATAAAAATTCCTTGTATTTCTTGACTTTTTGAAAAGTAAATGGTGGTCAATAGATGCATCTAAGCAGCCCTATATACACTAGTCTTTGTGTCGACATAGTCAAGTCAATGCAGCCCCATCAACGCATGGTAAAAATACTATAAATAGGGTGCAACACTTGGTAATTTTTTCCATTTTACTTCAAACAAGAGGGGAGTTTTTGTAATTTCTCAAAGCCCCAAACCTTCCAAAGCCCATAACTTTCACACCACTTGTTTGATTCCAGTCATTTTTTAGTTCTCTAGCTACTGAAGGTATGCTCTATGTCATGGGGGCCACAACCCTTAGGTTTTTGATAGAAGATTTTTCTAACTCCCCCATGGGTTTATTGAATAAAATAGTATTAAATCATAAACCTATGGAAGTTAACCCTTCCAACAAACTCCAATAACCTAAAATTAATTAAAGTAAAATTAAAATAACATTCAAGATCAATATGTCATGACCATAGCTTAGCCAAGTGTAACTATCCCAAAAGAGATCATGTACTTAATATTATAAGTTACACCTTATATGCCAATCCTTAATAGTGTTTTGGTCATAGATGACACCAAGACTGAAGCATGGAATAGAGGCAAGATCATTCCAACCTAGGGATAAGTGTCCTAGAATTGGAAGGGGCCAACAAGAACGACCCCATGAGCAAGAAGCTGAAACTTATGCAACGAGACCTCTTCGTGAGGATCCTAAAGTGGAATTTGTTCATCAGATTCTAGAAGAAGTAAAAATAGAGCAGTCTCATCAAGAAAAGGCATTGGATCCCATGCCTTAACTTGAAGTTACCTTGACCCCATGCCTTCCTTAATAAATCAAGCCTAAGGATGTTCAACATTTGGTTCTCCAAGAACTGAACTTTGAGACATTCTTGAAGTTCACTCTAGTGGAAGTCAAAGCTAAATTGTGGACATCTCCCATGTTATCAATCATCACTTCCAATGGGGAGTGATACATGGAAGAGAGTTACCTCTTCCTAAACAACTAGCAGCTAGGTGCCATAGTTAGAATCAAGGACATTCGCATGTTCTACTCAATGGAAGCAATCACACAAGCCCTTGGCTTGCCTGATAATGGAACCAACTTGACAGAGATATCAACTTAGGAAAACCTTGAGGTAAGGAAGGAGTGGACCCAGAAATACTATGAAGTGGACCACAAGGAGTATGATGCACTCACTGTGGCAGAATGCATGTATTTCAAGATAGCAACCCATCACCTCAATCAGATAGTGAGGCCCAGTAAGATAACTACCTTTTCTTCTCATGTGTGCACTACTCTAAGTGGAAAATTCCCTGTGAACCTTGCACAACTAATCTATCTAGAGATAGAGAAGTAGTTCAAAGAGAATGAACATGGAAGTAAGGCCCTACCCTTTCCCTATGTCATCAAGAAACTATGCAAAATGGCAGGAATATTTTTCTATGCCAACAATGTAATCATGTAAGCTCCTTCTACTCCTTGGGTATAAATATTAAAAGATAAGACCCTTGCCACAACCAAGGAAGAGGAGCAACAACCACCACCTAGACCTCCCACTCACAAAATAATGCTAAAGTCCTACATTGCCCTTAAACACATGCGTGAGATATGAGAGCACCTCTTGCATAAGTAGGAGTAGCAAGTAGGAATGAGTGATGGTGATCCATCTATGTATTGCTTAGCGATGAGTCACCTCAATGAAGTGGCTGGAACCATTAGCCAGATGAAGGGAGGTGGGTCAATTTTCTTAGCCCAAAGAACATAGCTACCTACAAGATCAAATCCTAGTGTCTAAGAGGTAACGGTATCTCTTTTATAACAACAAAAATTCCTAGAAATCTTTGGGAATGCCACTACTTTCTCGATGCATCTGGAGGAGGACAAGGGGGTAATTATCTTGGCAATGTAGCACCATGGGCAGGAGATAATAGTAGATGTGGTTGCTGATAGAATTGACTAGGCATTGAATGCACCTATGGCATCTATACAAAATTTTTTTGCACTCAAATTTGTGTAGATGTGCAAAGGAACAGTTAGCAGTAGATTGAGTGCAGCCTAGCATGAGGAGTTGCTGGACTAACTAGTGGGAACCAAGCAATCAATTCTAAATGTCTTTGACCTTCTAAATATAATCACTGCAACCTAGTTAGAGCTATTGGAAATAAGGGACAAATGCATTATCATAAAAGGGTAACTCAAAATAGCCTAAGCTTAATACCAACGCTTGGTTGTGGAGGTTGTTGAACTCAGAGCCCACCTTGCTGATCCTGTGTTTCTCAGTCCTAAATTGATCCATGATGAAGCTTTTCAACAGCTTCAAGACAAGCTCAAGAAGGTTGAGAATAGAAAGAAGATGGTGATCTTTAATTACTACTTGGCCAATGCTACCATGCATAATATCCAAAAGGCCTTAGACCAGACTCACCAAGAGAATGTAACTTTGATAGTAAAAAGTCATCGCCTATGAAATGTTGATGTGAAAAAGTAGAAAATGCAAGATTTCATCCATCAACAGCAAGAGCAGCTAGCTTGAGTAAACATTGAACTAAGGAGATTGACAATTGAAAATAGAAATCTCTTCATCAAGGAAGTTTTGCCCCTTCACTAGAAATCTACAATAGAGGTAGCCACCTAGAAAAAGGAGTCTCTCAAGTTTAAGAGAGTCAAAAATCACTACAAAGATTAGGTTGTTTTACAAAAAGAAATCAATGAAAAACATATTCAAATGGTGAATGTGAAAGTTAATATGGCCCTTTCGCAGCTCAAGGAAGGAGGTGATGTCTGGTAGTCTATCTTTGATGGGCTCAATGACTACAACAAGGGGGAGATCTACATGAAGGAGCTACAAATTGAGGAGATGACAAAGTACATGGAGCTTGTCAATCTCCATTATGTAAATCTAGCAATGCTAACTACCAAACAACCATGGTTTAAATTGGAGAAATAGGTGGCCAGTTCGTACTTATTGTATGAAGTAGAGTTCAAGCATCACAAAGACACTAAGTAGAAGCTTGAGGTGGCAAATGCAAAACTCGATGTTCTTAGACAATGCTTCACCAATCAATGGTCTATAGTTGAGAACCTAGCAAGGAGAATGAGTAACTACTACAAGCTATAAAATGCAATAAAGGCATTTGATGTTGAACATAAACATTTCGCTACTTGGTTCATCAATGTGAAGGAGCTATTCCTAGCAATGCCCTTTCCTTGGGATGTTCCTACATTAGTCCACATTTGTGATACGGAGTGGACCATAAACGATCCTAGAAGTAAGGAAGAGAAGATGAAAGCACTGTTGGATGCCTTCTGTGTTCCATCAGAAGTTGCAGTTACTATAGGTCAACCATAACTACCTCAACCACCATGTGTGCCTTACGTAGGAGAAGGTCCTTCAAAGCCTTAGGATCATCCACTACCTAGGACCATTTGAACTTCTTCCTCATCTTCACATCATTAAAGGGATTGTGTTTCTCATTTTTATCTTAGTGTTCAATTCTTTTGTCCTAAATACCAAACTTTTTTAATGATTGTAAATCCATACACTTGGGCACTTAGTGTTTGTTTGTGTTTGTGTATGTCAATAGCTAGTTAATAATCCCATACCTTCCCAAAATTTTGTAAGAAACTTATTCATTATTTTGTTTACTCAAGGATGAGTTTTCACTTATTCGTGGAGGTTTGATGACTCACACCATGGATTACATCAACAAGGCCTCATTGATGTGGTTTCATTGATGTGACCTCGTCGATGCAACGTTGTCACATGGTTGCATCAACATATGATTTGATGTGTTGATGTGCCCTCATCAACATAGCATCTATTTTCACCTATCTATACACACTCACCCATCATATTTTTGATACCTTTTGTCATAGTTGTAGCGAAGCTCTAGTAGTCTTTCCACTTGAAAGTTAGAATATTTTTCTAAGTGTCCATAGTAGAAGTCAAAGAGTGTATGGATCTTTATTCGAGCACTATTGTGCCTAAGCATAGTAATGTGTGTGGCAATAAAGACAAGATTTCTAGTAAACCTTGCAGCACTTTAAAATAGATTTATTATTTTCTTTATGCATTTAATATTTTAAGTAATTTCCTTTAATTTTTTAAGTGATTAAGTAATTAATTAAGTACGACCACTTCGAGCATATGCTTGATGCTTGGTAATCCTAGTAACGCTAAATGTTTGGTAACCTAGTAGTGTTAAGCATGTTCAGTATGTGTAAGGCAAGTGGAAACAAATGCTTATGCTAGGATTAGTTAGGTATAGGCTAGTTAGATTAAATTAACAATTAAATATATTTAATTCTCTATTCTTTATTCTTATGTGACTTAGAACATAAAACATAAAAATGAAAAAAATCATATGCCTCTGTTGCACTTAACCATATCGTTGCATTTCATAAGTGTAATTGGGAAGACAACGATTGCAATGGTTAGTTTCACTTCCTAGAGACTTGTGTGCTTAGAAGGATATAAGTCCATGAAATTCAACCAGATCATGCGTGAATGGTTAGTGATTTGTATAGTTGGGCATAGGGTCTACTTGCCACTCATCATTGGCACCAGTGCTAAGGACTTAGAGTTCGATATGTGCACTACTTTGTACATGGTAAATATTATTTGAGATCATTGGAATGAACCCAAAAGTTGTAATCCTTCCAAAGATAATAATTATTATTATAATTAACGCACACTAAATTTTTCTTTTAATTCAAAATTTATTCTTCTCACATGCATGATGAATCAAAATTGACAATGCCCCAAGAATTCAAAGTGATGTACACTCATCCAGATGAGGTTCTACCCGATTTCACCTTCATCCTACATTAGGATGAAAAACTACAGTGGAGAGATATGGAGAGAAACGTTGTATTGCCTCCCAACCAATCTATTTCTAGGATGTTACTCCAAACTCTTAAGAGGTTTGGGCATCTAGGATCTCCATGATGAATACATTATGCAAGATCATGACTGTTGGGATTACCGTCCCACTAAAACATAACACAAAAGAGATCATCACTAGGAGAATTGCCATGAAGCTACGAAGGGAAAACACTTTACTAGCTCTTTATTGCTGCTGAACCAAAATGACAAGAAGGATCCTCCCTCTAGGGGTTCTCAACATCAAGATTCTCCACCCCTTGACTATGGTAAAGGAGGCTTGAACCCATGCTTATAGTCCACTATCAACAATCTGGGTTCAAGAAAAAGTGGGAGTCAAGGTAGGGGCTTGAGTAAGCATCGTGATGATGATAAACCTTATGATCATGGCCGTGATAAGTAGTGAGGAGGTGGTAGATACCATGGTGGTGGTATCTACATCTTCTTCTTCCTCCTCTGAATCTGATCAAAACCATAGGGAATGAAATCATGATGGAGGTGAACGACAGGATAATGATTGTAGAACCCACCATGAACGAAGGCGTAGCATAGGACATCATAAGTGTCATCAAAATCATGATGATGATGAACCTTTACTAGAAACTCAAAGCATGTTGAACATTGCAAAGGCAGTTAGAATTCCAACTAGGCATGTGAAAGATAGTAGAATCAAGAGGTTGGATATAAACAATATTATTAGATTTGAGGGGGGATATAACTCAGATCTATAGATCCATCTTCAATTTTTTCATGATACTTGTGCCTTGTTGAACATAGAAAATGAGTGGTAGAAACTTAAGCTATTTCCCAGGACACTCATAAAAGAAGCAAAAAGTTGGTACTACTCTTTGGAGCCAAAATCAATTCATAGGTGGAGTACAATGCTTAACCTATTTAATGACAAATATTAGACATACTTTGGAGTGTCCAATTTGAGAAAGAAAATCCAAGGATGGAAATAATGAACACATGAACCCTTGAATGTATTCATGGGTAGGTAGTATTCCCTTTTGCACAGATGTCATGGCCATGGTTATTCTCAATGAGAGTAGCTTTGGCATATCATAGATGGACTCTAATAAAAAATGAGGAGAACTCTTGGGATCTATGCCCAAGGAAGACTACCAAAACTAAGAGCCCATCATATTCAAAGGCTAATTGAGTAGGTTACAAAAGAAGAAGGGAATTTGAGGAAATGGGAAAATGCTGAGTATAACCAAGATCCTTCCATTAAAAAAAGTAAGATCTAATTTTGTGATAGTGAGGGGGAGACACCACTTGATGAAGTGGAGCAATGAAAAACCTTGTCAATTCAAAAATATGTGTCTAAAATTTCAAGTAAGGTTGATAAAATGTGGAAATTTTTAGATGAAAAAATCCAAATAGCACTAAAAATTGAAAAAGAATCCAACGAGCAAAATAGTGATCGTGATCACAGGAGAAGAAAGGAAGTTGAATGTGCTTATGAAAGGGGTAAAGGAAAAGATATTATAACAAAAGAGCTTGTGGAGTTAGAATCAAATGATGATGAGGGGTGTGACATCTACCAATATGAACAGCCCAAGGGATGTTGCCTTGTTGTGTCACACTTACAGGAATCTAGGGTGTATGCTCTAAATTCCAGACTAGCACGAAGGTAAGCACCCAAGAGGTTGCCTTATCTCAAGGAAACCCAAAAGGTATTGGCTAGTTATATTAAATATCTTTAATTCTCTATTCTTTATTCGTAGGCAACTTAGAACATAAAAGATAAAAATGACAAAAATCATATGCTTCAGTTGCACTTAACCATACCTTTGCCTTTCACAAGTGTAATTGAGAAGACAACTATTGTAACAATTAGTTTCACTTCCTAGAGACCAGTGTGCTTAGAAGGGTATAAGTCCTCAAAATTTAACCAAATCGCTTGTGAATTCTTAGTGATTCGTATGGTTGGATGTAGCATCTACTCGCATCTCAATAACTAGGAGAACACTTTTTTAGTCTCAAACAATTAGTAGATTCAATGTTGTAAGTTGACTACATGTAATAGTACTTTATGAAGCTTCTATTAATAGAATTTGGAAACTAATGTCCTTATAAACCATATAGAATGTAGGCATCACTTTGTTGAGACTGAATTATGAGGAAAATGATGAAGAACTAGATCACCCTTATGAATCTCTCTATTTTTGACATGTCTAGAGTGGCAACACTAAATATCTCTTTAATATTCACATATATGTTGAAGAGCAGCTTACCATTATTCTTTAAGAAGATCCAACTTAATGCATCACATGTTGTTATTCCGATCTAAACACCAATTGTGAAGAGTAACATGGAGAGATGGGATAAAGAGCTCAACTAATAAGATTACCTAAGAACCATAGGTTAAGAAATATAGAGTACAACTATTGGTTGTAAAAAAATGATACAGTAAATCCACAGGACATGAGATAGCTACATATGTTAATTGCATTGGGTTTTATTAACCATAATATAGAGAAAGTGTATGAGAGTTTTACTAGTGGATTCAGCTTGACTGTTAGACTAAGGATAGTAGGGTGATGAAAAGGATTGGATGATGTGATTAACTTTGCAGAGGCACACTAAAGCAAGTTATGATGTAGTCTAGGATGAAATGATAGATGAAATGAGATTCAATGGAATGCAAAGAAACAACTTTTATCCACTTAGTAAAGTATTCCATAATAGTTAGAATAAATTGGTACCTAGTAGATGAAGAAGGGCTAATAGCACCAATAAGTTCTAAACACAATTTATGAAAGGCCAATGTGATCTATGATATGTTAAGCCCTTGTGAAGAAATATAGATAAGAGATACATGCCTTTGAAAGTATTACATGCCTTGACTAAATGATATGCATCTTTGGCTAAGGTTGATCATCAATAGCATAAATAAATAATATGAAAAACCAAGGAATGTGATCCTAAGTATCCATCGCAAACTCATGAGTGAACCTAATCAAGAACTATCTTGAGCTCTATAGGACTAAGACAATATAAAAAAAACACCTATAGAAGAAACATGACAAAGGACATTGGGATTCTCTAATTAAAAATTCCAACTATGTTTGTGCAAAGAATCTTTTGAGCATCTAAAAAGAAAAAGACACTAGAAACTAAATTAACTAACAATGAAACATTGCAAATGTCAAGACTTCCAAAGTAAATGTTGTTTCCAAGTTATAAGAGTATGGAGAAGGAAAGTTTTAATACCAAAGTTTTCATTTGCATCAAAGTAATTTGAGAATCAACAAGAGAGTAGAGCAAAAGTGACAATGAAGCTAGATAGGTAGAAACAAAATGGCAAGTGGCAGTAGTAGCAAGTAGGTGACCAAGGGTGGGTCTAGCAGTAGTAGAGAATGACCTCAATCCCACTCACTCCCTCCTAAAGCTTAAATGTAAGTTACTTAAACACTAGTTAGGAATTTTTATGGAGTTTGTTATTGTTCTTTTGGTTTTCCAAAATGGTTATTTTGAATTGTAAAATTTTGAAGTAATTTTCTAAATAGATGTCATGCTCAGCTTAGATTCATTGACGTTTTGCAGTTTAAAGAAGTTTAAAGCTAGGATTTGAAGTGTTGGGTTCGATTTTGACATGGGATCAAGAACCTTATTGCATGACCTGAATTTTCAGGGTTTCCTTAAAATTTCTAGGTTTTTCTTTCAAAACGTTTTTGTATGCATTGATTTTGTGCTATTTATTAGCTATAGATAGAAAATGAGTCAATCATCTAGGATTTTTAAGTAAATTTTCCACCTAGATTAAGAGAAGTAGTAACTATCTTATGTCACTATTATAGTACATCAAACAATGGCACTAGGGCAAGAAAATCTTACAATTTGCATTTAGTTTTAGCTAAATCTAGAGAGTGTTTCAAGTTGTATGAGTGGAAATATAGCTAAATCAACATTTTTATAGCTAAATTTTCAATCATCTTTGCAAATCTTGGAAAAACTTAATTTAGGCATCTTAACGAAGAACATGATGTGAGAGTTTTAATGCATTGACATTTTTGCCAAATGTCTAAATGCTAGGTTGCATGAAACGACACTTCATATCATAGGATGTTTTAACATAGAATATTAGATTTTGATAACTAAGTTTCAATGCATTACATTGAAAATTTGAGGAGGAGTTATGAAACTAATGTAAACTTAGCATGTTTTGATGCGATTGTCATAAGTTATAGTTTTAATGTGAAAAACTATGTTTTTGATTCTAAACTACTTGATGCTTATTTTTAGGGATGCAGCAACACCTAGGATCCTCATCATTAAGCCAATGTTTTTCATCCTAATGGACAAGAGAAGCATTCTTGAAAACAAGTGGAGAAGGCTAGATTCCATCATGAGCAAGCTGCTCTTTAATAAGAACACATTTATGCCACCAAAGCTCTGGGGACACAGGGGAGCTGTAGAATTATTAAAATTCTACATCATCCTTTTTTATGTGGAGATTTGTATGAGCCTGGAAGAGGAGTTCATTATGTAAGCTTTGGAGAAAATCTTACCAAGATTCTATGTAGAACTCATAGAGATAATCTTTGAAAGAAGGTCAAATATTGAGAAGTTATCCAAGGATGTCATGGTATGCAAGAAATGTTTGTAAAAACTATGGGAGAGATGAGAGTGTTAGTAATTTAATGTCTATATCACATTTCTCCTAGATAATCAAATCTTTAGACCAATGTCTAATCCACCATGCTCTCATATTTTTGTTGAAAGGCGATTTAGAAGCTTAAGAGTTGAAAAAAGTTTAAGCTAGTCTTATTTTGACTAAAACTAACTTAGATTCTATTATTATGTAGGTTTGTTGATCTAAACATGCAAAGTCCTAATCACTTAGCATTTTTTTAGAACTTGTTGCAAGATCTCTCCCAACATCAAAATTAGTAACCTTAGATGATGTCCCGTTTTGATGTGCAATACAAGGGATTGAGATTGCATAAGTTTTTGGACTAAGTCTAATAATTGAGGATGGCTTCATCCACTATGGAATGAAATCCATGAAGAGAACATAAAATAGCTAAAGAGGTCAAGAATCATCCTAAGACTTAAAAATAAGCACAAAAGTCATCTTTTTTTATAGAAATAAGAATAATTTGGCAAGAAACTAATTGTGAAATATGCTTACTTATAGTTCAAATAAGTGTTGATGATGTCAAGTTTATTGATGTTATGGGAGTAGTAGAGGAATATGAGGTGAGGTTTACTGGTGAAGTGTAAAGTGCTTATAAGTGGTTGTTTCAGGAAGAAGTCATAAATTATTTTAATAAGTTCAATAGAATATAATTTTTGTGTGCTCTAGGGTTAAAGCATCCATACCCTAGTGTGGCTGAGTATGTAGGATTGATAAAAAGTTATTCTACTAAAAAAGTAGTTTTGTAGTACATGTAGATCATAAACAAATAATTATCAATTGGGATCCAACTACACTAAGATATTGGTTGGGATTCCCAGAGAGAGGAACAAAGATTTATCAGTCATGAAGGAATAAGCAAGTTGAGAGAAGAAAGATGTCATCAATGTGCACAAGGAGACTAATGAAGACTTGAAGAAGTTATTCCTTTTATTCATTGAAAGGCTATTTTGTAATAAAATTAGTTAAAATGAGAGTTCATCCCCAAGAGGTTGTATGGGATGATGTCCCAAGGAACAGTAGCTAACTAGGAACTTGTGATTTATCAAGGAGTAGTAGAAGAAATAGAGAAACTGCTGTATGAGGACAAGAAAGGGAAGAAAAAAATGGTGATCCAAAGGCTTAATTTTAACTTTTACTACAAACTAATAAAAGTCATGGCAACATTATTTACTTGGAAAGAAGAGAAGTAGGAAGACATTGTTTCAGGGTAGACTTCAAGCCCCCATTGTGCCAACAGTTATGAAGTCTAATGTCTACTTACAACATTGGTGGCAATAGTCCTTTAGCATTAGCATCAAAGACTAGAGAAGAGGTGGGATCCTTAATTTCATAAAGCATCAAGAAGCCAAAGAAGAAAATAAATAAGGATAGTAAAGCAAGAAATATGGAAATTTTAGAGATGACCTCTGAAACTATATAAAAAGGATGAACATCAAGAAACAGGAAAATCTTTTTTGAGGAAGAAGACACCTCTTCCAAGCTCCCTAAAGACAAAGTCTCCCAAGAGAAACTAGAAGATAAAATAAGTTTGTTAGTTTCTGTTAGTTTAGAAAATTTTGCTAAGTGTAATCAACATAGCATAGTTTCTAATTTTGATGTTAGGAAGAAATGATGTGATGCTAACACTTAGTTATTTTAAAGAAGCTACTTGAAACAAAAGAGCAATGGAAGAGGAAGCCAAGAAGCTATGTTCTAGCCTTTCTTCAATCCCAGAAGATCATAATGAAGGTATAACTATGGAGGATATTGACTCTTATATGAATTGTTTTTATCAGAGAAAAATGAAAAGAATATAGAAAGTTTATCTTCTTTTTCTAACATCCTTGCTATTAACCTTGAAAATAGGCCAACAAGAATAATAAAGCAAGGACAAAGGAAGGAATGAACTTCAAGAATTGAAGATCATGCCTCCACCTCTTGTAGATGTTACTTCACCATCTAGAAAAATAGTTTTAAATTATGCAAAGGTTTGTAAGTAGATAAAGGAAATAATCAGCTCAAAGCTTTTCGCATCATACGGTAAGTTAACCAACATTGCATTGAAAACTCATACATCAATCCTATAGATGTAGAAAAGACTTAATCATTTTCTTCTCTTTTTCAAAGATGAAAAAGAAGATATGGACTTGCATAAAGAATAACCAAATGATTTTGGAAGGCTTATTAGGTGATATGCAAAGGAAGCTAAACTTAATCTCTCTAGGAGAAGGTAATTAAATCATAACATTATTATTGCATAATAATGTCCATGGGTAGTAAGAGAAAATTTGATGTTCTCTTGTTTACGACATAGAGATAGAGATTAAGTTAGATAAAGATCATGTTACCTTCCATGATCTAAAAATGAACATGGATGTAGTGGCAAAGAACATTATTGCAAACAAAGTAAGTGTTGTCATGAATTATGCCAAGGATATGGGAGTTTTGACCATAGAATAGGCCAACACAAATGTCATACTCCTAAACTATTTGTAGTAAGTGTGCAAAGAGAAAGAAGAAATGAAAGATAAATAAAGATGTTGTCTAACCATTTGGAGCTACTAGAAGAATAAATAAGAGATAGCAACATGATTAAGCACAAACCTCCTTCCCATGCATATTAGGGAGAAAGGAATAAAGCTATAGAATTTCAAAGAGCAATAATGCAAAGAAAAGATTAGCTTTAGCCATGAATCATTTCATGATAAGATTGAGAAATTCTATAATAACATGGGAGAGCTAAGGAACACCAAAAAAAATAATAGGGTACAAAAGGAAGTATTTCAAATTATTGGAAGAGAATAAAAGCTTGTTTTAGATAAGAAAATGAGAAGTTTGTTTATTAAACAACCCAAATTAGAGGAATTATTTAAAGATTTTACAAATAATGTGGTACTTACCACACCAAAGGAGGAAGAAAGAGGTCCTAAGGGAGAACCTACAGTAGAAGGAAATGACAATGATATCACCCTAGAAAAATTAAAAGCCTATGAGGAAGAGTGGGCTAACATTCTATCAAGGATTCCAAGCTCAGCTTTTGACACATTAGACATAGCCAGTCTAAGTTTGTAGGAGATAGAAAAGATGATAGTAGAGATATATAATAAAACACAAGATGAGTATCAAAACTTTAGATAATCATTTTATTTTATTTTATCTAATCAAAAAAATAAAGTAAAACTCATGTGTTTTCCTTGATTTTTGTGTGAAACCCTAGGTAGAATAGCCAAAAACTAGTATAGGAGCCTACTCTAATGCAAATTAAGGAAGAAGAAGAAGAGGATGTTGTTGAGGATTTAGGTTGCTAAGTTTCTCCTCTTTATACATCATTTGTCTTGGACACAATAAATTATTTGTAAAACATTAAGTTTGTTTGGTTTTTTGAGTCAATAAGATGTCGTGTCAAACCTTATGATGTGCATTAGTTATAAAAGATGTTTATAGAAATAAAGAACAATATTTTTCCCATCATTTCATGTTTATCCTTGTATTTTGATAGTTATGAAATTAATGCAATGTAACAAAGTTAGTAGTTTCCTATACAATTAAAATTACTTGTTAACAATAAGCTATTAAAAGAGAACTAAAGCAAAAGTTCAATGTTAAAATGTGAATGTTCATCACTTGAAAAGTAGCAAACAAGTATAAATAACATAGAACATTAAGTTATGATGTTATAGTTTATTCTCTATAATCATTATGCACTATAATGATTATAGAAAATGATGTAGAGAATTGATGTCAATTTGTCCATTAATCATAATTACCTGATGATAATAGATAATAGAAAAGAAATTTAATGCATTTTTCTAATAGGCACTAGTAGATGTCTACCACTTAGAGGAAAATGACAAACAAGAAAGGAAACACTTGGAAACTTAAGCACCTAATGTTATTACATTTGCAATGAATTTTCAAGTAATTGAATAAGAATGATAAAAGGAATTTTTCTTTTTAGGTGAGGATATGTCTAATTTTCCAAAGCCTAAATTAACAAACTTGATATTAGAGATAGACTAATTTCTTAAGTCTATGAGAATTGCAGTGATAGCTATTGATGAGTGGCGAGGTACCCCTACATCCAACCATACGAATACGAGCATTCATGTGCGATCCAGTTGAACTTTGAGGATTAAGTTCTTATGCACCTATACAGAACAAGGATGAGTTATGCAATCATTGTCTTCCCAAGCTTACTTGTAAGGCTTAATTGTATGGTTAAGTAAACTCAAGGTATGTGATTTTTATTATTTTATGTTTTATTTTCTTGATGCTTAAAAGAGGGAAATGAGGTAATTTAATAACTAATTTGATTTAACTAGTTAACTATTCTCTAACTAGTCCTAACATTAGCATCTGTTCCCACTCTCCAGACACATCCTAAACTAGTGTAACACTACTAGGATTACCAAATGCTAGTCATTACTAGGTTACCAAGTGTTTCCACGTATGCTCAGATTGGTCATGCTGAGTGTGCTAATTCATTAATAATTAACAGTTTAATAGAAATAACATTGATTAACTAATGAGAGCATAAAATGATAGTAAATAACATTAAATGCAATAATTAAGCTATTCTGAATGTTGCAAGGTTTATCACAAAGTTCATCTTTATTTCCAGACACAAGGTATGCTCAAGTACACAATGCTCGAATAAAGATCCGTTCACTTTATGACTCCTACTGTAGGCACTCTGAAATAATTCTAACTCTGAAAGGGAAAAACTGCAAGAGTTCGACTAAGGGACTAAAAACGTAATACCAAACCAAATGCCCCTATCTCCTAAATGATATTGCATGTTTGATATTGCTTTGACATCTCCGATATCATGTATCTGATATCAAGGGTCCAATATCAGGACTCATCAGCAGTGTTCTTAGGAGAAAAAGGGACTATGGGCTTGTTCATAGATTCAAGTTTAATATTAGCCAGTTTGCCATAAAGTTGATATGATTAGGCTTCTCAAGCTAAATAAGAAATACTTGGAATTTATTTATCCACTGGGATGATTATCTCATAGTTATGAACAAGAATGTATATTTCCTGATGTATTAGAGAAGACACAACTTTGTTTTGAGCTAGCCCAAAACATCCTAGTATTTTGTTAACATTAGAACACTCATTTATGACCCAAAAAAGAGCTTTAGACTACATAGAATCACCTCCCATAAATGGTAACCTAATGGAACCTATAAGTTCTACTCATGTGATGTTAAAAGAAATAAGGTTAGTACAAGTTTCATTGAAAGATACTTAATCATGGAGACTAACATGCTAGATAACAATCCATGTGATCATGTTAGATATGGCATTGTTATCAACATGTATGAGTGGAACTAAAGCTTTAGGTGATACCTTGATGTTAATATATAGCAATAGTTGACATATATCTTCTATCTTTAAGTTAGACTTAATTTTTTAACCACAGAAGTTTAGACTATCTAATCCATAATAAGGGAATTGGAAAGGGAAGATATAGCTTTCATTTAAGTAGAAATATCACTTGAGACCACAATTCTTTTAAGAACATCATATAATGAAACAAAATGCTCTTTAGAGGTGGTCACAAGGTCATGCAAGGATAAGTTGGTACCTTTAGAATAGACAATCATGATTATCTATTGTAGGACCTTATTTTTGTAGGTTAAGATGCTTGTGAAGCAAGTTCCATGATAATTGGCTATATATGATTGGATGAAGGCAAGAGGCTCCTTGAAGAAGCACTTTTCTTTTGTTGCTTGAAAGAAACCTTCTTTCATATCTTAGAAGGTTATTTTTATGTAGTAGTAGCCTTCTTCTTCTGTTTAGCTAATTGTGACTCATTGATCTATTGGCCACACATAAGAATTCATATTTGAGGTGATGGAAAAGGGTGAGTGGATGTCTAAGATGTAGTAGATGAAGGGATATCTTGAGATTCTATGATAAGAAATAGGATGGGAAGAAGAAGGACATGTAGGTTTAGTAGTAGGAGTGGTATGATGGGATTGGATAACAAGAATACCATAATAAGATGGAGAAGAATGATTTGGTTTTGATGACATAGTAATGTAGTTAGACCAAAAAATTATGTAAGATTTATATAGCAATGAATATGACTACTAATGCTGCTTGTAATCAAACCAATGAATAATATGAGGCTTCTTATATGAAAAGTTATGAGGTTGATATTCCAACTTGAAAGTTGAAATAGTACCTCTAGCTCCAAAGTGGTTGTAAAATACCTCAAGCTATTGATTATCTAGATGCATAGTAGATGGATCACTTTCCACCACTATCTTACTCTTATCTATAAGATTGTGAATGTCATCTTTCATATTCCTATAGTTATCTATATCATGTCTAGTAGTCTCATGATACTAGTAGCATTTTTCGTAGTCATACCACTTACACATATCAGGGTCACCTTCTTGTCTTTGAGAATGATTCATTGATATAGGTTGCATACTACAATAGCATGCTCTCATTTGATTGGAGACCTATTTCTTTCTAAGATGCCCATCAATAAAAAGATTGTTTAAAAGTAAAGAGTACCTAATAGGTATCTTGGTGTAGTGATCTCTACTCCTTTAAGATCTACATTGATGAGTAGAGGATGAAGCAATTGAGCAAGATTTGTTTTATCCCATAGAGAATGAAGAAACACCTTAAGAGGTTCATTATCCATTTTTTTATTTTGCAACTTTGTTAGCCTTATTACATGTTGACAAGAATCCTTGGTTACTTCATTAAATAGTGGCTTCTTCAATGCATCTCGTAGCCTGAAAAGCATCATTCAGAGAATGAGAGTTAGGATGAGTCATCCTTTTCTAAACATAGTTAATCACCATAGCTTCAAAGATGTCTTGTAGATGACATTTCTGCAAATGATATGGCAGTTTGGTCGATGTCATTATTCATCAAGAAAGAAACTTGTCAATGGAACCATTTGAACCTTGTTTAATGGCAATAAAAGGCATCACACGTGTGCTTGGAGGCACATTAAACTTGAAGCATTCAATGAAGGTTGCAAGTAGTTGCTCTAATGAGGTAATAAATCCATGTGTTAAGGACCTATACCATTCTAAAGCTCTTCTTGAAAGAGATTTTGAAAAGCATCTCAACATAATATGAGGGTAAGGAGCTAGAAGCATGCATTCATTTTTGAATATGACCACATGATTCATGGGGTCCCTTGTTTCATTGTTGCACTTTGTGAAACTTGGTAAAAAAATTTCCTTAGATTGGATTTGCAAAGAAATGACAAAGCTTATGGGACCACTTAAGATCCTATCTAAGAAAATAGGAAAGTTTCCTTATATGCTCAATGCCTTAGATGTTTTATCTTCGGTGTTTTGGAGATAAAGCATCATGTCATTAAGCAATGCCAATAGTTGTGGCTCTATTCTAGAAGAGTTAATAGCAGGTTGAGTCATGGTAGTAGGTGATGATGTTAAGGGAGGACACATATAGGAAATGGATCCAAAGGTTATAGCAAAAGGTACACCCAATTAGATTGGATTAGGCAGGTATATTGGAAGGAAGGTATGATGACAGATTGGGAGATGTTAAACAATGGTAGAGCAATAGGAGTAGGGAGTGAAATAGACTAGAAAGGGGGTATGGTAGGTTATGGTTAAGGGATAGAATGTATAGTTTCAAAAGGTCGAATTGATGATTCAAAATTAGATAGTAAGGAAGGATAGAGCTTACAAGAAGGCTAAGTGATCCTGTGGTAGGAGGAACAAATTTAAGTGAAGTGTTTAGATCTACTGTAATGCTAATTTTGTGGATGTGATGTGATAGAGGGTTACTTTTGCCATAATAGGGACCCCTTGAGGTAATCCCTAACGGCCTCTAGAGCAAATTCTGCAAAAGGTCCAAAGTTTAATTCCATGATGACTATAGTGAATATGGACCTTTCATGGATGGTCTAAACACAATCCTAGGTCAGTGTGAGATATCGTCCCTGTTCAGATGCTGCAACAACTTCTCCTTTCACCTACATTGATTGTACAGTAGCAGGGTCTTCTTGATGGATACTAAATGATTGTTCCTCCTACTCTGCATGTTGTTCAGCAGGAACTTGTCCTTCACCTCTCCTAGGTTTTTTGATCACACCTTGAGCAGGACCTTCCTATTGTCTACGTTTTGGGGCCATCTACAGTCACACGGGACCAATCATTAGTAAGGTTGTTACCAAAGTTAGGTTATACCTTACTGCTTGCCTTAATAGATTTACTTTATTTCCATGTGATGTTAATTATTAGAAGAACCATGTCCCCGAAAGATTATAATGTTGAGGCCTTTTTGCTTAGGTGGTTTCCAAATTTATTTTTTTGGTATAGCTAAGGTGATGAAATTTTTTTTAACACATTCTATTCTTAATTTTACAACTAATTACCCTTAAATATGTCCTTCGAGCTTTGATGAATTTCAAAAAATTTGTGTGTTATTCGACGTGTGCCCCTCCTCCACGACTAAGCTGAACACTCTGGGTTCAAGTAGGTTTAGAAGGAATGAAAATCAGAGTACCAGTGAGTGAGATATAGGTATAAAAGCAAGGGTCTCACAATCGCAAGTCATAGAGAAAAAATCGAAAAACTCCCTCGCGTGAATAGTTGCAAATGATGTTGATTAGCACAGGGGATTCATGTAAACGAATTTTAAATATTTCTTTGAAATTAAACAATGTAAACTAAGGACATCTGGATGATTGTTAAAAGGTTCCAGGGTAATTCAATTAGTTCTGAAGGCATGAAAATTATGATGGTGTGGAATTTATCAATAAGGGCCTCGGATGGTAGAGAAAAAGGCTATGTGATGATTCATAGGAACGTTGAATTAGAGGGATAGTAATAGGGAAAGAACATTATTAAAAATTATGTTGAGGGTAAGAAATGGTGTGTGTGAGCTATGTCATAAGTGAAGATTACAAAAGATTACACAAGTGGGTCCTCCCCAAAGCAAGTTCTTACCTATAATGCCCTTGTGTAACCACACTTAAAGTGTCTGTGGGCACTAGAAGGGTTAAATGTAATCTGCACTAACACCACAAAACACACACATGTAAATATCACCAGAATGAGGTAAGAATTATATGTTACACATGACACAAGCTACAATTACATGAATAGTGAGATGAGACAAAGTATAGAAGGGATCGTAAAGATTGGGACATGAGGTAACTGACCCAGGGTACAGCGAATCCTGCGTGAAAAGCATGATTAACATGTCATTAACCCATCGTTTCAAGATTAGGATCAAGTCCATCCTTCTAATCAGTGACATCACATCGTTTCATCCCATGATGAACAACTATGAGAGCACCATAACAAAAAGGTGTACAATCACTTAGCGTTTTGTTCAAGGGAGGAGTGATTTTTATTTTGTGGCACTTTTCTTTTCATTTTCTTTTCTCTTTCTTTTTTTTCTTTTTGAATACTGAATCTAGAGAAGTCACCAACCTTTAGGCATGGGTGCATGTCTTTCCATTGGGGCCCCCTAGAATAGCATTGGATTTTTGAATGCCCTTTTGATTACTCTTACTCCCATTTTTCATTAGATCTACAAGGATCTTAGTACAACCACGTTGCATGATAACTCCCACAGATGTCACCAAAGAGAATCCACAAGGCCCCTTGATGTCACACCCTAATCATTCCCTCTTGGTTCATCCTTATTCATTTTGGGTACAACGAACACAAAATTAATTTTAAGTTTTAAGAATGTCAAAAATATCACTGTACCCTTGAACAGAACCTCTTATTTGTAGAGTGGATGAGTGGGTGTAATGGGTTCACTATTCCAAATAATTGATCACTCAAAACTTGATAACATAGAACACACCTCAACCAGCGAGCCAGATGAGTGTTTTATTCGTAGATGAGATTACTTATAAAAACGTAAAGAGACAAAAAGACAAAAAGATATAACAAGAAGTTGAAAAATAAAAACTGGAAAACAAAAACTAAAAAATTAAAGAAAATGAAAAATATTTATTAATCCTACTTGCTATTAGAATGGGGGATATCCCTCATAGCTACAGGGTTGAGGATGGCAAGGATTAATAAATGATGACGGGGATCCTTGCATGTTGGAAATATTGGAACTTGGCCGTACTTACCCCATCGGGTTTCACACACCTAATTGTAGTAAGCATAGTGGGGTAATTTATACGATGTAGTTTCCGGATAACGAGTTGATCCACTATGATATTTTGGACCGTTAGATGGTATGCAAGGATCAGGACGTTGCCACTCTCCATTCCTATGTTTATTGGGTTGTATGATTGTTGGAGTGTGAGTTGGTGGCCCTGATGGAGTTACATGAGGTGTTGGGTTCGAAGGTAAGGGTGCACCACAGGGTTGGACTTGTGCTGAGTCGGAGGATGTAGTGGCCTTGGAATTGTGTTGTCCCTTCCTAGGGTCTTTTCTAAAGAAGGAACATCTTTGATGTTGCTGAGATCTCTCACTACTGTTGGGAGTAGTAGCACAAGTAATGTTCGTGGGTTGTTGCTATGGTGCAAACACCTTAGGAATAGTTGGTGGCACTGCAGAAGGAGGGAACAAATGAGAATGTTAAAATTGAGGAGGAGTATAAGGTGCACAAGGTGGTGGTTGTGTTAAAGGTATGGGCTAATAGTATTGAGGAGAATGGTATTGTGGTGAGATAAAGTGTGTTGGCCCTGCTGGAGAACCAGGATGTTGAACATGATAAGCATTTGGATTCGAATGACATGAAAGGTGTCTCCAGTCTAAGGGTGGTGTTCCCCATGATTGGGATTATTTCCACTATGATCACACACAGTATCTTTGTATGAACTTTGGATATAACGTGTTTCCCCAATGCTCATATAAATGTGACAGGATTGGGCATTGGCCCTTGGGGTGATCGTACAGGCATATGTTGCATTCATACATATGATTGGTAGTTGAGCTCTTATTTTCCTTATCCCTTCTTTCCGATTGTCTACTGTTTTGTCCTATTTCTTGGGTTGTCAAAACTCTATCTCCAATAATATCGATATATTCTCCACACTTTTGATACGTCCATTCCAACAGCTTATTGATCTTTGCCTCAACTTCTTCTAACGATTGTTGTACCGGCAAAGATGGTTCTTTCACCTTGAGATTGGTTGATTTCTCCTTTTTATGATCATGGACCTTTGTTAAGTTAAAATTTTGGTCCCGTTGATGTTTTTCAACGCTCTCCCATCTAGCCATTTCTCCTTCTTATTTTGCTACCCGCTTAATAAGCTCTTGTAATTGATGGGTTCGTAGTTCGTATAGTTGTTCTTCGGCATACATCCCTAGGGTCTTTCTTGTTTCATCACGAAGCCCATCAATGATATGGTACATTAGGCTTTCTTCGGAGAACTCATGGCCTGGAAAGTTGTTTAATAGTGCATAATATCTTCCTAAGGCCATGTCCAAGGGTTCATATTGTGCTTGTTTCCACTCTCAGATTTGTTTCCCCAAGGTCGACACTCTTGCGTAGGTTTGATATCGTTTGTTAAAAAGTTCTACCATTATTGACAAACATCATATTGAATATAGTTTTAATGATCTATACCATACTTTCGCTTGGCCAATGCGTGTCATAGGGAAGAGCTTGAGTTTTTGCCAACCGTTATTAATGAGGAAGAGAAGGAACTGTAAAACTCGTTATGACTTTTGTAAGTCTTCCAGTCATCCCCAAGTGAGTTCTTGTTAGTTATTGAGAAGGTCCTAGGCCTTTCGAGCCTCCTCGTTCTATGGGATGTCTCATCCTCACTAGAGGTGTCAGAGTTGGATGACAAGAGTCCTTGAGTATCGTTGGGGTGTTCATAAATGTAGGGAACTCCTACATAAGGTTGAGTACTCTAGACTTCATCTTCATCATCAATTCTGTTGGTTCTCCAATGAATTACCTCATTAGGTGTGGCATTATCGTAGTATTGCAGGAGAGGCATGATTGTGCAATTGTGTGTGAATTTATATTTGACTTTTTATAATTATTTCATTCTAAAATATATACTATTAATTCCTATACAGCGACCTTGTATGATATAACTAATCTAGATAACTAGCACCATCCTCGACAACGGTGCCGATGATGAGTGGCGAGGTACCCCTACACTCAACCATACGAATACGAGCGTTACACACGTAATCCGGTCGAACTCTGTAGATGGACTAGTTATGGCATCTAGACAGTTAGCCTTAGGTCACAGTTCGCTATCTTCCCACCTGGACTAGTATTGGCTGTGTCACATATGGTTTAGTCCAAAGTGAGGTGTATGATGGGTTTCTAATCTAATGCTACTCCTGAAGGTAATGGAAAGTAATATTGACTAAACAAGGAGAGAAGGGTAAGAAGGAATATAATTTAGCCTAAGTGTGATGAGCATCCATTCCTTGATTATCTGTACACATCTTGGACTTCATGCATGACTACTACTAGGATTACCAAGCGCAAATCCTAGGTATGCTACTAGGTTACCAAGTAGTCACACTTAAATGCTCGTAATCAAGTCGTACTCATTCCGTGTTTTAACATGAGTTTAAGGGTGAGAAGAGATTAACTAGGAAAGTAGTAAATAAAAATTAAATAATTAATTAAACTAAGTGAATGATACAATGATGAAGTAATCTC
>MNCI01029954.1:2070436-2080679 GCA_015680685.1 Gnetum montanum | reverse complement strand
AGGTCACGTATACTAGGTATTGGAACCTACTGAATCGTCATGCGTCTCTGACTCGGAGAATGGCGGAGTGTAAAGCCCAAATAGATCTCCTGAACCTCAAGTGTCAAGATTGGAAAGCTTTCACTTCCAAGGTACGCAAGTGGGGTCAGGATGAAAAGAACCACAAACACCATTACAAGAAGTCGTTAAAGGAAGTGTCTGTTGAAAAACGCCAACTGGAAATGTTTGTGGAGGGTTTGGGTTTGCGTTCTGCTTTTGATACCTTCGCTCAAAACACAACTGTTGAGATGGAATCGCCCACAAGGGTGATTACAACTGCTTCTGAGGAGGTGTCTGTTGGTGAATTCCCTCTAAAGCGTCCCACTTGGTCAACTGTCGACAAGGGGAAGGCCTTGGCGGATGTCAACCTAGGCCTTGATGGGACGGACTGGACGAGTGTCTCGGAAGAGGAAATCCTTCGTCGGCTGGAATTTGGCCTAAGGGGATCTCTTGTGATAAGCATTTTGTCATTATGAAATTGATTTGCTAAATAATGTTTGAAATTTTCGCGTTCTCTTATTCTTACATTGATTGTTCCTTTTGTATTTTCAGGATGAAGGCGGTGATGATGTCCAAGAAGCTAGCCCCAGTGGAGCGGGGGCCCCTGATGCCAGCGGATCTAAAGGGGACAATCCTCCCATCCTAGATTTTTAGTTTCTTTTAGTTTTTATTATTTTGTGTTGTTGTGAAACTACTCTGACTCAAATTTATATGGAAATTGTAAATTGAGATGAATGAAACTAGTTAACTCTTGTATTTGTATATTATTTCATGTATGAAAAATATTTTTTTTTGTTGATTTTAAATTTAATTGTAAACATTACACGGCAATGTAAAATGTTTTGGTGGCTTTTTTTGTTTTATTTTCTTGAGAGTAATGTATGGATGTAATCATAAGTTGGAGTATAATGATAAATGAAAGAGGCCAACAAAGTATAAGTGTGTGATCTAGTTTAAGGCCATTTTCGGCCAAATTGGCACTAGTTTATGGCCATTTCGGGCCACATGCGTAGTTTAAGGCCATTTCGGGCCCCAGTCGTAAACAAGGAACATTTCGAATAACATGGGTGGATTTCCCGGTTGACCAACCATTTCTGATCGTGGCTAGTTTTATGTCGTTGCGGACATGATAGTTTAACGTCGTTCCAGACAGGTTGTAGTTTAGCGTCATTTCGGACAGAGTTGTGTTATTATTATTTTAGTAGTTTTTTTATTTTTCTTATTTTTACATTAGGNTATTATTATTTTAGTAGTTTTTTTATTTTTCTTATTTTTACATTAGTCGACGTGTCAGCGGGTATGATTCTATATTCGGCATCCCCTTCGCTAATTACATTGAAAGGTAACTCAGCCCAAGGGACGTCTGGTGGAATGGTTCCCGCGTCAGTGTTTTCGGACGTTTCGGTATTTATTGTGAGTTCTGTGTTAGTTGTTTCTGAGTGAGAAGGTGTATGTACAATGTCAGGCGTAGGTGTTTCTGTTTTAGGTGGATCTTCTTCCGTGTTTAAAGGATTAGCACTTACCGATTGTTGTTCATTTATGTCATTTTGTTTAGGCTCTTCGAGCTTAACCTCTGAGCCTTGGTCCATGTCCATGTACCATGAAATGATGGGAGTAGCAGCCTCCCCATAAATGATGATTTCACCACCTTCATAAGGTAGGTGAATCTCTTGGTGTATAGGGGATGAGACTACTTTCAGTTGGGCTAACCAGGGCCTTCCTAGTATTAGGTTGAATCCTGGCATTTCATCGACTACTACGAAGTCGGCGGATGTGGGGAATTGATCCCTTGCTATGAAGTCTAAGTTGATTTTACCCTTAACTATCACGCGCGACCCGCCGAATGATTTTAGGCATGTTGTTGTAGTTGGTCTAATGAGTTCTGTAAGCCCTAGCTATTCAACAATGGGATATGGTACTACGTTTGTGGCAGCTCCATCGTCCACGTGGACCCTATGTATTTTGAATTGGTTTATACGTATTGTTATGAACATAGGGGCCGTTGTTATCTCCCCTGTTTTCTTATCCACCTTGATGTTATCATCGTGGAAACTTAATGGTTTGGAAGTTGTCCCTTGGGGCGAGTACATTACCGCATGAATGGATGGTTCATTTGGGGGCAAGTCCTCGCTTACTGGGATCGACGTTAACATGCGGACCAAAGCTTCACGATGTGTTTGCGATGTTAAAACAAAGCCATACAAGCTCAATGAAGTATTCTTTTGTTTGAGTGCCTGCATGACTTGTGTTAAGGCTGTTGCTAAGTCTCTACTGTTGGGCGCATTTTTATCGATGGTGACTTGGTCCATTGGGCCCAACAGTTTTATTTCGTGCATCGTTTGTTTCTCATTTTGGCCCGAGATTGTTGATTTAGATGTATCCTATTTTCTGAATGGTTCGCCTTCATGTCCCATGTTTGGTTGACTGTTAGGTGGCGTCATGGGTATTGCGTTAAGTGGAGTGGGTTTAGCTGGCCCTAAGGCTAACCGTTGATGCTCCTTCTCCAAGCGTTCACGCGTAAGCTTATCCACTAAGCGTTCTTGTGTGTGGCATGGAGGTGGAGTTGGTTTTAGAGCCTTGAATTGCCTTGGGATTCGTACTACATATGGAGTTGGGTGAGGTTGCGATTGGACAGTTGGGTGTGGTTGAGCAGACTGTTGGCTGGGCACCCTAATGACATAAGGACTGGGTTTACTTTGCGTTTGGGGGGTGGAGGATTGGTAATCATTAGGACTTTCGGGTGTCCTAATGACGTATGGGGTTGGTTTAGGCGAAGGTTGGACCTCCGCTATTGTGACTGCAAGTGGTACTCGGACTACGAAAGGGGCAGGCCGAGTAGGAGGGGTTGGTAGATTTGAGGTAGTGACAATGGGAGGTACACGCACCACGTATGGTTTTTCGTGTGTCGGGGTATTGGAAGTTGCTACGGCGGAGGATACGTGGATAACATATGGCTACTTTGGGGCGTGTGATGATTGAGGCATGGATGTTGATGCAGTAGGAGGAATGCGTACTACAAATGGCTTGTTAGAAGTTTGTTGTTCATAGTCAGAGTAGATAGTATTAATGATCGACGTTTCAGGTTCATCATCTAGGCAGATTGTGTTGATAACATACGGTGCCTCTTTGGTATTCAGAGAATCTTTATACACTCCCATAGCCTGGTTCTGCGGTTGGACCGGGTTGGCCTCGTCAAAAGTGACTTGGCCCCCGTCAATCATTCGCTGTATATCCTGCTTCAAGGTGAAACAGTAATCCGTGCCGTGCCCATTGCGTTGATGATAGTCGCAGAAGAGATCCATTCTAAAACCTTTGGGCACTGGAGGCTCATCCGGCGTTGCTAGGCTTGGGTTCTGAATGAGTTGACAGAACCAATCATGTCTCTAGATGGCCGCGGTGGATAACTGTTTATGTTTCATTAACCCAGCTTTCAGTAGTTCGTCGAATATCTGGGATGGCTTCATAGGTAGTGGCGTATATTGGGAGGGTTCTTTCCTCTCAAAGTTTCTTGTACGATTTTGTGTTGGGTTCTGCGATGATGATGATTCTGGCGCGGTTGTGGGAGTAGGTTTTGTATAATTAGTAGGGGCCACCGGCGGTCTATTTTGTTGTGCTACATTTGGTTGTTGTGTTTCCGCTATTACCGCTATAGTTGCTTTAGCCTTTTCTTTGTCCTTTTTACTATGTTGATTTTTAAAGGCTATATACGTAGGATCGTGGCTATTTTGAGCTGCCTCCTCTATATTTTTAATTTGTACAAAGGCTTGGTTAAGGTTACGGACATTGAGGTAATATAGCTTAGATTTAAAAAAATCATTAACAGCCCCCTTTAGAATGGTTAGCAGATATGTCTGGGGAATTGGCTCATGTAGCTCATTGAGGGCGGCACTCCACCTCTAGATAAATTTTTGTACAGGTTCCAGAGGTACTTGTTTAACTTGTATGAGGCTGTCGAGTGTCACTTCAGGTTTCAAATTATACTTGAACCTGGTCACGAATTAATGTAATAGCTCTTCCAGGGAAAATATGGAATTTCTCGGCAAGGCCCGGTACCAATCGAGTGCTCTCGCTACGAGGGACATAGGGAACACTTGCAAAATGGCATGTGGCCACGCCTGGAGTAATGCGCATTCTAACCTAAATATTATAAGATGAGCATTGGGGTCTGCTTCCCCGTTATATTTAGTTAGTGTGGGCAATGATATGCCTTTGGGCAAGGTTAGGGGTGGGACGGAAGGGCTGATGGGGTCATCGTGGTAGAAGTCCACTACCTTCAACTCTCCATCGGTAGCCGTTTTGAGGCGTTTAACCTCATCAATTAGTTCTTGCATCAGTTTTTTGGCATCTGCCCAGTCTTGGACACTAGGTGACATGGCAGCTTGGGGATAAGGTACATTGTACAGGTTGGACTGTTGGATGGTAGGTTGAAAGGCTGAAAGCTGTGTGGTTGGCGGTTGTACTTGTGGAATATTTATAGGGGGCAGCACTAGGGATGGCACATTATAAGCGAGAGGTTGTTGTTGTTGTGGTTACGGCTGTACTTGGGGAATGTTAGCCGATGGAATCGTGTGAGGTGGTATGTTGTAGCGAAGGGGTTGATGTGGTTGAGCACCCATCGTTGCCCATTGTGCGGTCACATTTTGTGCAGGAACCCCCTGTTGGGTTACAGCGGTGGAAGGGGCTCCGTGCGTTTGGATGTGGGGGATATAGTGAGCGGATATAGATGTCAGTATCACATGTGGCATCCCGATCACTCGGGGTGAGAAGGTTGCTCCCACATTATTATCAGGGGGTGGTGCTTGCGAGGATGGGCCTACCGCTGCAGCAGGGATGATAGCGAGAGGGAGTGTACTGAATTGCGGGTCGGTTGCAGGAGGAACATGAACAAGTGCGGATGTTTCTGGCGAAGGTATTTGCGCTTGGGTGAACCTGAGGGGTTGGAGGGGCATGATTTCCCCTATGCCTGGATGAAACATGGGGTTGATATGGGTTTGTGAACTAAGGGTGTGATACGAGTCTTCATGTTCGGATTGGGCAGCAAAGTCATCCTCCTCTTCCAGTTGAGGATCTACTGCAGGCTGATCCCGAAATTGACTCCTTTGCAGGAGGAGTTGTGTGATTAGTTCAGAGTAAGGCTCTAGGATAGGGATGACATCGTACGGGGAAGGAATGAACTCTTACCCTCCCCTGTAGAAGAGTTCGTACTGCCTCTTGACTTCTATTTTGGTTCGGTCCACGGNGAAGAGTTCGTACTGCCTCTTGACTTCTATTTTGGTTCGGTCCACGACTAAGCCGGCTTGTATCTTCACGCATATGAAGTTGTATTGGTCTTGGGTTATGACGTGGGATGATGGGTTCCTCCCTTGCAACCTAAGGGACCGGCGAGGCCCCGCTGTCAGTTGTGTCGCGTGCTGTTGGACCACGGGCTGTTGGTGACCTGAGTGGTTGCAGCGATGGTGTTTGTAGTGTTCATGATGATAAGTTGAGGATGTGACACGATGTAGAGATATGAAGTCAGTGTGCTTAGTGTGGCGTAAACCTACGTTGGCAGTGTACAGCGTATACGCTTCAACGACTGACGTATAACGACAACGTATATAGCATATAGGTGTAGAGCGTATAGTATCAGCGTAGAGAATCTACGACGTAAAGAGTACAGCGTATACGCTAGGCAGCGCATACAGCGTCAGCGTGCGGCGTAAACAGGGTTACAGCGTACAGAGTGTAGCGTGTACAGACGGCAACGTAAGCGAGTTTACAGCGTAGGATGTTCAGCATAAACTTAGCGGTGGCATATATGTCAGCAGCATAAATAGGGTTTTAGGTGAAGCGTAGGCGAAGTCTATAGCGTAAAGTGGGCAGCGTGTGTGTTAGCAACGTAAACAGAGTGGTGATGTGTGCAACGTAAATTGTGCAGCGTATATGTGGCAGCGTAGACACTAGGAGTTCTGCTAACAGAGGCAGCGTATGGTTGACAGCGTAGACGCTGGAAGACTTGTATATGGTGAGTTTTAAACAGGGCAGCGTAAACGTTGATCAACGTAGACGCTGGATAGTTTACAGGTGAGGTTTTAGACTGGACAGCATAAACGCGGGGAGGTTTTCAGAGGGAATCAGCATATGATCGATAGCGTAAACGCTCAACAGCGTAGACATTGAAAGGTCTGAAATGGTAAGTTTTAGGTAGAGACCCTCCTTCTAGCGCCAATTTCTGTACCATCCGAAATCGTCAGTCCCCAGCTGGAAGGAAACAGAGACCGGGGGATCATAGGACACGCACAGAAGACTCTACCTTCGCTTGAGGGTGAGCTGGAATGAACGAAGGCAAAGTACCTTAGATGGTCCACACGTGGATTAGGCAAGGATTTCCCCAAACGTATACTGAAGTGCAATACACTGGGTTATACACAAACGGTGTAACGGGTGTAAATCAGAGCATAGGGAGCATAATTGACGCGAACAGAACGTAGATGTAAACAAGNCTATGCTTGCCCTGAATGTTTGCCAACCAACCTGGATCTCGTAAAAATTCGGGCTTTTATATAGGTTTTGATGTTAGACTCGAGTTGGGGGACATGTGGCGCGTTGACCGGGTGCAAAAGCGTAAAATTTACAAGTGTACAATATTTTACATTTGTTGAGCGTATACGCTGTATCAGGTGAGCGTAGACTCTGGGAGTATACATTGGGCGTATACGCTGGATGTGCTAGGCGTATACGTTGTGGATGCTGGGCGTATACACTGATGGTTGCGAGATTGTGTCCAATATTGCTTTGCAGTGTCGCTTCTATGCCGTCTTCGGAGATTGCATGCCGAGCGTATGCATCAGTCGTACAAGTTGGACATACTTATGGGGAGTGTACGCTGGTCGTGCACGCTGGGCGTATACGCTAGACGTATACACTATGAACTTCGGGCGTATATGCTATGGATGTGAACTTGAGCGTATACGCTGGGTGTATACGTTGGGAATGCAGACTTAGTGAAATTAGATATCTGATCTTCGAAGTTGCCATGTTTGATACCAGATGTAGCTGTGGTCGTCTACGGGTTGCAACGACCTGCTTCTTCTTGGAAAAGTACTAAGCTCAAAATTTTGTGGTGTTTCAGATAGAAACAAAGAAAATTATAGTAAGAAAATCAAAATTACAAAGTGAAAACAAGATTAGGAACCTACTATAAATATCTTGAAAGAGAATCAAATATTAGAGGCATCTAACAAGGAGCTATGTTACTACATTCTCTCTCTGATATATATGCCTAATGCAAATCTAAGGATGCTATAGATTTTGAAGTTGATAGAGAAAAAGGTTACATCAAATCAATGTGTTGATGTGATTTCAAAATATTTCTTCATATGTTAAGAGGACAACATGAAGGGGATATAAAAGCATTAACAAGAAAAAGAGGAAGAAATCAAAGGAACTGATATCTTTAGTGGAAGCATAGTTGTTCTACAAAGAGGTAGAGTCTTTGTAAAGATGCCCAAATCACCAATAAGTATAAAGTCCAATAGTCCAAATGATAATTAGATGCTAACCACTTATTCAAAAAGCTAACCTAAAAAATTCCAACTAAAAAATGTCAACCCCTTTCTATTTAGGGTATCCTCTTATTTATATGCCAAAAATGCCTCGTAGATCATGGAGAAACAATACATTACAACCCACATAATCTTCTTGAAGATTGTAGAAGTTTTTGAATAATACAATTGACATGTAAATGATTATTGTGAGAATTAACATTGGACATCAAAAGAAGGAGTGACGCTATACATCAAAGAGCTAATTTACCAAAATAGCTTAGTTTAGAGTCGATGCAAGAGATGATGCTGGACCGCAAAATTGAAAGTCATAAAAAAGGAACCAAAAATGATGTTGCAAATGACATGAAACATCATTTTTGGTAAGAGCTAAAAATGGAGACTAGAAACTACATTCCATATGATATAGAACATCAAATTTGGGCTACTAAAGATGGCTTTAATCTAAGAAGCTATAGAGTGTATCTAGAACTCTAACTTATGCAAAACAAAGCCAAGGTGGATATAATAATTGTGTAGTGAGATAGCACTTACCTTTTCATTTCCATCTTTAAGGTAGAAAACCAATTCACATGACTTTCCTCCCTCACTATAGTGTAAAGCAGACATAGCAAAGGCCATGAAATTGCATTTCTCTTGTCTTTCATAGCAATATGGTAAGCAATAATGTCTACCAAACTAGAGTATGACATCTTCAACTATGAAATTAGGATTCTTACACTGGTCGTGGTGCAGGCCTTTTCCCACTCATCTTCATTAATGAAACATTTTATTAACTAGTGCCTAAGCATTACTACCTTCTTCAAGGCATAATCAGTCTTCACCATCTAAAAGAAAAACTATAAGAACCATTTCTATATCTAGGAAAATCTCTAGATCCTTCTAGTTTTATAAAAAAAAAAATAGCCATCAGTATAGGTCCTAACAAAGTTATTAATCACCACATCATTCCTTAATGTTGTGAACTCCACAAATGGTACCAAGCCAGATCTTTCCAATTTTTCATCATACCCAAACTTAATCAACTTCATAGCTAATGTCAGATTATAATAGTGGTACAAGATGATGATCCTAGGGGCTACCTATTTGACATATTCCTCTTTAGACATGAGCAAGTTAAAATTTCTTATTTTTTGGACACAGTTTCGTAGTGAGTGGCCATTGCATAATGCAATTTCATTTTCTTGGTATTGATATTTGAACTAGAGGCTTTGTCATGGTGATTTCCATAGTGACTTCTAATTTGTAGTGTTGGCAATGGTGACGACGATGATGTATTAGTCTCGGTATGCTTAGATAAGGTCAATAATAAGATGTGCTAGTTGCATTTTCTTTTGGAGGAACCTGATAAGTATCTCCATTGTCCATCACCATGAGTCATTTCCATAAACAATTCCTCTACAATTGAAAGAAAAGTAGGGTTTTAAAATTTATAATTTTTTAAATAGTAGAAAATAATGTGTTGCATGTTAAATATAATGTGTAATGTTTTCCTACCTCAGAACTCTAATTTTGAAACATAAAATTCAAACTAACTTAAACAAGAAATTAAAAATATCACAAAAAAATTTATTTTTTCATGTTATAATAGAAAAATCACAATATTTTAATTACAAATTAACCTAAACACTTAGAAATGAGAATTAAGAGTAAATCAAGTCAAAATTCAATTTTCTTGCAAATAAGATTTGCATAATGCCTTAAGCTCTCTTTGTAATTTTCAAAATTTCTTAACAAGGGTAAAAAATGAAATTTTATGATTGACTTTTCTACTTACCTTCACATTAAATACACCTATCTGACACAACATGGTAGATGTTCTATGATGATGATTAACAAAGTCATCAAGGCCTAGTTCCAATACATGTTAAGTTTTATATGCTGAAATCACAAAGTCTAAGATATTGTAAATAACTTCATGACTATTAGAAATAGAAAACAGATATACATCATGAAATATAATATAGCCCATAGTATTACATATACATATTATACTCAAATCATGAATGAAGAATGATATCAAACTAGATATCTCTCTAAGTTGTTGTATGTTCTACACTTAGAGAAAAATATAATCAATCACTTATATAGGTTAAAAGGAATCACTATGTCAAAAGAATGAACAAACATAATGGATAGTTAACATTAATTAGAAAACTAAAATATTATTAACAAGCTATGTAATACATCAACACTGTAGATAGTGTGGTACACTATAATGATGTATATAAACAAGTCACAGTGTTACTAAATATAAACATCAACTAACATATTAAACTTGCTAGAACATACCAAATCTTTAATAGTACTAACCATACCAATGTGTTGTAAATTCCTCTTAACCTTGGCAAAGTTTCTTTAGTAATTTTTTACAACTTTTCTTAGAAAATATGGAGAATAAGTAGCTTATCTATCATAGAAATCATTTTTTTGGTGTAAATCACATACAAACCTTACAGTTTTATAAAAAATGAACTTTTTTTTCTTAGCTTGTGATGAGACGCGACTTGCACTGGGCTGCGATATCGCGGCAGCCACGATATCGCATCCCATGCGATATCACGTACGCGATATCACGTCTTACCCTGCGATATCGCGTACGCGATATCGCGTCCCGCCGCCATATCTATAAATAAGAGACGGCACTCCCTTCATTTCCC
>MNCI01029954.1:2011564-2050212 GCA_015680685.1 Gnetum montanum | reverse complement strand
CTAACTCTGGAGTGATCAATCTGCCAGAGCTTCGCTACACTAGCCAGGATTGGGGAAATAAGGGGAGTGCCGCCTCTTATTTATAGAAATGGTGGCAGGACACNGCCGCCTCTTATTTATAGAAATGGCGGCAGGACGCGATATCACGTCGGCCGCAATATTGCGTACGCGATATCGCGGCCTAGTGTAAACCGCGTCTCATCAATTCTTAAGAGCTTCATTTTTTCAAGTGGTGATCTCAATGGATGACTTCTTTCAAATGGTCCTAAATTTCCCCATGGAGACATTTCTATTTTCCATTGCCAACATGCATACATCTGTATTTACCCTAACTTACTACTCTTATAGATGCTTAAGATATTCATAAAACTGTTCTTTTTATTTCTTGAAATTTAGCAACCTCTTGTTTTCCTTAGCCAACTCTTGATTCTTCTTACACACAATGGCAAGGTTCTTATTCTTTGCATTTAACATTGCATTTATCAAGAATGCATCCTATGTGATCTTCTCATTTTCCATTTTCACCCATTGTTATTTATCCTTTAGTTTTTCAAAGGATTCATCTCTGGTAAGGCTTAGTTGGTGGAGAGCCAGATTCAACAATTAGGCTCAAAGATGTGCAACTTTATTTGTTAATTATTGGTTTATTGATTCTACCTTCTAAAGTTACATCTCTATAATTAAAATCTTACCTCGTATCTTAATGAGTGAAGAATGAGTTGTTTTGATGTCTTTAGGCATGTCAAAGACATCTAAAATGGATGACCTAGCTCTTACTAGTCTCTCCAACACTTCCTCATTTTGGCCTGCACTCATATGTCTTAAACCAGTCCTTGCAAATATTTGGATATCTAAAATTAGTGCTTCAAGGAATTTTAATTATTCACCAATCCTATTAGCCACCATCTCTATAGTTATTTTCTACTCCTTATGTAGCATGATTACCATCATAGCTCAATCCCCTTTCTCAAACATCACAAAGAAGGTTGTAACATCACCTAAAATTTCTAGCATTTGTTCTATAGGTAGGGATACTGTAACTCTCCCCTGTAGTAGGGTTCACTTAGATGGTGTATTAGCTTCTTTATGCAAAGAAGATGTTGGATAGATCATTCTATTACCATATGACTATTCAGATCATTCTATTACCATATGACTATTCATGCAACTTCATTTAGATGGCTCATGATAGATCAGTAGTCTTTTAAATCTTCAACAAGTGATTGATGAGATGCTTCTAGTTGCTTAATAAGGCTATAGTACTTGAGGTATTAGTTGCTTATCTTGTATTTGATAGTGAATTTGGAATCTCCTCTTAAAGACTAAGTAATGGCTTTTCCTTCATTATCTCTTGCCATGATGCTATTGTGGCCCTTTAGAGAACATTGTTAGAGTAATGAGTAATCCCTTCCTTTTGACATAATTTTATGGTGATGCATGGAAAGGAGAGTGTCTTCTAGTCTTTTAAATTTTCCTTGAAATATTTTTAATATTAGGAAAATAAGATAAATTAAGTTAACTCAAAATTTTCCACTAATTACTATGTAGGCCCTACTAGAGAAAGATGTGACTTTGCTAGGCTATACCGTAGTGTTGAGATGGTATGCAAAAATTTTGAAGTAGAGCCTCTATGCCTAGGTTAGTACTTTGTACTTCTTTCATCTACTCCATATAACCTTTGTGTGTATTCTTTTTTGTTTTCTATGTTATATTGTGTTAATACTTTTGCAAGTTTGGTTTCCAAGTTTGGGATCCCTACAGCCTCAACAATGGCTTGCACCAAGTAGAAGATGGTGATATCCTTAATCTTTATTGTTGCATCCCTCTCGTAATTGTTTTAGAAGAGACATGTCTCCTCCAAATAGAATTATCCATTTGTTAAAATGATGGATCATAAACAAGATGTTTGTAATTAATCTCAAACCTTTTAGGGTGCAAACTCTAGGAAGGGTTCAAAACTTAGCTTTTAAAGCACAAAACTATGGATCTGCTTTGTTCTAATCTTTTCCAAATAGGCCTCTATGAAGATCACTTCAAGAGTAGACACTTGCCTTAACATTTCATCTTGCCTAGATTGCCCTATTTCTATAGTGGAATTCTACATGATAGACTCCACTTTAGGTTCTTCCCTTATCAGTTTAGTTCCATAGATGACCTTTGCTTTTAGCTATGGTTAATGTTCTCATCCTCATTCATATCATGGTCACTTTTTCCTTCTCTGAGATGGATCACCTACCTCCAAGACTCTTTTGGATGCCATCTACAACCACAATTAGGATTAATTGTTATCTTCTAAATAATGTTTATAAATATTTTATCCTTTATCATCATTAAAATTGACCTAATTTTAAAAAATTCTAATGTTAATGTCCCTAAGTGATTGTGATATAATATCTCAAAGGTTCTAAGGTAGTCATGTTGGCTTTATTATGAGTTAGTTTAATCATTTTTAATATTGGCTACCTTAATCATTCAAAAGTTGGATTTTTTTAGAAAGTTTCAAATCATGGTTTGAAGGTATTCGAATAGGTAAATTTAGAGATCTAGTATGTAAGATATTGCAATTTGAAGGCTTTAGCTCTCAAGAACAACAAAAACTCCTTTAGTGAAAAATAATAAGAAAAACATTTCTAACATGTGTAGTGCATATATATACTATTTTTGCATTACATTGACACTACTTGAAATGTCAATGTAATACTCTGGTTGTGTTAACATAATAGTCTTAACAAGGTCTAAACTTGAAATGTGCCTTATAATTTTGGTAAATACTCTGGAAATTTTTGGATAGTTTTGGCATTGAATAAGAGCTATCAAAAGGGTTGTAAGCCATGTAAAACATGTGAACAACTTGGACAAGTGGAGATGATGAATTGACATGATTTGGAAGTGGAAACATGCAAAGAAATTGGGATTTTTATCTTATAATTTTAACAAAGATTTAACAAAAACAACAAGAAAATGATCAAATGATGATGCATTATAGTACAGAAAATAATGCTTTATTTCATGGACATGTGGTAGTTGATTCATGGACTAGGTCCCTAAGAGTTATATATGTGAATTCTTCCCATAGCAAGCTGTTGTCTAAAATTCCCTTGTATAACTATCTCATAATATGTCTGTGTACACCTATAAAATTAAATGTCAATCAAGTCCATGTTCCAAAAATCATGCAACTACAATTATCAAGATCTTGCATAATACTAAAAATATTATAATCATAATCAAGCATTAGTAATGAGGTGGAGTGGAATGAGAAAGAATTATAGAGATCGAAACATGAGGTTCCTTACTAAATTTATAATGGCTTCATCATGCTAGGTATGGTTAAATGACCATCATACCATTCCACCTAGATACCAAACCAAGTTCATACCATTACCAATGACATCGCATTGTGTCATCACAATCCCATTACCATGAGACAACCTAGAATCACATGAAAACACCATCACTTAATAAGAAAATATTGGAAAACATGCATTAAGTACATAATAAAATTAATTAATTATTGAGAGATGTGTAAGTTATAAATCATGGACATTGGTTATAGGGGTACCTTCAAGCATGGATCACATGCATTTTCATTGGGACCCCAAGAATGATTTTACATATTTTAATTAATTAATTATCTCATTATTCTTACTAGAGAACTACCTTTAGGCATGGGACGCATGTCTTTCCAATGCCATGGTTAGGTAATAATGTTTATAAAAAAGATATTTTCCAAATAGCTAAAACATGAGTGATAGGATATTCAAGTGGAGTAGTAACACTCATAGGGAAAGCCTACAAAGTTGATAAATCCCCTTGATGTCACATCCTTTTCCAATCCCCCTTGGTCCTTCCCCCTTTCTTCAAGGTATGACGATCATGGATCGATTTTAGTCTATTGTATGACAAGGACCATATTACTTCTATGATAAGAAACTCTTATTTATGGACATGAAGGGATGAATGACATGGAATCACTACTTTTTTATAATTATTATTTTGACTTTTTGATAGTATTATTGACATTAGCATAACATGCAAAGAAACTTCATCGTGGTTTAAAGACATTTTCATGAAGGCATCAAGGATCATCTTTCAAAGTGATGAGTAGTAAGTACCCCCTACACCCAACTATACAAATCACAAGTGTTCACACATGATCCAGTAAAATTCTATGGATGGGACTAGTTGTGGCATCCAAATCATTATGCCTTGATAGCAATTCACTGTCTTCCCACTTGGACTAGTGGTAGCTTTGTAATGTATAGTTTAGTCCAGAGTGAGGCATATGATTCTTGATGTTGTTTTGGTCTTATGCTACTCCTAACAACCATAAAGAAATTAATTATTTAAAATAATTAACAATAGAAAGTAAATTCTAAACAAACCTACGAGTGATCAGTGTCCATTCCCAACTTACTATACACATCTTGAACCCATGTATCCACTTCTAGGATTACCAAGCAAATATGTGTTTACGCTCAAAAATGGTCACACTCATTCCACCAATTCATTAATATGCATGGAAATGTAAATATTAACTAAGTACATGGAATATAAATTACATTAAAAGTAAATCTAATTTAAGTCAAAGTGTTGTAGTGATTAAGAATCAATCTTGATCCTATTATCATTCATGCAATGTGTCTAGGTAGGTACATTGCCACTTGAATAAGATGTGATACAACTAACTTAGATCCACAATGCAGGCACTCACTGACTATTCTCTCAGACTACAGAATAAAATTACAAGAGTTCAACTATTATATTGACAAAATAATGTCAATACATAGCAAGAGCATGCGTATTTATAAGCAAAAATAAATACTATGTCGATGGGTATGCATCAACGCATCATTGCATGCATCAATGGGGTTGCATCCATGGGGCTACATTGATGCAGCTGTGTCAACACGGCTACATCAACATGATCCCATCAATGCAACCAACCAATGCCTCATCGTACCCCCATGACTGAGTAAAAATTCGTCCTAGATTTAACAAGGTAGGACTGAGATTCCTTTACAAAAAATTAGGAATGATGGGATTATTGATTGACACTAACTACACACTGACTCTGAGTGTTGCATTACAAAATCTTATTCAAGTGGATGCATAAAATGACAAAGTGATAAAAAAACTAGACAAACATTAAAGATTACAAAATTTGCAAAGGTCTTTAAAGATCCACTGAAGATTATTCTTCTTGTTGCTGCTAGTAGTGTCAAACTTCCAACCTTGATTGTTATGTTGATGCTTCTCTAGTTATGTAGAACATTCTTGAAGGATGAACTAAAATTTCTTCTCATCATCCCATGGATCTAGCAAATATGAAATGTTTGAGCTACTATCTTGTATGTGCTATGATTTTTCCATGGGCATATCCTCCATTGTCCCCCTCTTGGCTTCATTTTCATCCTGGCAAAAGACCTTCTTCCTTAGGCATTTCTTGTAGCATCACCTATAGTCACCAAAGGATCAACATTAGTTTTGGTAAATTTTCCTTAATAATTAACCCTTTTTAGATCCTTTAATTTGCATTTAAGCACAAGGTGATGACAGCATACTATGCCTAAGGCTGTGAGATAACTAAAATCATCAAGTTGTTCACATTATTTTGATCAATTACTACTAGTTATCATGATGTTCAAAAATAGGATGTTAGAAAAATTTCAAAGTGGACATCCCTAGCCCCCATGACTAATAAGCATAACTTCAGAAGCACCAAATCTTTTAAACAATTGAAACCAAAGGTTTTATTTAGAAGATGACCAAGAAATATTAATGGATATGGAAATAGAAAAGTAGGAAAAACTAATGAAACAGATGAGAAGTAGTCCCAAAATCATGCATAAATTCAGAGAAACCATTACTGATGTTTTGGAAGATGTGAAGGTTACTTTAAAGTCATGATTAATAAAAGTTATGCAAGTGGGTCCTTTCCAAAGTAGGCTCCTACCATAATGCACTTACATGACCACTTCTATAGGTGTCCATGGGCACCCGAGAAGTTAAATGTAGACCATGCCTTTATTCCAAACAACATACAATTGCATTGGTTGGGATGTTGTACTATACTACACAAAACCAAAAGGATCATAATCACATGCAGTAGTAAGGTGAATAATGTGATGAAAAGGGATTGCAGATATTAGAATGTAAGGTACTTGACCATGTCCACAATAGGTTCTTGTGAAAAATGTGGTAAAAATAATTAGCATACCTATCTGTCCAAGTTTAGACTAAGTCCATATCATTAATAGTGATCTTGCATTGATGTGTTCCCTCTTACCTACTACCATGAGTCCACAACCACCTCAAAGAAGAATCATCACTTCGAAAAGAGAAGAAAAGAGAAGAACAAAGGAAGGGCCTTATTTAGAGGGGTGCATTTAGGCATGGGTAACATGTCTTTCCAACACAATAACCAGTGCATGTAGCCAATTATTGTGTCTAAGGGATGTGCTTTGAATTCCCATTATTGTTGTTTTTTTCTTTCTCTTTTTTTTTTGAATATTAAAATTTTTTTGAAATGGGAACTACACCATGCAAAGACATGGTTTCCTTTTTATTGGTCAACAAAAGAGTGATGATACGTTCCAAGAGGAGTTATAAACCACATGAAGGAAGTCAAGAAGAAAACCCAACTAGTCCCTTTAAGGTCGCATCCTTTGCCATTCCACTTGGTCATTCCCTCTTTCTTCAAGGTACAATGATCATTGATGAATTTTAGTTTCATGAAAGAAGAACCAAATTGTTTCCATGATAAAGACCTTTTATTCACAGAACTGGAGGGATGGATGAGGTGGTCTCACTGCTTTACACAATTACTTACCCAATCATCTTGATAACATAAAACAAAAACCCAATACATAGCATTGACATCTGCATCATGACTTGGAAATATTATTAATGGAAACATAAAAGATATTCATAAAACATAAAGAAAATGACTTAAGAAAAGAGAAAAATATAAAGAAAAGAAAAATATTATGAAATGGAAAACATATTAAGAATAGAAAATTTTGGAAGAAATAGGAAAATAATTAAAAATTTTAAAACAAAAAAGTGAAAAACACTTATTAGTTCTTGAACCAAGATGGAGCATCTCCTCCATGACTAATCTTATGGCCACAAATTCCAGAGATGGACTACACAATCCCCTAGTTATACATCATTGATTTCCCATCTATCATCATTACTAATTTAATTAATTGCATGGTAGCACATCTAACATTGGTGATAGTCTCACCTGGATCATTCATAGACATATCTTCATTTGGACTTAAAGGTATTTCTATTTTGTGGCATCCATATGTGTTTTCTTCTTTTTCTTGATTTTCTGTTTTAATTCCCAAGTCTTCATGTTCAATATCCTTTTCTAGTGTATAATCAGAGTGTAAGATATATGCATCTAAGTCCTCTATTTGGTTTATTTTCTCAAGTCTATAACTAATAAGCAAATCAGTTGCTTCCATGCATCTTTGAAATAGTTTTATATTCTCATTTTCAAGCCACTAGATATCTTTCGGTTTAATGGCTACTGCAGAGACTAGTTTTTACTCACATACTTGTCCCTTAGCTTTGTTGTAGGTTGTGTTAATATTTTGAATTTCTGGCCCACAACTGCATCCTTTACTATTATTGATGCATGGAGGTTTCTATCTCTCCATAGTAATAGTTTTATCCTTTATGTCTTATGTTGGAGTGGTGATGATTGTTGACTTTGTGTATGATCAAGAGGCATCATTTTCGTATAGAAGGATATTGTACCAGATTGGCCTTATGTGGGTTTCGATGCACCAGTAGGTCTATGAGTTTTTTTCTTGTGTGAGGAAACTACCCTAAATAAAGGACATTTCTAAGGATGTGGTTGAGATCTACTAGCATTATCATTTCCATGTATGTTCATAGCACAAGTGGCATTCTTTTGTTGATGTTGTGGTGCCGAACCTTCCTTGTTGTTGTTGGTAACATATGGTGGAGGAAAGTATGAGAATATTGAGAATATGATGGAGGATGAGAGGTGTGAGATGGTGATCCTTTAGAAGATTTTGTGGGTTGATGATATTCAGGAGAGTGATAGTAGTGATTTGAGGTAGAGGAAGTAGAACCAGTTAGGGAAAAAGGTTGCTGAACATAATATCCATACAGGTCCAACTGACAGTAAGGGTAGTGTTGGTTTGATGATGGCCTTCCCCATGACTATGGATTTTTCCACTACAATTAATGATATTGTTGAGGTTGGTAAGAAGTCCCACTAGGATAGTACAGTTGGTTATAGAATTGTCTATAATTACCTTGTGAAAAAGGTAATTTCCTAGGCATTTTCTTTTTTATGAACTTGGGATTCAATGCAAAAGCCTAATACTCATGTAGATGTAACATAACTGGGCAATAGCCCTTTGGATGATCATATAGGTAGATGTTACATCCATCATCTTCTTCTATGGTTGAGTCTATAGCCTTTTCTTCTACAACCATTTTCCCTTTCTGCAAATAAGTGTTCCTAACTATTCCTTGGTTCTTTTTATTCCTCTTATTTTGATTACTTGATTCATCTTGTGTTAATTTCTCTATAGTTTTTACATAACCTGCAAATTTCTCATTCATCAACTCCCACATCTTATCTAGCCTTGCTTCAATCTCATCGATAAACTTTTGTATTAGCAATGATTGTTAAAAAATCACCTCATCGAGAGTTGATGAGATGCGATATCGCGTACGTGATATCGCGGTGCACCGTCATATCTATAAATAAGAGGCAGCTCTCCCTTGTTTCATCATCTTGGGCTAGAAGTAGAAAAACTCTAATAGTTTGATAACTCCAGAGATAGAATATTTTCCATGTGCCCACAGTAGGAGTCCTAAGGTGAACGAATCTTTATTTGAGCAACATTGTACCTGAACACAAGTTGTGTACGACAATAAAGATGAACTTTCTGGATAAACTTTGCAGTGCATAGAATAGGATTTATTTTAATGTTATTTATTGCTTTCTCTCTCTCACCCTTAAACTTCTAGAATGCGGAATGAGTACGACTTGATTACGAGCATCTAAGGATGTGTATGGATAGTCAAGGAATCAGCTGCTCATCGTAACGCAGTATGAGTACGCCTTGATTATGAGCATTTAAGTGTGACTACTTGGTAACCCAGTGGCATATCTAGGATCTGCACTTGGTAATCCCAGTGGTAGTCATGCACAAAGATGTGTACGCTTAGTTAAGGAATCAGCTACTAATCGCACTTAGGCTAAATTAGCTTTCTCAACCCTTTCCTCCTAGTTAAGTGCCTCAGTATGACCACTTCGAGCATGTGCATTACGCGTGGGATCACAGCAACGATTAGCGTTTTGTAACCACGGTTGCATCAGTTCAAGGTATGTACGGTAAGTGGGAACGGATGCTGATGCAAGGTAATGTAGACTTAGTTCATTAGTTAGAGTTAGTTAGTCTCTACAACCCTTCACCTCGATATCATAGGAGATAAAACATAAAAGACTATAAAAATCATATACCTCGAACTTACTTAACCATACACCATGAAAACTACAAGTAAGTCTGGGAAGACAATGAATGATTAACCCCAAGTGTTCCATGGGGCGTGTAGGCACTTAGTCTGCGGAGTTCGACTGGATCGCGCATGCTATGCTCGTTTCGTATGGTTGAGTGTAGGGGTACCTCATCACTCATCATTGGTGTCATTGCCGAGGACTAAGTGTTTGTGCACTGAATTGAACATAAAGGATATCAAACACATCATTGGGAGCCTAAATGAACCTTAGGGTTAATCAAATAGAAAAAATTATATAACAGTAATTAGCACACCGAAATAACAATGTCTTCTTCTCACAAGAGCAACTCACCACCTAGGGATAATACAAAGACCAGTTGGCAATCAAAAACACATAACTTGAATCAGTCGGTTCCTCAAAAATATAAGTTGACATATACTCATCCTGATGAGTATATCCCCAACTTTACTTTTATTCTTCATCAAGACGAATAGATGCGCTAGAGAGATTTGCAAGGTAACATCGTGTTACCTCCAGATTGTGCAATCCCAAACATGCTTCTCTGTGCTTTGGCATAGATTGGCATGATAGAACTATATGTTGAATATGTTGCAACAGATTTTGAATCAAGGGATTATTATCCCACAGAAGCACAATGTATGGGGGACTCAAGGCAGGAGAGCCAACATACTCTGTTGAAGGGCAAGGAGGTCCCGCACGTCCCTAGCAAAATTGAAGATGGTGAACCACTCATAATGTGTTTGCTATCAAAAGATGTTCCTCCTCCTAACGATGGTGAGGAGGTGGGGTATCAGAACCTATGCTTAATGATACATATCACTGGTTCTGATCCCCGTGAACACCAACTGTTCATAGAGGGAACAACAACTTATGATAAGGACAGGCACTTAGATCGTCACCACAATCGGGGCCGCAGTAGCCAAAGAGAAGGTAGGAAGCATTGTTATGGCGATGGTTCTCCTTCCTCTTCTCCTTCTTCACATCACTCACCCTCTCCTTCCACATCTAGGTGCAACCATCACAAGCATAACGAAGAGGATAAAGGTAAGAAAAATGAGAGACCTCAACGAGAGAGTCGAGAGAGAGGAAAAGGGCATGAACAAAGGGAAAGTAGGGAACAACGAAGACATCATAGACGTCATGAAAGAGATGATCATGATGAGCCCCTACTTGCAACCTGAAGTATGCTTGACATAACGGAGGCTGTTAGAATTCCCACAAGATATTTAAAAGATAGTTGGATCAGGTGTTTAGACATGAACAACATCCCATGCTTTGAGGGGAGATACAACGTTGATCTGTAGCATCATTTACAAGCATTCCATGATGCCTATGCCTTGCAGAACATAGAAAATGCATGGCAAAAACTTAAGTTGTTTTCCAGGACACTCACCAAGGAAGCAGAGAGCTGGTACTAGTCCTTAGAACTGGAAACCATCAAGAGGTGGAGTACGATGTTAGAACTGTTCAACGATAAATATCAAACATACTCCAGAGTGTCTAATTTACATAAGCAGATCCAAGGATGGAAGCAAGGTTCTCATGAACCCTTGGATGCTACCATGGCCTACTACTACACATTGTTACATCGTTGCCCAGGCCATGGATACGCTTAGTAGGATCAACTTCACCACATCGTGGATGGGCTAAGGCATGAAACTAGAAGAACCCTTGGGACTTATGCCCAAGGGAGACTCTCTCAACTTAGATCCCATGAAGTACATAGCTTTTTGGAACAAGTAGCAAAAGAAGAAGGTGAGCTATGAAAAAGGGAAAGTGTAGAAGAATACAACTGTGATCCCTCTCTTCGAAAGAAGGAAGTGAGATTGTGTGATGAAGAGGATGAGTCACCACTCGAAAAGTTGGTGAACAAAAAAACCTTGCCGCTTCAGAAGCTAATACAGTACGGAAGTAGCGGCTAAGGTCGATGAAGTATGGAGCTCCTTATATAGTAAAATTGAAACTATCCTAAAGATTGTAGAGGAGTCTAAGAAGGAATGAAGTAGCGACAAGGACAAGAAAAAGCGGAGAAATTCAGGCCCTACACGTGATAAGGGTAAGGGAAAAATAAATATCTCCAATGAATTTGTGGATTCGGATTCAGACAATGATGGTGGATGTGAGATATGCTAATACGACCATCCTAAGGGATGTTGTCCAATCATCTCACATCTACAAGAGTTTGGGGTGTATGCACTTAACCCGAGACTCAACAGACGGCAGACACCCTGAAGGTTACCTTATCCTCAAGGTAACCTAAGACAGTTCCACCAACAATTGATGTACTATCCAAGTGGAACTCCACCACAACCCATCGGACAACATCAGCAGTGGCAACACCCATAGTCATGGGGGATGCCACCGCCGAAACAATACTACCCTTACCGGTAGCCCAATCCTTATGGATACTGCGTGCAGCAGCCGATTCCTCCAAGTGACCCTATGGGTTACGCAACTCCACAACATCACTACCCAGTTTTGGAATATTATCAGACTTCCCCTCCTAGTAGAGATGCTCCACATGTATACCATCCTCCAAATCCATCTGCACCTTTCATGCCGGTAGCTCCACCACCAACCGCTCCAACAATGCCAAGGGTATTTCCCACTCAACCACAACAACCCAATGTCACGAGGGCTTCCAATCCTCAATTCTTAGTTGGTCCTAATAATTTTACGCTGAAAAGACCTTTCTTCAAAACCAACAATCCAACTAAGCCCTCACCCTCACAAGCGGTTGAACATCTAAACACCATCGTACCAAATAAGGTTTCAAGACCCCCTTCAAATAAAAAATCATGCCCGATGCACACAGTTATGTTAACACATACCGTGACCGACTGGATTAAGGTAAGCCACATTTCCAAGAAATTATCTGATCCTAGGGTCCCCCTAGTTTATCTCCAAGTCGCTAGGAATGAACCCCATAAGGCTCTCCTCGACTTAGGCTCCGGAGTCAACTTAATCTCATAAGAATTGTATAAAACCTGGAACCTGCCTCCGCTCTAGAAGAGCAATATTCTCTTAGAGCTGGCTGACCAGTCCATCACTGTTCCCTTGGGATAGGTTGAGGAAATTATTACCATCGTGGGTGGTTGGTCATACCCAGCTGATTTCCTAGTGATCCAAATAAACAATGACAAAGGGGATTTCCCAATAATAATGGGAAGGGCATGGCTGAGTACAATAGATGCACGCCTAGGAATCTGCAATCTCACCTTAGAAATATCCAAGAAAAATACTTTTGGGAAGATTGCAAGGAAGAGAGTTCCATGCATTGCATATGGTAACATAGGGTGCCATTGCATGCAGAAATCATGGGTGATGTGAAGTTTAACATTGCCTACATGCAATCGGTGTGCACAAGATATTGACATATAAAAGTGCCTATATGCAATAGCCACACAACAAGTAGTAGACACCCTGTGGTTGATAGCTACTCGAAAGAGCAACCAAAAAATATGCATGGAATGAATTGAGGGAATAACTCATGCCCATAATGAAGGCATAGACACATTGAAATATGAGCGTCACCAACTGATGAGATGCGATATCGTGTATGCGATATCGCGTCGTCCCCTGCGATATCGTAATCCACTGCCAAATCTATAAATAAGAGGCGGCACTCCCTTCATTTCCCATCCTAGGATTAAAGTAGGGAAACTCTAGTAGTTTGATCACTCTAGAGATAGAATATTTTCCATGTGCCCGCAGTAGGAGTCCCCAAGTGAACGGATCTTTATTCGAGTAGCTTTGTACCTGAACATAAGTTGTGTACGGCAATAAAGACGAGCTTTGTGGATAAACCTTGCAACACATGGAATAGGTTTATTACATGTTATTTCCTACCTATTATTTATTACTTGCATTAGCATAGCATGAGTACAACTTGGTTACAAGCATTGACGAATGTGTACGGCTAACCAAGGTATCGGCTACTCATCACGATTAGTCTCTCTCACCCTCAACTCCTAGAATACGGGATGAGTATGACTTGATTACAAGCATCTATGAGTGTGTATGGCTAGTCAAGGAATCGGTTGCTCATCACGTTTAGGCTAGTTAAGTGCCTCAGTACGACCACTTCGAGCACGTGTGTTACGTGTGGTGATCCCAGTAACGATTAGCGTTTGGTAGCCACAGTTGCATAGTTCAGGGTGTGTACAGTAAGTGGGAACGGATGCTGACGCTAGTTAATTTAGACTTAGGTCCTTAGTTAGAGTTAGTTAGCTTTCTCAACCCTTCACCCTTTAGCATAGGAGAAAAATAGAAAAGCTATAAAAATCATATACCTCAGACTTACTTAACCATACACCGTGACAACAACAAGTAAGTCTGGGAAGACAACGAATGATTAACCCCAAGTGTTCCACGAGGTGTTTAGGCATTTAGTCTGTAGAGTTTGACTGAATCGCACATGCTATGCTCGTTTTGAATGGTTGAGTGTAGGGGTACCTCGCCACTCATTACCAACTTCCACCCCTTAATCTAAGAACATTAGTGGGGAGAAGTTGGGAACTTCTAAGAAATTTAAACAGACATTCTTTATTTCGGATCTCTCCCTTGCAATTCAATCATGGGGGAGATGGCCACCTATGCTAATCATATGGGGCCCTCAGTTCTTTTTAGTTTTTGTCTTACACATTTTTGTTTTACAAATTTCTTTAACTTTTCTTATTTTTGTTTTACAACATCATTATACTTTTTCATTTTGTGTGTGTGTGTGTGTGTGTGTGATCCATCCTATAAGTTTCTCACCAATAAGTGTTCTGGATGATGGTATGAACTGTTTCATATTGATTGCTAATGTTTGGTTTTTACCCTTAAGTCATGATGTTAATACTAAGGTATGTTTCTTTTGATATGGCAGGCAATGAGTTCACTTCATCCATTCCTCCACACTTTCTATGGTCTCTCTCGGCTTGGAAATGTACAGTCCCCTTCATAATAAGAACTTTAATGAATCAGTGATTGGGAATTTTTCAAACTAAGGAAGGACTCAAGGATTGAAAAGGGTATGACTTCAAGGGAACTTGATGCATTTGTGTTGGCCGTTCTCTTGGGTGCTTGGATGTTTTCTTCTTGAGTTTTCTCGCCGTTCCGATGTTACCCAATTATCGGAAGCTAAGACAATAAAAATAACAAAGTCTTTGCATGGTGTGGTTCTCACACATAAAAACACAAAACAAAATAAAAAGGGAAGAAAAAAGATCAAAGAAAAAAAAATAAAAAAAGTGAGAATTCAAAGCACACCCCTTAGACAAAATAAACTTGGGCTACAAGCACTAGTTATGGAACCAAAAGTGTTCACTCTAACTAAGGCCCTTCTTACTTCCCATTCTCTTCTTTGTTTCGTTGGAATTGTGGTGGCTCCTTGGAGGTGCATTCTTGTTACTTCAAGAGGATGGTTTGGCCGAATGCATTGATGCGAAGTCATTGGATGTGGTTCATTTGAGGCCAGAGTTGGAATGAGATTTGCCAAGTCACATTAATCATGAAACACACAAGGGGTTGTACACCACCTTGTTCTTGGGATTCCATTCCATTCTATTATCTCCATCCTTCTCTCCATTCTTCACCTCATTATCGGTTGTATCATTAGTGTATATTTTGATTAATGCATTGTTTTCTTTTTGGTAAATTCTTGTGGTTAAGACTTTAACTCTTGTTCCAATTGACATTCCCAGAGCCTACGGACTCTTTGAATGTGGGTTTGTCAGGGCATTAAGGGCATGAACTTGCTTTGGGGAGGATCCACTAACATTCCTCTTTGGTGCACCAGTTAAATTCTTTCCTCTAAAATTTGTGCAATTAATTTTCTTTTGTTCATTTCCATCTTGACATCCATTTCATCGATGCCATAGTTGTCCCTTTCTATCTATCTTTCTTACTCCTTTTCTTTCTCCATTCTAATTCTATCGGAGGTTCGCGATTAGTAATGGGGGTACGGGACCCGATTTTTTCATTTTTCTCCTAGCCTAGACTTTTTCAATTTTTTCCTAACCCCTACACCTTCGGTAGTCATCATTAATACATCCCCAGATCTACAATTAGCCATACCACAACCTAGCCAATGGACCTACACCGAAGCAAAGTATTAATTACATGATGATTCATTTACCCTTGCTAATAGATGATTGTGTTGTGTGTACAGATGGTGATCATACAACAATGGATTGGATCTGGAGCAAACACTTGTAATGGAGCCATGCTGGAAGCAACTATGCAAGGAGCAAGATCGATGGCGTGCTTACGGATGGACAATGGAAGGTGCAATCTTGGCGTTGGCAGCAGTAACACTTCTTTCTCTCTCTCTTTCTCAGTTGCCAACTAAGGCCTGATGTCAATGTAATAAGGTGTTCAACCTTGTTGTCATGAACACCAGTTTTGTAAAGTCTTGTAATGATGATCCATTCACATGTCATCCCATTAGTCCCATTCACCTCAATAATCCCATACCTTCCCAATACTTTGTAAGGAACTTGAGGATGAGTTTTCATTTAGTCATCGGGGTATGATGAGACGCGATATACGTGATATCGCGGTCGTCGTGATATCGCATCCCATGCGATATTGCGTACACGATATCATGTCGTCCCCTGCGATATCGCGTACGTGATATCATGGTGCACCATCATATCTATAAATAAGAGGTAGGTCTCCCTTGTTTCATCATCCTGGGCTAGAAGTAGGGAAACTCTGACAGTTTGATCACTCCAGAGATAGAATATTTTCCATGTGGCCGCAATAAGAGTCCTAAAGTAAACGGATCTTTATTCGAACAACATTGTACCTAAACACAAGTTGTGTACAGCAATAAAGATGAACTTTCTGGATAAACCTTGCAATGCATGGAATAGGATTTATTTTAATGTTATTTATTGCTTTCTCTCTCTCACCCTTAAACTCCTAGAATGCGGAATGAGTACAACTTGATTACAAGCATCTAAGGATGTGTACGGATAGTCAAGGAATCGGCTGCTCATCGCACTTAAGCTAAATTAGCCTTCTCAACCCTTTCCTCTTAGTTAAGTGCCTCAGTATCACCACTTCAAGCACGTGCATTACGTGTGGGATCCCAGCAACGATTAGCGTTTGGTAACCATGGTTGCATCAGTTCAGGGTGTGTACGGTAAGTGGGAACGGATGCTGATGCTAGGTAATTTAGACTTAGTTCATTAGTTAGAGTTAGTTAGTCTCTCCAACCCTTCACCTCTATAGCATAGGAGATAAAACATAAAAGACTATAAAAATCATATACCTCGGACTTACTTAACCATACACTGTGACAACTACAAGTAAGTCTAGGAAGACAACGAATGATTAACCCCAAGTGTTCCATGGGGCGTGTAGGCACTTAGTTTGCGAAGTTCGACCGGATCGCGCGTGCTACGCTCGTTTCGTATGGCTAAGTGTAGGGGTACCTCGCCACTCATCAAGAGTTACCTCTTTTTCCTAATCATAGATATGAATCATTTTCTTTTGAAGAGTTAGGTCCTAGTTATTTTCCTTTACAATCTCTTGTTTACATAGCTCTCCTTCTTCTTTCACCACCTACTCGATTAGCCTTAGTATCTAATGAACTTTTAATTCATATAATCAACCTTAGGCAAAAATCCCAAGGGTTTCTGTCATTTGATTATGAAGCCCATCTATGATGTGGAAAATTTACTCTTTTTGAGAGAAATCATTGTCGAGACATCTATGTAGTAGCAAATAGTATCTATCCAAGGCAACATTCAAGGTTTCATGATTTTCTTACTTCCACCCTTGGATTTTTTTTCTTAGGTTAAAAACTCTCACATAGGTTTGGTATTTTTTGTTGAAAAGCTCCAGCATCATGGACCATTGGTGGATTGAATCTAGTTCCAATGATCTATACCAACTTTCAGCTTCATCTACTAGTATCCTAGGAAGAACTTAAGCTTTTTCCACTTTTGTTAAATATTTTGCAAGGTGCAAGCATCATGGAAGGCTTGTAAATGATGTTGTGGATAAGAATTATAGCCTCCCCTAAATTTAGGAATGTTGTCCATATTAATTCATTTGATGCAACTATCCCTTTGATGTCTTTAGGGTATTTGAACTACCTCCCTAATCTATTTCAAGCTCCTAGTAGCCAACAAGTGTTCATCTATACCAAACATGTCATGGTGATAATTTATATTTCTATTCATTTGATTATGATGATCTTGTCTATGCTTATTTTGATGTCTTTGATTTTTCCCTTGGATTCGATTTCTATCTTTATCCTGACCCCATAGTAGAGCTCTATCTCTATACCTACATCAGAACTAGACGTTGAAGAGGAAGAGGAAGATGAGGAACTAGGAGAATTGCCATGGCTTCTATAGTTCTTCCAATGGTCCCTTGGCATATCATTTCTAAATTTAGAGGAGGTCCTAGGCCTGGAGGCCCTCCTTGTTCTAGGACCTACTCCATCTCCTCTACAACTATCTACCTTAGGTGAATGTAGTCCTTCAGTGGATTTGGGTGAAAATGAGCATATGAAACCCCTGCATGAGGTTGTCCACTCCAACTTTCTTCAGTATAGATCCTATTAGTTCTCTAATGAGTTTTCTCATCATACGATGCATTATTGATCCTATGTGAAGAAGACATATTTTTAACATGTGTGACTTAAAACAAAATATTAATATTTTCTAAAAGATAAATCATTAACACCTTAACAACAATCATTTATGATACAACTAATCTAGATAACTAGCATCATCCCTAGCAATGACGCCAATGATGAGTAGTGGGTACCCCCTATGTCCAATCATATGAATTACAAGCATCCACGCATGATCTAGTCAAATTCCATGGATGGGACTAGTTGTGGGATCTAGATCATTATTCCTTGATCACAATTCACTATCTTCCCACTTGGACTAGTGGTAGCTTTATCATGTATGGTTTAGTACAAAGTGAGGCATATGATTCTTGATGTTATTTCAGCCTTATGCTACTCCTAACAACAATAAAGCAAGCAATTATTTAATCTAATTAAAAATAGAAAGTAAAGTCTAAACTAGCCTATGAGTGATGAGTGTCTATTCCTAGCTTGGTGTACATGTCCTAAACCCACGTATCTACTACTGGGATTACCAAGCAAATATGTGTTTACGCTCGAAATTGGTTGCACTCATTCCACTAGTTCATTAATATGCATGGAAATATAAACATTAACTAAGTACATGAAATATAAATTGCATTAAAAGTAAATGTAATCTAAGTCAAAGTGCTGCAATGAATAAGAATCAATCTCAATCTTATTGTCATTCATGGAATGTGTCTAAGTACAGTGCCACTCGAATAAGATGTTGTACAATTGACTCAAATCCACACTATGGGCACTCACTGACTATTCTTTAAGACTACAGAATAACATTACAAGAGTTTGGCTACTCTATTGATAAAATAATGGTAATACATGGTGGGAGCATGCATGTTTATATGCGAAAATAGACATTGCATCGACAAGTACGTGTCAATGCATCATTACACGTGTCGAAGGGGTTGCATCGACATAACTGTGTTGACATAGTTGCTTTGCAGCGACTACATTGAAGTGGCTACATTGAGGCAATTGCATTGAAGAAACTACATTGATGTAATCATGTCAACATAGCCAACCGATGCTTTATCACAAAGGCTACTTCAAAAAGTCAAAATTTAGCTTATGCATCACTTTGTCATTAGGAAGAGGATAAAATAGGAAAGGTAAATATCATTTTCTTATTTTTTTTTTTGAACTAATCAACAAATGTATTATAATGACCCTAATTCAACTATTTCTTTTTTTTTTTTACTTTTATAATGGTCCCATGCTATGGGGCAATGATAGTTCATGCTTTTTAGCATGGCCCCATTATTGTTCTATAAATTAGAGGGCCTCTCCTTAATGTAACACTTTGGCTTTCTATCTAATAAAGCTGCTACATGAATTTTTAAGAATTTTGCTATTTCCAACACTTCATTTCTCTCACATATTTCATATCAATATTCATTAATTCTTCATAGCTCCCAAATAATACATTTATGCAATCTTATCATTTCAACATTTTAATCACTCCTCTAGCTTTAATAACTCTTGCATTCAATTTAATATTCCAAATCATTACATATCAATTTTGATTCTTTATTAATTCTTAGTGTTCTTGTCATCAACATAAGAAATTCTAAAGTCATTAATATACATTTAAATTAATCAACCATTTTTAAAGTAAAAACATCAAATATATATATTTCAAATTGTAGAGAATTTCCCAACAAACTGATGCTAATGACAACAATTACTCTAATTATTAGAGTGGTTACTCTAGGGGTTACTCTAGTCGTTACTTTAGTAGTTACTCTAATTATTAGAGTGGTTACTCTAGTAGCTATTCTAATTATTAGAGTAGTTACTCTAGTGGTTACTTTAGCAGTTATTCTAATTATTAGAGTGGTTACTCTAATTATTATAGTACTTGCTTCCAAGTCTATAAATACAGTGCCAAGGCACATAATTGGGAGGAAGTCTTTCAACAATCAAGTAGCAAAACTCTTACAGTCTGTTTGAAAGTAAGAGTATTTTCCAAGTGCCCATAGCAAGAACTCTAAGTGTGGACAGATCTTTATTCAAGCATTGATGTACCTGAGCATAACATTGTGTTGGCAATAAAGACAAGCTCTTTGATTCATCCTTGCAACACTTAAGATTTGTTTTCTTACGCATTTATTTTATTTTATTTTCTTATGCATTTATTTTATTTTATTTTACTTTATGCACTTTACATTTATGTTATTAGCATAGCAATTCATTTTGATCAATTAAGCAAATTGTTAAATTACACAAGCATGACCCCTTCAAGCATACATGTGACACTTGGTAGCTCAAAAATGACTAGCGTTTGATAGCCCAACAATGTTTGCACTAGTTCAGGATGTGTACGGCAAGTGGAAATGGATGCTTGTGTTAGGATTAGTTAAAACTTAGTTAATGAGCAGTTAAGTTAAATTAGTCACCTAGTTATCTCTCTCTTTCCCTATTAGCATAGGACATAAAAACATAAAAGATATAAAAATCATATGCCTCAAGCTTACTTAACCATACAATCATGATATACAAGTAATTTTGAGAAGATAATGATCAATTAACCCGTCCTTGTTCCACAAAGGTGCATAAGAACTTAGTCCTTGGGATTCAACCGAATCGTGCATGAATGGCTTGTATTCGTATGGTTGAGCATAGGGGTACCTCGCCGCTTATCATTGGCATCGTTGCTATGGACTTAGTTGTTTGTGCACTAATTAGAACATAGGAAATCATTCACATCATTGGAACGAATCCTTCGGGTTGATTGAGAAAATAATAAATAAGAGTACATTGCACACTGAACAGACAAGTATGTCTCCTTCTTCATACGAAAGTGCCTCACTGCCTAGGTCTGAAACAACAAACAATCGACGGCATAATACACATGATGTTGATCCACTAGTCCCTCAACAAGATCGAGTGGTATATATTCATCCCGATGAGTATATACCAGACTTCACCTTTATCCTCCATCAAGATGAACAATTGTGTTGGCGAGACTTAGAAGGTAACATAGTGTTACCTCCCAATCGTTTAGTCCCAAGCATGTTTCTTCATGCCCTCACACGAATTGGCATGCTACACTTACATGCAAAATACGTTGTGCAAGATCATGACTCTAGAGAATACCGTCCANTTACATGCAAAATACGTTGTGCAAGATCATGACTCTAGAGAATACCATCCAATGGAGGCACAATGTCAAAGGGATTTGCAATAGGAAAGACATCATAAGTCTTTGAAGGGTAAGTGGTTGCAAGATGTCCCACATGTCTTAAGCAAAAATGAGGGTGGTGAACCTACCTCAGGCAATTTCCCACACAACGATGTTCCTCTCCTTGACTTTTGCTAAGGCATTATGTATCAGAACCTTCATTCCACTATTCATAACCCAGGTTCTAATACCAAAGGGCACAAAGGATTTGAAAAAGGGACACAAACACATGATAAAGATGGACATTCTGATCGCAATCACGATCGAGGCAGAGATCGTTCAAGAGAAGGTGGTAGACACTGTCATGGTGATGATTCTCCTTATTCTTCACCTTCATCATCTCCTTCACCCTCTCCTTCAATATTCAGATGTAGTCATAAAGAAAAAGACCATGGGGATAAAGGTAGGAAAAGTGGAAGTCATAGACGAAATAGCCAGGAAAGGGGACGAGGGCACTCTAGAGAGTCACAACATAGAAGAAGGGAGAGTAGGGAACAACATAGGCATCATAGACGCCATGGACGAGATGATCACGATGAACCCCTACTCGCTACTCAAGGTATGTTGGACATAACTAAGGTTGTTAGAATTCCAACAAGGCACCAGAAAGATAGTAGGATCAAGTGATTAGATATGAACAATATCCCACAATTTGAAGGGGGATAAAACGCTGATCCTCAGAATCACTTACAAGCATTCCATGATGTGTGTGCCTTACAAAATATAGAGAACAAATGGAAAAAACTTAAGTTGTTTCCATGGACACTAGTTAAGGAAGTGGAAAGCTGGTAGCAATCTTTAGAACCAGAATCCATTCGTAGATGGAGTACTATGTTAGACCTATTTAATAACAAGTACCAAACGTACTCCCGAGTGTCTAACTTGCGAAAGCAAATCCAAGGTTGGAAACAAGGAGGACATGAACCCTTGGATACTTCCATTAGCCAATATTATGCACTATTACATCCTTGTCCTAGCTATGGTTATTTGCAAATGGATCAACTGCACCATCTCATGGATGTGCTTAGGCATGAAATGAGAAGAACCCTTGGGACTTATGCCCAAGGAAGACTATCCGAGCTTAGGTCCCATCATATTCAAAGACTATTGGAGCAAGTTGCTAAGGAAGAAGGTGAGCTACAAAAGAGAAAAAGTGTGGAAGAGTAGAACCGAGATCCTTCCCTTCGGAAGAGGGGAGTAAGATTTTTTGAGAATGAAGAAGAGTCAACACTCAAAGAGATGGTGAATAGGAAAAATCTTCCTATCCAAAAGTTGACATCAGAAGTATCGGCAAAGGTAGATCAAATGTGGGATTCCCTAGATAATAGATTTCAATCAGTTCTTAAAATAGTAGAGGAGTCTAGAGAGCAAGGTAGTGATCGCAAAAAAAGAAAAAAGAGAGAAGCTGAACATGCACGTAGCAAGGGTAAGGGCAAAGTTGCCATCATTGAAGAGGTTGTGGAGTTAGAAATAGACAATGATAGTGGATGTGAAATATGTCAATATGACCATCATAAGGGATGTTGCCCTACAATCTCACATCTGCAAGAGCCTGTGGTGTATGCACTCAACCCATGATTGAACAAATGGCAAGCACCCTGAAGGTTACCTTACCCCCAAGGTAACTCAAGAAAATTCCACCAACCCTTAATGTATTATCCAACTGGAACTCCACCACAATCAATTGAGCAATATCAATAGTGGTAGCACCCACAATCATGGGAAATTCCACCACTAAGGCAACAGTATCCTTACCAGCAACTTGACCCATATGGATATTACGTGCAGCAGTCAATCTCCCCACGTGACTCTACTGGTCACATCACTCATCAACCTTACTACTAAGCCCATTAGTATTATGGGACTCCCTCTTCTAGGGGCAATATTCTGCAGGCATATCATCCTTCTCATTCAGTCGCATCTCTTCCACCAATAGCTCCACTACCACCTGCTCCAGCTATGCAAGGTGAAATCCCTACCCAACCGCAGCAACGTAATGCCACAAGGGCTATTAACTCTCAACCTACTATTGGTTCCAATAACCACATGAAGAAAAGATCTTTTTTTAGAACCAATAGACCAACCAAGCCCTTGCAATCACAAGCAGCTAACTCCTTAGATGCCTTAGTATCAATCAAAACTTCGAAACCTCCTTCAACTCAACCACCACACTCAACGCATACGATCATGCTAACACATGTCATCATCGATTCAATCAAAGCTAGCCACCTTCCCAGGAAATTCTCTAATCCTGGGAGTCCTCTGATATACTTACAAAATGCTAGAAATGCACAATGCAAGGCTCTTTTGGATTCAAGTTCTAGTGTCAACTTGATTTCTCAAGAAATGTACAAGGCCTGGAACTTGCCTCCATTGAAAAAGAGCAACATCCATCTAGAGTTGGCCAACCAGTCCATCACTGTCCCATTAGGACTGGTGGAAGACATTGTTACCACTATTTATGGGTGGTCGTACCTAACTGACTTCCTAGTGATTCAGGTGAACAATGGTAAGGGGGACTTCCCAATCATAATTGAAAGAGCATGGCTAAGCACCATCAACACACACCTAAGAATCCGTGATCTTTCTCTAGAAATATCAAAGGAAAATACATTCAGAAAGATTAACAAGAAGAAAGTTTCGTGCATAGCATATAGTGACACAGGGTGTAATTGCATGTAGAGGTCATGGTTTGTGCAAAGTTTAACATTGCTTGCATGCAATTAGTGTGCACAAGTGATCAACATACAAAGATGCCTGTATGCAGTAGCCACAAAACAAGAAGCCACCCAATGGCTAACAGCTAATCAAGAAAGTAGTTCACTCATATACATGGAACCAACTGAGGGTTTGACTTTTGCTAACATCGATAGCATAAACCCATTAGAGCAAGTCCACCACCAACTTCTAAGTCTTAACCTTGAAAATGTCAAATGGGGGAAGTTGGAAATCCTTGAGAAATTTAAGCAGGAGCCCCTTGAGCTGAAACCATTGCCCACTGGTATGGAATACATGATCCTTAAAAATGGAAAATAGGTAATTATCAATGCTAAGCTTGCTCCTCAATAGAAAGAAGAACTACTGATGATAATCAATAGATGTTCAAAAGCCTTCACTTGGTCATATCCTGAATTAACTAGAATAGATCTTAGGATATGCCAACATAGGATTTAAACTGACCCCTCCATGAAGCCTCAAAGATAATCGCAGAGGCATTTGAACCCAAAGCTGAAGTAAGTAGTCAAGAAAGAAATCGAACAACTTCTCAAGGCTGGGTTCATATACCCCATTACTGATAGTGAATGGGTTAGCCCCTTAGTTATTGTGCCTAAAAAGGGAGGCAAATGGAGGGTGTGCATAGATTTCAAACTACTAAATATGACAACATTCAAAGATCACTTTCCATTGCCATTTGTTGGCCAAGTCTTAGACACCATCGTAAGGCATCACTACTATAGTTTTCTGGATGGATATAGCAGATATAATAAAATATAAATAGTCCCAGAAGACCAAGTCAAGACTACGTTCACCAGTCCTTGGGGAACATTTGCATACAAACAGATGCCGTTTGGCTTATGCAATGCCCTTACAACATTTCAACAACTAGTTCTAAGCATCTTCCAACAGCAGATAGGAAATGATGTAGAAGACTTTATGGACGATTTCTCGACCTATGGAGAAAACTTTGATCAAGCCTTGGACTAGTTAGAGCAAGTGTTAAAAAGACATGTAGAAACCAATTTGAGGCTCAACTAGTAGAAAAGCCATTTGATGGTCCAAGAAGGCATAGTACTAAGGCACAAAATCTCACACACAAGGATAGAGGTAGACCTCAAGAAAATCAAAGTTATCCAAGGAATTACCCATTAACCAGAAACTATCAATGATATTTGATCGTTCCTTGGACATACTAGCTACTATAGGAGATTTACTGAGAAATTTTCAAGGGCTGCCAAACCATTGGTGGAATTAACGAAAAAGAACATACCTTTCGAGTGGACCAGGGAATGCGAATTACCTTTTCAAACTCTGAAACAAAAGCTAGTAGAAACACCCATTCTACAAGCTCCTAACTGGTCCAAACCATTCCATATCATGACTGACACATCCAACTATGCCTTAGGAGTCGTACTTACATAGTTAGATGGGGAAGCATCCTTATTACATCCACTATGCAAGTAGAAGTATCACTGGTGCACAACTTAACTACACTACCATAGAGAAAGAATTAATGGTTGTAGTGTTTGCACTAGAAAAGTTGAGACACTATGTATTGGGATATAAAGTATATATACATATAGATCATAGTGCGATAAGGTTCCTCATGAAAAAGCCAATGGTAAGCCCTCATATCATATGATGGCTTGTAATCTTACAAGATTTCGATCTTACAATGATCGATCATAAAGGCACCGAGAACATAGTTGTTGATCATTTATCTTGGTTGTAATAGGACAACAAAGAGGATGACTATCTAATTTCTAATTATTTTCCTGATGAATTCCTCTTTGCTCGTGTAGTGAATAATCAATCACCCATGGAGACAAACTGGTACAGTAGCATTCTTACCTATCTCCTTAGCCAAAAAATACCACAAGAGTTAAACCTTAAGAAGAAACAATAGTTTCTTCATCAAGCCAAGTACTTTATGGAAATCAATGGGCAACTTTACAAAGTATGTCCCGATGGCTTGGTTCGATGGTGTGTTCCCGATATACATCAACTACAAGTTCTCCAACATGCTCATGAGGGTCCTTGTGGGGGTCATTACGCTAGGAGACGAACGGCCATCAAGATCTTGCTTGCAAGATATTATTGGCCTACATTGTTTCGAGATGCCCATGAATTCATCCAATCTTGTGAGTGTTCTCAACGTGATGGGGGAATGAATGCTAGAATGGAGGGTCTGCAACAATGGATCCAACCATTAAAACCCTTCAACATTTGGGGAATTGATTTTATGGGGCCAATTACACCAATGTCCAATGGAAAAGCCTATATCATTGTTGCTATTAATTACCTAACTAAATGGGTAGAAGTAGCTATTGTTCAGGATTGTACATCATCTACAACTGCACGATTTGTTCAACAACAAATCATAAATAGGTTTGGTGTGCCTCATGCACTTATTTTAGACAATGGTACTTACTTCACAGGTGCAACTTTTCAGAAATTAATGCAACACTTAGGGGTTGAGCATAAATTGACTACACCATACCACCCCCAAGCAAATGGTCAAGTAGAAGTCACCAATAGGGAGATTACAAAGATATTGACAAGAATCGTTAGCAAGTTTAGGAAAGACTAGAGTACTAAACTAAACGATCATCTTTGGGCATACTGCTCCACATGGAAACTCCCTACAAGCTACTCTCCCTATGAGTTAGTGTACAGTAAATTACCAATCCTTCCCATTCAAACTAAGCTCCATACACTATCCATGACATGTGACCTCAACCTTGACCTTGATCTAGCACAGAAATAATGGTTAGTAACCCTTAACTTGCTAGACGAAAACTAACTAGCTACCCTGTCATCTAACGAGTTGCATAAGGCATTCAATAAGCAATGTCATGACCTAAGGATTAGGAAAGCTAAATATCAACCAAGAGATAAGGTTCTCTACTAGAATCCCACACATGTGCCACAATGTACTAAATTTCAAACACTGTGGGAAGGACCTTATATTATTTATGCAACTTTTCCTTCAGGGGCCATAACAACATACAAACCTGAGAGCCCAGACAAGAAACTGTTGGTCAATGTACAATAAACCAAACCTTTCCATGATCTTAGGACAACCAGTACACATGCTACCTCTATTGATGGACAACCTTGCTCACTATTTTGGATCTCCTACTTCCAACTTAATCATGGGGGAGATGGCCACCTATGCTAACCATTTTAGGCCCTCAATTCTTTTTGAATTTCTATTTTACACATTCTTTCAACTTTTCTTTTTTTTTTTTACATCATCATTCATGCTTTTACTATTTCTTTATTTGCTTGATTTACTTTTATTCATCATCTAATAAGTGCTCATGATGGTGGATTGAATTATATCATATTGATTACTAATGTTTGATTTTTACCTTTGAATTATGATGCTGATATTAAGGTATGGTTCTTTTGCTAAAACAAGCAATGAGTCCATGTCGTCCACTCATCCATACAACTCTATGATCTTCTTTGGTTTGGAATTGTACAGTCCTTTTTTTTCTATTAATGAATTGGTGGTTGGGTACTTTTCAAACCAAGGAAAGACTCAATGGATGAAAAGGGTGTGACTTCAAGGGGATTTGATGCATTTGTGCTAGCCATTCTCTTAGATGTTTGGATGCTTGTTTCTTGGGTTTTCCACCATTTTGACATTATTCAAAAATTAGGAAGCCAAGTAAATAAAAATAAGTCTTTGCATGGTGTGGTTCTCACACAAAAAAAGAAAAAGTAAGAAGAAAAAAGAGAAAAAGATGAGAATTCAAAGCACACCCCTTAGACATAATAAAGTAATATGGGCTACAAGCGTTGGTTATGGCATTGGAAAGACATGTTACCCATGCCTAAAAGTTCCCTCTAATTAAGGCCCGTTCTTGCTTCCTGCTTCTCCATCTCACTCTCCTTGGGATGGTGGTCACTCTTTGTGGAAGCATTCTTGTTACCTCAAGAGGATGAATTAGCCAAGTGTATTGATGCGAGGTCACTGAATGTGGTTGGTTTGAGTCTAGATTTGGGATAAATTTCTACTCAGTCATCCTAACCATGAAATACACAAAGGGCTTTACACAACCTTGTTCTTGGGATTCCATTCCATTCTCTCCTCTCCATCTTTCTTCCCATTTTCCACCTCATTGTCGATTTTATTAGTAGTCCATTTTGGGTTGATGCATTGTTTTTCTTTGGTGAATTCTTGTGGGTAAGTTTTTAACTCTTGCTTCCAAATGACATTCCTAGAGCCTATGGACTCTTTGGTTTGTGGGTTTGTCAGGGCATAAAAGGCATGAGCCTGCTTTGAGGAGGACCCACTGGTATTCCTTTTTGGTGCAATTGTTAAGTTCTTTTCCTTAAACATTTCCTGCAATCAATCATCTCTTATTTCATCCCCATCCATGACATCCATTTTATTGGCGTTGTTGTTGTTATTTTTTCCCATCTTTCTTGTTCCTCATATTTTTCCATCTTCTAGCTACCGGAGGTTCGCTCTTAGTAATGGGGGCCTTGGCAAAAATTTTTCAATTTTCTCCATTTTACTATTCACCTAACCCCTACACCTTGGGTAGTCACCTATGATAAATCTCCAAACCAGTTTCTGCCATAACCACAACTCAACCAATGCACTTCATATCAAGGCAAGGTATCAACTACATTGTGGTTTATCTATCCTTGCTCATTTGTGACTGTGTTATGTGTGTAGATGACGATCATACAAACAATGGACTGGGCTTGGAGGAAGCACTTAGGATGGACTAGAACTGGAGCATTTACGAAAGGAGCAAGTCTGGTGGCGTGGCTATGGATAAACAATGGAAGGCACAATCTTAGCATTGGCAACAACATGCTTCATCTTCTTTCTCTCTCTTTCTCTACAACCTGCGAAATAAAGGCTTAGATGTCATTTATGTACAAGTGTTCACCACAATGGTCATGAACACTAATGTTGTAGTGTGCTTACTGATCCTTTCACTGAGCATGTCGAGTCTGTCATCCCATTCCACCATCAATTATCAGTTAGTCAATATTCCCATACCTTCTCAATATTTTGTAAAGAACTTGTTTCTTTTCTTCTATACTCAAGGACGAGTTTTCATTCAGTCATGGGGGTATGATGAGAGCAGTTACTCTAATTATTAGAGTGGTTACTCTAACAGTTACTCTAGCGATTACTCTAGTAGTTATTCTAATTATTAGTGTGGTTACTCTAGCGGTTACTTTAGCAATTATTCTAATTATTAGAGTGGTTACTCTAATTATTAGAGTAGTTGCTCCCAAGTCTATAAATACAGTGCCCATGTGCACAATTGGGAGGAAGTCTTTCAACAATCAAGTAGTGAAACTCTTGCAGTCTGTTTGAAAGTTAGAGTATTTTCCAAGTGCCTGCAGTAGGAGGTCTAAGTGTGGATGGATCTTTATTCAAGCATTGATGTACCTGAGCACACCATTGTGTTGGCAATAAAGATGAGCTCTTTGATTCATCCTTGCAGTACTTGAGTTTTTTTTCTTAAGCATTTCTTTTATTTTATTTTCTTATGTATTTTTTTTATTTTATTTTATTTTACGCACTTTACATTTATTTTATTAGCATAGTAATTCATTTTGATCAATTAAGCAAATCATTAAATTACACAAGCACGACCCCTTTGAGCATACGTATGACACTTGGTAGCTCAGAAATGACTAGTGTTTGATAGCCTAGCAGTGTTTGCACTAGTTCAGGATGTGTACGGTAAGTGGGAACAGATGCTTATGTTAGGATTAGTTAGAACTTAGTTAATGAGTAGTTAAGTTAAATTAGTCACCTAGTTATCTCTCTCCTTCCCTATTAGCACAAGATATAAAAACATAAAAGATATAAAAATCATATGACTCAAGCTTACTTAACCATACAATCGTGACATACAAGTAAGTTTGGGAAGACAACGATCAATCAACCCGTCCTTGTTCCATAAGTGTGCATAAGCACTTAGTCCTTGGAATTCAACCGGATTGTGCATGAAATGCTCATATTCGTATGGTTGAGCATAGGGGTACCTTGCTGCTCATCAAATGCATACAAATTTCAATCAATTTCAATTACTAAAGCTCAAGGTATTCAAGAAAGTATGTTTGAACATGACTTGTGATTCAGTCACAATATTGCTAAAAAATAAACCATGAGTCCATCATGACTTGTGATATTATGGGTTTTAATTCTATCAATCATACCTTATGGGTCACTTGTGATGTCAACTACAACTCATGGTGAGGTTGTGGTTGTTCAAAAATTTTAACCATGACTTATGGTTATCTCATACCACAACATGTGATTAGCTTGTGGTGATTGTTATGAATAAGGTACCACAACCCATGGCTAAGTCATGGTAAATCAAAGAGTTCTAATTTTCTAAGTTTTACGAGATCAACACTTGTAGTGAAGTTGTGGTATCTTCTTTTGGTTCACAAATATGAATTTATTTTTTACAAAGAGACAGACCTTTATTATACTCCTCTATGTTCTTTTGCTTTTTTCGGTTCTTTTTTTTTTCTTTTTCCTCTTAATCACTCAATTGTTGAATTTGATGGGCTCGCATTTTTTAATGTTGTTCTTGAACATAGTCCACAAGAGTCTCTTTAGTTTTATTCTTGAATTCATGTATGATGTGTTGTAGTTTTTCTCTTTGAAAGAAGCTATGGCATGAACATCTATGTAGTTGAGAATAATATTTTTCCAATGTTGCACCAAGGGATTCATGGCTTCCTTACTTCCATCCTTAGATATGCTTCCTCAAGTTGGACACTCTAGAGTATGTTTGATACTTGTCATTAAATAGCTCCAACATTGTATTCCATGACCTAATTTATTCAGTTTTCAAGGATTGGTACCAACTTATAGCTTCTTTGATGAGTATCCTAGGAAATAGTTTTAGCTTTTTCTATTCATTTCTATGTTTTGCAAGGTGCATGAATTATGAAAGACCTGCAAGTGATGTTTCAAATCAACATTATATTCTCCTTCAAACTTTGGATGTTATTAATTTCTAGTCATTTAATTTGGCTATTCCTTTACTGAATAGTTATAATATACATTGTCTCATTGATATTAATCATACTTCTTGTAATAAGAAAAGGTTCATCATAGTCATCTCCTTCATCACAATCATTGTCATGATCATGTCTCCTTTAATGTTTCTTGATATGCTTTTGTTCATATTTATGCTCTATTTCTCTATCACGTCCATCATCTTTACCTTCACCTCTATGATGATCTATTTGGTTATCTTCACCAAGTCATTTGTCATTATCCTTTCTTTCATGGCCACATTCATCCTTATGAAAGCTTGACAATGAAAATGATGAAGATGATGGAGAACTAGAAGAGTCATGTCAACTTGCTCTCCTTTCATGATTTCTTTCATTATCTCTAGTTGGCCAACTGGAAGACCTAGGCTTGGAGGTTAATAAGATACTTTTTCTAAAGGACTACAATATGGTATCTATGATATGATAGATGTGGTATCATAGTCCAATATATGATGTTAGTAAGCCATGATCATGCCTATAAATATGATCTCACCATCATATCAAACAACAAAAGTTTTGCCAACACAATGAAATTCTTGCAATTTATTTTTGTAAAGTTAAAGTTAGTTATGAATGCTCACAATGTGGTGATTAATAGTTGTACAAATTTTTTATTTGAGTGGATTGCTCTTGAACACAATTCATGAATGACAATAAAGATCAAGATTGTTCTTCATTATTGTAGCATATCACATGAAATAGATTTACTTTTCTATGTTGTGAATAATAGCTACAAGGATGGGTCCTTGATAACAACTCTAATGATGAGCAACAAGTAGTCCCTATTCCTAACAATACAAATCACAAGCATGTCCATGTGATTTGGTTAAATTTTGTGGACCCCTTCTACCTAAGTGGCTTTTATCATAGATATTCAAACATGAGGTTATTGGTTGTTATCTTCCCAATCATCACTTGTGTTAATTTTGTCTATATAGCTAAGTGTGATTAGGGTGTAAGATAATTTTTTTATAATTTATTACTTTTTATCTTTGAAAGTATTAAGAGATGAAGTAATTGGAAGATTAACTTTAACTAAGTAATGGAACTAAAGGTAAGCTAAACTATCCTAAATGTAGAGTATCTATTCTCACTTTCCATACACATCCTAAACTTACACTAATACTACTAGGTTGCCAAGTGTTTATTATTGGGCGTACCAAGTATTCACTACTAGGATTACCAAGCATTAGTATATTATGCTTGAAGTGGTCATACTACCATTACTATAGAATAAAATATTAATTTCTTACGGATTGAAAAGTAAAGTGCCTGTCAAGTAAAATACTTAAAAAGTAAACTAAATTCTAATCCAAGTGTTATAATGGATAGAAGAAATCTTGATTTTATTTTTTCATGCAAAAGTAGTTAGGTACATCTTACACTCAAATAAAACTCCATACAATTAATTCAATCCATACTACAAGCACTCAAAGGAAAATTTTGCTAAGTCCTACAGAAGAAAACTACAAGAGCTTTGTTACAAGAATGACAAAATGTGCCATAAATGCAAGTGATGTATGCATTTATATAGGCTTAGGAAGGATTAGTGTTGATGCATATATGTTAATGTATCCAAAGATGCATCAATGGGCATGCATCAACCCAACTGAATTATTTAGACTTCATCATAATCCATAACCTAGAGTTTCTAAATTAATAGTCTTACCACAAGCCTAAAACCTCATTATTAGAATTAAAGCATTTAACTTATGGTTTACAACTTACAACTAGTTCGATTATAATGGGTATATAAATCTAATATAATTATATCTGATCTTGTTAGCTGATTAATTGAATACCTATTAGTTGCAACTTCATGCTCTAACAAACTAAGTAAATTAAAAGATTCTATTGGCTATATGTCCTAAGGCTAAATATAGTTAATTAATTTTCAGTTTTAACTATATTGTGGTCTCATTAATAAGATGTTAGTACTACATAGTTTCATGCTAAGGTGGTTTGTAGTTTGGAGAATAAAAATTATAGATTTATTATTAAGGGAGGAGGTGTTAGAACCCAAGAAAATTTTTTAAACAATATTTACCCATAAGAAATATAATTAAATTATGTTTATGTAGTCGTATTTAAAAGATCATACTTGGGTATGGGCATGCAAGGTCATTCCAAATTGTTAACTGTGTTAAGATGATGTTTTTCTTTCGGATTTTTCCCTATTACTTCTATGAATTTCAAATTTCTTTCAAATGTTATCAAGTCTATTATTTTTTATATATTTGGAAGTGCAAATGCAATATCATTTTTCAAAAAATAGAATTTTCAAATATTTATCATATGACTATTATAAATAAATCACAAATACTTTGCCTTGTCCATTTTTCAATTTTATCCCAAGCTCTAAAGGTTGAATTAGAGATTAAGTAGTTGATTCATCTTTTGTAACCTTGGTTTAGATTTATGAACAATAGAGGCTCTAGTGCAAGTAACCTTATTTAGTACAATTCTCTACAAGAGAGTTCTCCTTTTTAATTTCAATTATTATCTACTTCATTTGATTTTTTCTTAATTCTACTTATATTACTAATTCTAGCTGATCTTTGGTGAGAAGTAAATTTTTGAAAGGATGCTTCTTTCTTTTGTTAATGGCCTAATTGTAAGAATGAATTCCTAAGTATCCCAAAATCCATTGAGTCTTTCCTTTAATTTTATTTCTATTTGATCTATCAAATGCTACTTGTGTACTTTTTATCCTTTCTATCTAGTTTGTCAAATGCTACATGTGTATTCAATGCTATATTTTGATTAATAAAACGTTTTTTGAGTGTTGGAACCTGAAATAAGTGAAACATAGATGCATCCCAAGATTTATAAAAGTTTATAACTCAATTGTACCCAGTAGAATAATAATAAAAATTTTTTCAAGGTCTGACACCCTCTCATATTAGAAAGAGTACTTGGAAGGGTACCTAAAAGAGTGACTATAAGTACATCCTAAGACATATGGCTAATGATGAGTGGTAGATACCCCCCGCACCCAACCATATGAATTATGAGCATTCACGTGCAACCCGATCAAATTATGTGGATGGGACTAGTTGTGTATCTAGGTCGTTAAGTATTGATCGTAATTCACTATCTTACCACTTGGACTAGTGGTAGCTTTGTCATGTATCGTTTAGTCCAAAGTGAGGCATATTATCGTTGACATTGTTGCGACTTTATGCTACTCTAAATGATAATAAAGAAATTAAATTTTCTAATCTAAATAGCAACATGAAGATAAATGCTAAACTAGCCTATGGGCAATGAGTGTCCATTCTAAGCTTATCGTGCACATACTGAACTCGTGTATCCACTACTGAGATTATCAAGCGTTATGCTACTAGGTGAACCAAGTAATAACATTGTTGGGATTACTAAGCAAATATGTGTTTATGCTCAAAACTACTCATGCTCATTTTGCCAATTGATTAATATACGTGAAAATGTAAATATTAATTACATACATGAATTTAAAGTGCATTAAAGTAAATTTAATCTAAGTCAAAGTGCTGCAATGAATATGAATCAATCTTGATCTTATTATCATTCATGAAATGTGTCCAAGTACATTGCCACTCGAATAAGATGTCATACAACTGACTCAAATCCACATTATGGGCACTCACTAACTATTCTCCAAGATAATGAATAAAACTGCAAGGGATTAGTTACTCTATTAATAAAAGAATGTCAATACATTGTAGGAGCACACATATTTATAGGTGAAAAAAGGCACTACATTGACGCATATGCATCAACACATGCATCGATAAGATTGCATCAATGGGGCTACGTTGATGAGAACCTGTCGATGGGGCTATGTCAATGGATCTACAATATCGTAGATATGATGTAGCATCTACCATGTAGTAGCCAATTAAGATGCATCGATAGGGATGCTACAACATAGATGCAATATAGCATCAATGATATCTTAGCTTCATCATACCCCCACGACTAACTAAAAACTTGTCCTCGAGTTAATAGGATAGGACTAAGCTTTCCTTACAAAAAATTGGGAAAGTATGGGATTATTAACTAATGCTAACTACTGACTAACTTTGAGTGCCACATTATAAAATTTTATTCAAGTGGATGCATTAAAAAATGAAAAAATGACCAAAAAGATTGGATAGACATTAAAGATTACAAAATTTGCATAAGTCTTCAAACTTTTGCTAAAGATTATTCTTCTTGTTGCTACTAGTGGTGGTGGATTTCCAACCTTGATTTTTTATGTTGATGCTTCTCTGGTTATGCAGAACATTCTCAAAGGATGGATTGAAATTTCTTCTCATTGTCCCATGAATCTAGCAATCATGCAATGTTTGAGTTGTTATCTTATATGTACTATGATTTGTCCATGGGCATATCCTCTATTGTTCTTCTCTTAGCTTCTTCCTTAAGTGTTTCTTTTAGCATCACTTGTAGTCAGCAAAGGTTCAACATTAGTTTTGGTAAATTTTCCTTAATAATTAACCCTTTTTGGATCCTATAGTTTGCATTTAAGCACAAGGTGATGACAATGTACTATGTCCAAGGTTATGAGATAACTAAAATCATCAAGCTCCTCACATTATTTTGATCAATTACTATTAGTTACCATGATGTTCAAAAATAGGATGTTAGAAAACATTTCAAAATTTTAAAAAAATTTCAAAGTGGACATCCCTAGCCCCCATGACTAATGAGCATAACTTTGGAAGCACATAAGTTTTTGAATAATTAAAACCAAAGGTCTTACTTTAGAAGAAGAGCAAGAAATTTTTTTGAATTTGAAGGATATAAAAATAGAAAAGTAGAAAAAATTAATGAAAACTAATGAGAAGTATCATGCATAAATTCAGAGAAAAGATCACTGATGTTCTAGAAGATGTAAAGGTTAGTTCAAAGCCAAGATCAACAAGAGTCATGTAAGTGGATCCTTCCCAAAGCAAGCTTCTACCATAATTCTCTTGCATAACCACTTTTATAAATGTTTGTGGGCACCCTAGAAGTTAAATGTAGATCATGCTTTTATTCAAAACAACACACAACTACCTTGGTTGGGATGTTGTACCATACTACATAAACCCATTGGGCTCATAATTGCATGCAGCAATGAGGTGAATAATGGGATAAGAAGGGATTGTAGAGATTGGGATGCAAGGTGCTTACCATGTCTGCAATAGGTTCTTATGTCAAATGTGATTAAAATAATTTGCATACCTATCCGTCCAAGTTTTAGACCAAGTCCATACCACTAATATGACCTCCAATTGATGTGTTCCTCTATTGACCATCATGAGTCCACAACCACCACAAAGTACAATCATCACTCCAAAAGGAAAAGAAGGCAGGAAGGACCTTAGTTAGAGGGATGCCTTCAGGCATAGGTAACATGTCTTTTCAATCCCATAACTAGTGATTGTAGCCTATTATTGTGTCTATGGGGTGTGCTTTGAATTCTCATTATTGTGTTGTTTTTTTTTTTTTTGAATTTTATATTTTTATATTTTTTTGACATGGAAACCACACCATGGAAAGACATAGCTTCCTATTTATTCATTGATAAAGGAGTGATGATACATTCTTAGAGGAGTCATAAATCACATGAAGGAAGTCAAGAAGAGAACCCAACAAATCCCCTTGAGATCACACCCTTGGCCATTCCCACTTCAACATTTCCTCTTTCTTCAAGGTATAATGATCATTAATTTCATTTAGTTTCATAAAAGAAGAATGAAATTGCTTTCATGACAAAGACCTTTTTATTTAGAGAACTGGAGGGATAGATGAAGTGGTCTCACTGCTTTACACAATTACTTGCCCAATCGTCTTGACAACCTAGCACAAAAAGCCCAACACATAGTGTTGACTTCTACATCATGAATTGGCAATATTATTAACAAAAACATAAAATACATTCATAAACATAAAAAAAATGAGTTAAGAAAAGAGAAAATTATAAATAAAAGAAAAGAAAAATATTAAGAAATGGAAAACATATTAAGAATTAGAAAATGTTAAAAGAAATGAAAAAAAGATAAAGAATTGTAAAACAAAAAAGGTGAAAAGCACTTATTAGTTCTTGAATTAAGATGAGGCATCTCCCCCATGATTAAGTGTAAAGGTGGGACAAGAGCTAATAAGTGGGTTGGTTGGTTTCATGCATCTTTTAAATAGTTTTGTACTTTCATTTTCAAGCCAATGGGTATCCTCTGGTTTAGTGGCTACGATGTAGAACTGTTTTCACTCACACACTTATTCCTTAACTTTGTTGTGGATTGGTATAGGGGTTGTGTTGATATTTTGAACTTTAGGCCCACAACTGCACCCTTTATTATTAGTAGTGATACATGGAGGTTTCTATCTCTCCATAGTGATAAATTTATTTTTTATGTCTTGTGTTGGAGTGGTGATGGTTGTTAACTTTTGTGTATGATCAAGAGACCTTGTTCTAGAGAGGAAGGATGTTGCACTAGATTGGCCTTGTGCTAGTTTTGATATGCCAATAGATCTATGAGTTTTGTTCTTGTGTGAGGAAACCACCCTAAAGAAAGGATGTTTCCAAGGTTGTGGTTAAGATCTACTAGCATTATCATTTCCATGTATGTTCACAACACAAGTGGCATTCTTTCATTGATGTTGTGATATTCAACTTTCCTGTGTTGTTGTTGGTGACATATGGTGGAGGGAAGTATGAGAATATTAAGGATATGATGGAAGACGAGAGGTGTGAGGTGGTGATCCCACAGAAGATGTTACGAGTTGATGATATTCAGAAGAGTGGTAGTAGTGATTTGAGGTAGAGGAAGTAGAACTAGTTGGGGAAATAGGTTATTAAACATAATATACATACAGATCTGACTAGCAATAAGGGTAGTGCTAGTTTAATGATGGCTTCCCTCATAACTATGGGTTTTTCCATTGCGGTTGATAGTAATTTTAAGGTTGATAAGAAGTCCCACTCATAGTATTGTCTATAATTACCTTGTGAGTAAGGTAATTTCCTAAACATTTACTTTTGTGTGAACTTGGGATTCAAATCAAAGGCCCCATACTCATGTAGATGTAACATAACTGGGCAATAACCCTTTTGATGGTCATATAGGCAAATGTCACATCTGTCATCTTCTTTTATGGTTGAGTCTATAGCCTCTTCTTCTACATCCAATAAGTGTTCCTACCTATTCCTTAGTTCTTTTTCCTCCTCTTGTTTCGATCACTCGATTCATTTTGCATTAGTTTCTCCTCTACAATTTTCACGTAAGTTGTAACTTTTTCATTTATCAACTCCCACATCTTATCTAGCCTTCCTTCAAGCTCATCAATAGACTTTTGTATTGGCAAGGTTTATTTTGAAATCACCTCATTGAGAGCTACCTTTTTTTCCTTATCATAAATATGAACCCTTTTCTTTTGAAGAGTTGGTTCCTTTTTCCTTTACATTTTCTCGTTTACATAACTCTCCTTCTTCTTTTGCCACTGATGAGTGGCGAGGTACCCCTACACTCAACCATACGAAACGAGCGTAGCACGCACGATCCGGTCGAACT
>MNCI01029954.1:1978687-2011009 GCA_015680685.1 Gnetum montanum | reverse complement strand
GGACCGCGATATCGCGTACGCGATATCGCAGGGAAGGACGTGATATCGCGTACGCGATATCGCGGCTTGTGCAATCCGCGTCTCATCAGCCACCTACTTGATTAGCCTTTATATTTTATGGGCTTTTAATTTGTATAATTTACCTTGGGCATAAATCCTAAGGGTCTCCCTCATTTTATTATGAAGCCCATCCATGATGTGGAAAGTTACTCTTTTTGAGAAAAATCATGGCCTAGACATCTATGTAATAAAGAATAGTATCTATTCAAGACCACATCCAAGGATTTATGTTTTCTTGCTTCCATTCTTGGATTTGTTTTCTTAGGCTGGACACTTTTGCATAGGTTTGGTATTTTTGTTGAAGAGTTCCAACATTACCAACTTTTAGCTTCATCTATTAGCATCCTAGGAAAGAGCATAAACTTTTACCACTTATGTTTAATGTTTTTCAAGGTGCAAGCATCATGGAAGGCTTGTAAGTAATGTGGTGGATCAAAATTATAACCTCTCCTAAATTTAAAAATGTTGTCCATATCAAGTTGTTTGATGCAACTACCCCTTTGATGCCTTTGGGGTATTTGAACTACCTCCCTAATCTATGTCAAGTCCCTAGTAGCCAACAAGGGTTCATCTGTATCAAACACATCATGGTGATAATCTATATTTCTATTTGTTGGATTGTGATGATCTTATCTATGCTCATTTTGATGTCTTTGATTTTTCCCTTAGATTTGATTTCTATCTTTATTGTGACCACATAGTGAAGCTCTATCTCTATACCTACATTCATCTTCATCATAACTAAACGTGGAAGAGGAGGAGGAAGATGGGAAACTGGGAGAATTACCATGGCTCTTATATTTCCCTCCATTATTCCTTGATCTATATTTTCTAGGTTGAGAGGAGGTCCTAGGCCTTGAGGTCCTCCTTATTCTAGGACTTTCTCCATCTCCTATAAGATCATCTGCACCAATTGAACATAGTCCTTGCTTGTAGTAAGTATGGAAATGAGCATATGAAACCCCTGCTTGAGATTGTTCACTCTAATTCTCTTTAGTATATAACCTATCATATCTCCTATGAGTGTTCTCATCATACAATGTGTTATTGATCCTATGTGATGAAGACATGATTTTAACATGTGTGACTTAAAATATTAATGTTTTCTAAAAGATAAACCATCTACACTTTTACAGCAATCATGTATAATATAACTAATCTAGATAACTAGCACCATCCCTGGCAACGACACTAATGATGAGTGGTAGGTACCCCTATGCCCAACCATACGAATTATGAGCATTCATGCACAACCTAATCAAATTCTATGGATAGAACTAGTTGTGCATCTAGGTTTTTTAGCATTGATCGCAATTCATTGTCTTCCCACTTGGACTAGCGGTAGCTTTGTCACATATGGTTTAGTTCAAAGTGAGGCATATGATGGTTGACGTTGTTGCAGCTTTATGCTACACCAAACGATAATAAAGAAATTAATTATTTAATCTGATTAACAATAGAAAGATAAATGCTAAACTAGCCTATGAGTGATGAGTGTCCATTCCCAACTTGTCGTACATGTCCTAAACTCACATATCCACTACTAGGATTACCAAGCAAATGCGTGTTTACACTCAAAACTAGTCATGCTCATTTTGCCAATTGATTAATATACATGGAAATGTAAATATTAACTACATACATGAATTTAAAGTGCATTAAAGTAAATTTAATCTAAGTCAAAGTGTTGCAATGAATAAGAATCAATCTTGATCTTATTATCATTCATGAAATGTGTCTAGGTACATTGCCACTTAAATAAGACATTGTACAACTAACTCAAATCCACACTACGGGCACTCACTGACCATTCTCTAAGACTAAAAAATAAAACTACAAGGGTTCGGCTACTCTATTGACAAAAGACTACCAATACACAATGGGAGCACACATATTTATATGTGAAAAAAGACACTATGTTGACGTGTACGCATCAATGTGTCAACACATGCATTGACAGGCTATGATATCATAACTACAACATTACAAATGCAATGTAGCATCTATGATATAACAACCAACTGAGACACACCAATAGGGATGCTACAACACAGATGTGATGTAGCATTTATGACATAGCAGCTATGATATCTCAACCAACTAATGCTTCATTAGTTAATAGGGTAATTTAAAAGAATTATAAATCAATAAGGATGTGTTAGCCTAATGGTAAGACTCTTGATTTAGATACTCTAAGTCATGGGTTTGATTCTAATGGGCAATGCTAAGTTATAAAGTTCTATATGGACTATATATCTTAGTGTGTACATATGTTTCAATTATTTTGGATTCTAACAACCCACCCCCACCCACCCCCCACCTCACTCCCCCCAAAGAAGTATAAAGGATTATAATGATCTCTCAAGTGTGACTCAAAGTGGCAAACTCTTTCCTAACAAGACAATGAGCTAAATACTTAAGATAATTATCACTAATCTATTAAAAATAGTTAGCTCTAACAATGAGATGTTAGCTTAGTAGTAAGAGTCTTAGCTTGGTAGCCATGGGTCATAGGTTTAATTCTAATGGATAGTAGTAAGTTATAAATTAAAAAAAAAAATCCATAACAAAAATTTTGAAATCCAATAGATCCAAGGGATCTTAATGGATGTAAGTAAAAAAAATTTAGTTTCATTAAGCTGTTAATTTTAATAATTCTCTTTATATAACATTGTATTTTTAAATTTAATTAAATTAATTAAAATAAGATTAAACAATTTTGGATGAGGGTGGTTGGAACCTAAAATTTTTTTTCTAATAATATTTACCGCTAAGACATATTGTCACATTAGAATTTTATAAGTTAATACTATTCACTATAATTAAATCCATAACTTGAAGTTAGCAAATCAAGAGTCTTATCACTAAGCCAATAGACAATTTGAATTATAGGCTATACAATCTAGCAACCTTTAAGCATACCCTAAATTATGACTAGTTAGAGCATATAGGTTGTGGTTTGCAAGTCACATGTTCAATTTCAATGAATTTTCTAATCTAACACACCATTATGTTTTACTTTAGTTCTTAACAGATTTTGTGATGATTATATATCCATTGGTACATATAATCATCTAGTTTTAGCTTTGAAACCCCCTAAGTTATGTTTAGATTACAAGTTCTTACTTACAAAATTCATCACACAATCAAATAAAAATCATAAACTTGTAAATATGGTGAGGATAAATTAATTATGAACTTAAAGTTACACATTTAATACTCATCCTTACTTATCATCATCAAAAACTATTGGGTTGTTTCTTTTTATTGTTTTGGGATTTTTCCTCTTCTTATCCACCCTTGTACTTTGAATTTATAAAACCAAAAGTAAGTGAAACATAGGTACACCCCAAGATATATAGTCTAATTTGAAGTTTATATAACTCAGCATTACCCACTGGAATCAAACCTATAACCTGAAGCTTTCAAATCAAGTACCTTACCACTGAGCTAACACCTCATTATTTATCATCATCATTATTATAAGCTTATTTTCCATTATTATGGATGAATTAACAAATTAACTACAAGATGAAATCCCTTGGTGTATGTTATTTGTTGATTATATTATGTTGGTGGATACATTTAGAGAAAATATTGCTTCTAAAATAGAGAAGTGGAGAGATGCTCTAGAATCAAAAGGCTTAAAATTAGCAAACGTAAGATAAAATATAGGAAATTAAATTTTACTAATACTATAAATAGTGGTAAAATAGAAGTGACAATTCAAGGCAAAAAAGTCCCTCATTGTAAAGAGTTCTACTAATTAAGAGAAATTCTCCAATGAGATAGTAAAATTGATAAAGATATTAGAAATAGAATTGAGGTAAGATGGTTAAAATGAAGACATATTAGTGGTGTTATATATATGATAAAAGAATACCAATAGAATTAAAGGAAAATTTTATAGGACAGTAATCATGCTTGCTATATTATATGATGCTAAATGTTGGGTAGTAAAAAAGAGACATGAACAACAAATCAATGTAGCAGAAATGTGAATGCTTTGATAGATATTGAATGTTACTAGAAGGGATAAGCCACATAACATAGATATTAAGGGAAGACTTGGAGTGGCTTCTATATCAGATAAGCTACAAGAATGGCAACTTAGATGCTTTGGACATATGGAAAGAAGATAAGACAATGAGCCTATAAGAAAGTAAGATTGAACATATGGAATATAATTTTAATAATAGCTTAAACAGTGGTGAAACAGAAGTAATAATTCAAGACTAAAAGTCCCTCTCTCCAAGTAGTTCCACTACCTAGGATTAATTATCAAATTAGATGGGGAAATTGATAAATATATAAGAAATAAAATTGAAGCATGATGGTAAAAATGGAGACATGCTAGTGTTGTTCTATATAATAAAAGAATACTAATGAGTAGCGGGTACCCCTTATGCCCAACCATATGAATAACAAGCATTCACATGCAATCTAATTGAATTCCATGGATAGAACTAGTGTGGTATTTAGATTGTTAAGCATTGATCACAGGTCATTGTCTTCCCACTTAGACTATTGGTAACTTTGTCATGTATGATTTAGTCCAAAGTGAGGCATATGATTATTAATGTTGTGTGGCCCTTAAACTAACTAAACAATCATGTAGAAATTAATTATTTAAACTAATTAATAACAAGAAGATAAATCCTAAACTATCCTAAGGGTGATGAGTGTCCATTCCCAACTTGTCGTACACATCCTGAACTCACATATCCACTACTAGAATTACCAAGTGTTATGCTACTAGGTGAACCAAGTAATAATGTTACTGGGATTACCAAGCAAATATGTGGTTATGCTTGAAACTGGTCGCACTCATTCTATTGATTGACTAACATGCATGGAAATGTAAATGTTAACTAAGTACATAGAAAATAAGTTGCATTGAAAGTAAATCAATTCTAAGTCAAAGTGCTGCAATGAATATGAATCAATCTTGATCTTATTGTCATTCATGAAATGTGTCTAGGTACAATTCCACTCAAATAAGATGTTGTGCAACTAACTCAAATTCACACTACAGGTACTCACTAATTGTTTACTAAGATCATGAAATAAAATTGCAAGAGTCTAGCTACTAGAATGACCAAAAGGTGCCAAATATGTGGCAGGTGCTCACATATTTAAAGGCAAATATAGGCATTGCATCGATGAAAATGCATTAACACATTTAGCTGCATCGACAGGGCTACATCAACACATCTAAGATGCATTGTTTGTTAATGCATCTATTCATTTTCATCCACAAATATGTGTCAATGAGGCTTTGTTGAAGAGGATTCATCAACAAAGCTACACAACATATTACATCTCATCATACCCCCATGACTGACTAAAAACTCATCCTTGAGTTATATATAAATGGATGAAGTTTCATTACAAAAATTGTGGGGTGACCAAGACTAGATTGGCTACCATTACAAAATTAGTGTCATGTTACAAACTTTTATTTGAGTGGATGTATTACAAAATGATAAAAAGACTAGAAAGACATCAAAGTTTGCAAAATTGCAAAGGTCTTCAAAAATCTACCAAAGATGAATCTTCTTGTTATTGCTAACAGTGGTAGACTCTTTAGCCTTGATCCTTATTGATGAGTGGCGAGGTACCCCTACACTCCACCATACGAATACGAGCATACACGCGCGATCCGGTCGAACTCCGCAGACTAAATGCCTTAACGCCACAAGAAACACTTGGGGTTAATCGTTCGTTATCTTCCCAGGCTTGCTTGTATGTGTCACGGTGTATGGTTAAGCAAGTCTGAGGTATGTGATTTTTTTGGTATTTTCGGCTTATCTTCTATGCTACCAGGAGAAAGGGTTGAGAAAACTAAACTAACTCTAACTAAGATCTAAGTCTAAATTAACTAGCGTCAGCATCCGTTCCCACTTGCCGGACACACCCTGAACTATGCAACTGCAGCTTACCAAACGCTAATCGTTACTGGGATCGCCACACGTAACGCAAGTGCTCGAAGTGGTCGTACTGAGGCACCTATTTAGCCTACGTGTGATAAGCAGCCGATTCCTTAGCCAGCCGTACACACCCGTGGGTGCTCGTAACTAAGTCGTACTTATCACACGATCTAGCCTAGCAATGAGCAGCCGATTCCTCAACTAGCCGTACACATTAGACCCGGGAGTTACCAAGCGCAGAATCCTGGAATACGCTACTGGGTTACCAAGCATCCAATGCTCGTAATTGAGTCGTACTCATGCATTGCGTCAAGCAGCCGATTCCTTGACTAGCCGTACACGTCCGTAGACGCTCGTAATCAAGTCGTACTTGAACGCACTAGGAAAGCAGGAAATAAAGCAATAAATGAAACCACGTGCTGCAAGGTTTATCCAAACAAGTTCGTCTTTATTGCCGTACACAACTTGGGTTCAGGTTACAAGCTGCTCGAATAAAGAGCCGTTCACTCTAGGACTCCTACTGCGGGCACATGGGGAAAAATTCTAACTCTGGAGTGATCAATCTGCCAGAGCTTCGCTACACTAGCCAGGATTGGGAAAATAAGGGGAGTGCCACCTCTTATTTATAGAAATGGCGACGGGATGCGATATCGCGTACGCGATATCGCGGCCTAGTGCAAATCGCGTCTCATCACTTATGTTGATGCTTCTCTTCTATGTAGAACATTTTGGAGTAGTGGACTGAAATTTCTCCTAATCATCCCATGGATCTAGCAAACATGTGATGTTTGAGTTTTAATCCTTGTATGTGTTGTTGTTTGTTCATGGGCATATCCTTTGTTATTCTCCTCCTGGCTTCATTTCCTTTGCTTTTTACAAGACCTTCAACCTCAAGGATTTCATTTAGCATCATCTAAAATCACCAAAGGATCAACATTAGTTTTGATAATTTTTCATTAATGATTAACCCTTTCTAAATCCTTAGTTAGCTTAAAATTCGAAAAAAATAGCATGTAAGCTCAAGATGATTTCATAATAATATTTCCCAAGGATTTAAGGAAACTAAAATCATCAAGTTATTCAAGTTATTTTGATTATTTTTACTATTAGTTACCATAATGTTCAAAAATGAGGTGTTAGAAAAATTTCAAAAAGTACATCCTTATACAACACATACCACACCTCTCTCTCTCTCTCTCTCTCTCTCTCTCCCCCCACCCCGGGCATGATAAATAAGCTTAACTCTAGAAGCGCACATGTTTTCAAAATTTAGAGGAAATCTCAATATAAAAGCATTAAAGATAACTTGAAATTGATGACAAGTTAATTGTAGAATCATGCATAAATTTAGAGAAGTAATCAATGATGTTTTTGAAGATGTGAGGTTTGGTTTAGAGCCATGATCAACAAAAGTTATGCAAGTGGGTCCTTCCCAAAGCAAGTGCCTACCATAATGCCCTTGCACAACCACTTCTATAGATGTTCGTGGGCACCTTAGAAGTTAAATGTAGATCATACCTTTGTTTCAGATAACACACAACTGACTTGGTTAGGATCCTGCACTATACCATACAAAATCATTAGGCCCATAATTGCATGTATCAATGAGGTGAATAATGGGATGAGAAGGGATTGTAGATATTGGGATTTAAGGTACTTAACCATGTCTACAGTAGGTTCTTGTGTCAATTATGATTAAAATGACCATCATACCTATCCGTCCAAGTTTAAGACCAAGTCCATACCATTAACAATGACCTTGCATTGATGTGTTCCTTGCTTCCTACCATCATGAGTCCACAACAACCACAAAAAATGAACATCACTCCAAGAAAAAAGAAGAAAGAAAAAGAATGAAGGAAGGAAGGGCCTTAGTTAGAGGATTCCCTTCAAGCAAGGGTAACATGTCTTTCCAACCCCATAACCATTGCTTGTAGCCCATTATTATATTTAACGGGTGTGCTTTGAATTCCCATTATTTTTTTTCCTTTTTCTCTCTCCCCCTTTTTTTTTCTTTTTTTTTCATGGGAACCACACCATGCAAAGATATGCTTCCTATTGGTCAACAATAGAAGTGATGGTATGTTTCATGAGGATTCATAGACCACAAGAAGGAAGTCAAGAAGAGAACCCAACAAATCCCCTTAAGGTCACACCCTTTGCCATTCCCACTTGGTCTTTTCCTCTTTGTTCAAGTCACAATGATCAATAATTAATTTTAGTTTCATGTAAGAAGAACCATATTGTTCTTATGATAAAGACCTTTTGTTTAGAGAACTGGAGGGATGGATGATGTGATCTGACTACTTTACACAATTATTTACCTAATCATCTTGATAGCATAGGATAAAGATCCAACACATAGTGTTGACATCTGCATCATGATTGACAATATTTTTATTAATAAAGACATAGTAGACATTCATAAAACATAAAAAGAAAGGACTAAATAAAAGAGAAAATTATAAAGAAAATATAAATAACAAGAAATGGAAAACATATTAAGAATTAGAAAATTTTTAAAGAAATATAAAAAAGATAAAAAATTGTAAAACAAAAAAGTGAAAATACACTAATTAGTTCTTGATTTAAGATGAAGCATCTCCCCCATGACTAAACTCAAGGGTGAGCATTTGAAAAATGGACCACAAATTCCCTTGGTTATACACCATAAGTTTTCCATTTATCATCTTTAATGATTTAATTTTTCACTTGGTAACACATTTAACAGTGATGATAATCACATTTCGATCAGTTGGAGACATATCTTCAGCTGGACTAGAAGATGTTTTCTTTTAAAGGGGTCCAAACATGTTTCCTTGTTTATTTTCTATTTTAGTTCTTGTGTCTCCTTATTTAACATCTTCTTTTGGAGTATAGTTACAATGTAAGATGTTATTTTCTAAGTTCTCTGTTTGGTTCATTTTCTTAGGATAAGAACTCATAAGTGGGTTGGTTGTTTCCATGCATTTTGAAGGGTTTTGTATTCTCCTTTTTGAGCCACTAGGTGTCTTTTGCTTTAGTGGCTATTGTGTAGACTTGGTTGTGCACACACACGTGTTTCTTAAGTTTGTTGTGGGTTGGTATAGGAATCATGTTAACACTTTGAACTTTCAGCCCACAATTGCATCCTTTATCATTATTAGTAATGCATGGAATTTTCTATCTCTCCACAATGATAGGTTCATCTTTTATGATTTTTGTCGAAGCGGTAATGGTTGTTAGCTTTGGCATAGGATTAGGAGACATTATTTTTGTGAGGATGGGGGTTGCACCAAATTGTCCTTGTGCTAGTTCCAATGAGCTAGTAGGTCTACTAGTTTTATTGACATGTGTGGAAACTATCCTAAAGAAAGAACATTTTTTAGACTTTCGTTGAGATCTACTAACATTATCATTTACTTGTATGTTCATAGCACAAGTGGCATTCTTCTGTTGAGGTTGTGGTGCCAATCCTTCCTACATTATTGGTGGTGACATATGTTGGAGGAAAGTATGAGAGTATTGAGGATGTGGCGAAGGATAAAAGGTACAAGATGGTGATCCCATCGAAGATGTTGTGGATGGATGGTATTCAAGACAGCAGTAGTAGTGATTTGAGGTAGAGGAAGTAAAACCATTTGGAGAAATGGGTTGTTGAACATAGTATCCATAAGGGTCTAGTTGGTAAGAAGGGTATTGCTTGGTTGTTGATGGCATCCCCCACAATTGTTGGTTTTGCCACTGTGGTTGATAGTAGTTTTAAGATTGATAAGAAGTCCCACTAGGATAGTGCTGTTGGTTGTAGGACTGTCTATAATTGCCTTGTGGAGAGGGCAATCTCCTAGGCATTTGCTTTTCCATGAACTTGGAATTCAAAGCAAAAGCTCCAAATTCTTGTAGATGTAACATAACTAGGTAATAACCCTTTGGATGTTCATATTGGCAGATGTCACTTCCATCATCTTCTTCTATATCTGAGTCTATAACCTCTTCTACTATAGCTATTTTCCCTTTTTGTCGATAAGTGTCCCTACTTGTTTCTTTATTCTTTTTCCTCTTCTTTTTTTTGATCACTTGATCCATTTTGCTTTACCTTCTCCTTTATGATTTTCAAGTAGGTTGTAACTTTTTCATTCATCAACTCCCACATCTTATCTACCCTTGCTTCAATCTAACCAATAGACTTTTTTATTGGCAAGGTTTTATGTGAAATCAACTCATTAAGAGATGCTTCTTTTTCTTGATCATAAATATGGATCTCTTTTTTAAGAAGATTTGGATCCTAGTTATATTTCTCTACACTCTCCCTTTTATACAACCCTCCTTCTTTTGCCACCTATTCAACTAGCCTTTGTATTTGATGGGCTCTCAATTCTGATAATTGTCCTTGGGCATAGATCATAGAAGGTCTCCCTCGTTTTGTTACAAAGCCCATCTATGATGTGAAGAAGCTACTCTTTTTGAGAAAAACCATGACCTAGACATTTATGTAGTAGAGAATAGTATTTTTCCAATTCTACATCTAAGGATTCATAGTTTTCTTGCTTCCACCCTTGGATATTTTTTCTTAGATTGAACACTCTTTCATAGGTTTTGTATTTTTTATTGAAAAGCTCAAGCATTGTGGACCACCAGTGGATTGAATCTAGTTCCAATAATCTATACCAACTTTCAACTTCTTCAATTAGTATCCTAGGAGAGAGCTTAAGCTTTTGCCACTTACTTTTGATATTTTGCAAGGTGCAGGCATCATGGAAGGCTTGTAAATGATGTTGTGGATCAAAATTATAGCCTCCCTCAAATTTAGGAATGTTATTCATATCAAGCCGTTTGATGCGTCTTTCCCTTTGATGCCTATGGGGTATTCCAATTACCTCCCTGATCTGTATCATGCTCCTAGTTGCCAATAAGGGTTCATCTTTATTAGACATGTCATGGTGATAATCTCTATTTATATTTGTCTTATAGTGGTGGTCTTTTCTATGCTCACTTTAATGTCTTTCATGTTGTCTTTGATTTCTATTTGTATCTTCATCTTGATCCCTTAGTGGAGCTATATCTCCATGCCTATGCTCACCTTCATTAGAACTAGATGTTGAAGATGAAGAGGAAGATGATGAACTAGAAGAATCACCATGGCTTCTATATCTTCCCCTATGGTTCCTTGATTTATCTCTTCTAGGTTTGGAGGAGGTCCTAGGGCTTGAGGCCCTCCTTGTTATAGGACTTGTTCCATCCCCTTTAGGGTTATTTGCATTAGTTGAACATAGTCTTTGAATGTAGTAAGGATCTAAATGAGCATATGAGACCCCTGTGTTTAGTAATTCACTCCAATTCTCTTCAATATAGATCCTATCATTTCTCCTACCAATGTTCTCATCATGTGATGGATTATCAGCTCTATGTGAATGAGACATGTTTTTAATTAATAATGTGTGTGACTTAAAATATTAATATTTTCAAAAATATAAATCGTTAATGCTTGAATAATGATTGTTTATAATGTAACTAATCTAGATTACTAGCACCATCCCTGACAACAATACTAATGATAACCAATGGGTAGCCCCCCCTACTCCCAACCATATGAATCGCAAGTGTTCACGTGCAATCCAGTCAAATTTTGTGGATGGAACTAGTGTAATATTTACATTGTTAAGCATTCATCGCACATTACTCTCTTCTAACTTAGACTAGTGATAACTTTGTCACATATGGTTTAGTCCAAAGTGAGGCATATGCTTATTGATGTTGTGTGAACCTTAAACTAACTAAATAATCATGTAGAAATTAATTATTTAAACTAATTAATAACAAGAAGATAAGTCCTAAACTATCCTAAGGACAATGAGTGTTTGTTCCTAGCTTGACGTACACATCTTGAATTCCTGTATCCACTGTTGGGATTACCAAGTGTTATGCTACTAGGAAAACCAAGTAATAACGATGCTGGGATTACCAAGCAAATACATGTTTATGCTTGAAACTAGTCGTGCTCATTTTGTTGATTGACTAATGTGCATGGAAATGTAAATGTTAACTAAGTACATAGAAAATAAATTGCATTGAAAGTAAATCTATTGTAAGTCAAAGTGCTACAATGAATATGAATCCAGCTTGATCTTATTATCGTTCATGGAATGTGTCCAGGTACAATGCCACTCAAATAAGACACTGTACAACTAATTCAAATTCACATTGGGGGCATTCACTGACTGTTTGCTAAGATTACAAAGTAAAACTAGAAGAGTCTAGCTACTAAAATGACTGAAAGGTGCCAAACACATGATGGGTGCTCACATATTTATAGGTAAATATAGACATTGCATCGATGGAGATGCACTAATGCATTTAGCTATGTTGACAAGGATGCATCAATGGAGATGTGTTAATGCATTTAGCTGTGTTGACAGGGATGTGTCAATGAGGATGTGTTAACACATCTAAGTGTGTTGATTGTTAATGCATCTATGCGTTTTCATCCACACATGCATTGATGAAGATGCATCGACGAAGCTTCATTGACGAGGATGCATCAAGAAGTTGTCCAACATACCACGTCTCATCAAATACCAATAAAATTGAAGGGGAAATTTTATAGGACAACAATTAGACTTGCTATCTTATATAGTATTGAATGTTGGACATTGCAAAAGAGGCATGAATAGCAAATTAGTGTGGTAGAAATGTGAATACCCAGATGGATGTTGAGTGTTACTAGAAGAGATAATTTGCATAATGTAAACATTAGAGAAAGACTTGGAGTGATTTCTATTTCAAATAAGCTACAAGAATGACAACTTAGATGATTTGGACATGTGCAAATAAGATAATAGAATCATAACAATTATAAAATGATTTTGAAGAAAAGAAAAAATGTATTGAATTTGAAGATAGAAAAAACCAATATGAAGTTGAAGACATGAAAAATCAAGTTAATGTCACTAATAAGATTGATTAAATAACAGTAAAAAATCCACAGAAGATAGAAGCTCCTATGTATATTTCTATCGGTATTAGACAAAGTATCAAGTAGCCTGGCTAGATAGCTCATAAGGAAAAATTCCCCTTGTTTAACAATAATACTATTAACTCAAAGATTACAACTAGTGTTGACAAGAGGATTGTAGTTGATGGTAAAGATGCTCGACATAAGATTAATAACAAGCAATGATGTGAAGATCTTTTCGAAGATGTGCTACCATTTTCTTACTTTAATACAAATATTAGTATTAAGTCACAGTTCTCTATCTTGAATCCTTTTGCTATGTTAAGTTCAAGCATAGATGTTGAAAAGTGATGTAAATGTTACTAGGACTGGGATGTTTCTCCCCACTAATAATTATTTTTCTTCATTTATTTTTTCAAAGTATTATTTGTAAGGTTGTACACTTAAGTAGACAATTCTAAAATTGGAACGTTTTTTCTTTTCATGTTTTTTATTTGATATTGTATACTTAGCATCAAGCATGTGATGTACTTTGAATTTTCTTTCCTTCATTATTACTATTTTTTAGGGTCTGATACACCACCCATCCCATCCCAACACCCCCCCTCCAAGCCACATATTTGCATATATATATATTATAAGTATTAATATGAAAGAGGGATTATTATTATTGAGGCAAAGAAGAATTATAATGAGTGATAATCATTTGTTAAGATGTTTATTTCTCAAGTTGTAATACTTGCATTAGAACCTTGGAGCAGCCACTCAAAAAGAGAATAAGATTTCACTCATTTAGTGGCCCTTTCGAGACCTCACTAGGCATAATGAGTATCAAGCCTCCAAATGAAAACCCTTTAATTAGAATTACACTTAAGATACTAATGCTTGTTCATTCCTTACCTCCTCACTTAACAACCAAACAACTTCCCAAGATGCTATCACATATCACTTGGATTGGTATACCCCATATAGAGAACTCACAACTCACTATTTTTTGTAGAGACAGTTGTCCAACCTCAAACTTACTTATTACTCATGAATGGAGTAATTAGTGGGGTGTTGGAACCCAAAACGTTTTTTCAGCAATATTTGCCCTCAAGACATATAGTTAAATTAGCATTATATAAATATAAATTTATTAAAAATACAAATTGAGAGTACAAATGCAAAGAATCAAACCCATAACTTGAAGCTCAATATTAGCTTTATAGCTCAATATTGCTAACTAGAATCAAACCCATAACTTGAAGCTTCCAAATCAAAAGTCTTATTACTAAGCTAATACCTCATTATTATGAATAGGATAATTGATGATTTTTTATTTTTCTTTTCTTTTTTTCATAGGCCCTACATAAATCAATCTCAAAGGATATTGCTTTTTTTTTTCTTTTGTATTTATATTAAATAAGACAACCCTTATCCCTACAACAAGGTAGATGTAGGAAGTGTTGGAACCTAAAATATTCGAAACATACGTACACCCCAAGATTTATAGAAGTTTATAACTCATTACTACCTAATAAAATCGACAAGAAAGTAAATGTTACTCAAAATAAGAGCATCCTATCAAAGGGTTAAAATACCAAGATGGTATACGAGGCTATGCATGAGGATTTAGAAATCACATTTCATTGCATTCAATTAAGTATTCTTTGCGAAAAGTTGGATGAAGCTACATTGGGACTTTAGGAGCATGGTTTTTCAAATTCTAGTATATATTTTTTAATTTTTAAACATAATCCAATTCATTTATTTTAAAGAGGCAAACCATGTATGATTTAAAATGAAGATCGTCCAACGAAACAAGAAGAGCTCTATGTAAACCGTGCTGCTCATTACTTTTCAACTTTATTTCAAAGCAGTTCTAACAGCGGACAGTGCTCGCGTTATTGTTCTGCAATCTAGATTCTTTTTCCCTCGCTAAGATTGACTCAGCTGCCTATTCAACCCGGCCCCTGCACTAACGCGAGCAGAAACTGCAGTGGCAGCAGTTTACCTTCGTCATCCGAGATAAATTGCTATTCTGGAAAGGACTGTTGCAGAAAAGAAGAGTATGGAAATTGAGCAGAAGCAGTCTGAATTCATTCAGCAGTTTGTGAAAGAAGCCGAGACGGCAAGAGGATTAGATGCAGTGAAATTGATACAGAATGCTACATCTCATCCATCGCTTTTCGCTTTCTCTGAAATTCTGGCATGCCGAAACATCTCAGAGGTAAGCATTGTGATTTCGAAGTTGCTTGATCAGTTTAATGGGTTTCTGGGTTCTAGTATTTTCATCATGGTGTTCGGTTATTTTAATTTACTTGAATTGACGTATGCCCTAATTAGTCACCGCGAGGCCATATGTGAATCCTTAAGATTTCATATTCTTTGTGGCTACCTTTTAGGAATCGGCTTTTTCATTGTAGGTTTAGTGTTTGAAAACCTACCATTAAATAGGTCGGCCATGAGTTTTTTGCATCGTTAAGTATCATACAAACAGTCTTAGAGCCTAGAGCTTTTAGGGCATTGGAGCAATAAGACTTCTCGAACAAAGTTCAGAAGTATTTTTAGTTTATATTCGATTCTGGATGATATTTCCAGCTTGCGTTGATATTGGTTGTTATACTGTATCAAATATTATCGGGTTGTCTTGAATGTTTTCGTTTGTACCTGAGTTTTCGTAAGTGATTGCCATTTATTTATTTATTTTTTGAATTTTAGTTCTATTTCATTTGATCCTGAAAAATTGGTTGCCTAAGGATTTTGTACCATAGTTACAGTCACTCATTTTTCAGTGTAGATATTAAAGTTGTTAAGTTGTTTGTTAACGTTTTCCTTCAGAGGTTTGTTAACTTACTTCGCCGTTGTTTGCTAATGTTGTATATGCAGCTTCAAGGGACAGAGTTCTCTAGCTATTTGGATCTCTTAAGACTTTTTGCACATGGAACTTGGAGCGATTACAAAAGTAAGTCATATGTTTCACAATTTTTCTTATTATTGACTGTTATAATTTTTGCACTTATCGTTCTTGTATGTTAATATGATAGCATCATAAGGATCGCAGGGTCTCTTTTAATATGATTTGTCTCAGGCAGGGAGTTTCATATATTTGGTCACTATGATGAATAATATCGAGTGGTTATTTTGTTTATTGGTTAGGAAAAATTCTACTAGCCTTTCTCTATGTTATTTTTTAGTTAGTATGGTATAATCTAGCAGTCATAATTTCTCAATATTTAATCTTTCATGAAATTTATATGTCGGATAAGTTGGTGTGAGGCCATGATGTTAATGACAATAGGTATGTCGATATTTGAATTATTCTGCTTGCAATTAAATCAAATTGTTGTTTTTGTAATCATGTTATTTTTTTAATAAGTAAAAAGAGAATATATTAATAACTCATGTTATCCTTGTTGCTTATCTGAACTTTTCAAAACTGATGTAAATGCATTTTGTAAAGTAATACATGACATAATCCTTCTGTAAACAACTTTATAAGTACCTTTTTTGCCAGGGATTTTCAGAAAGCTTATATCTGATGGTAACTAATGTCCAGGGGTGCAGCCTGAATAAGTTATTCTTAGGAAATTTTTTGAATTCATTTTCTTCAATCAAGATGTGAATTGATGCTCACTTAACTCACTGCAAATGATAGTTACTTAATGACATAAGTTTCAAAAATCCAAACCTGCTTTATCATGTTTGGCAGCAATCTTATACTTGAGAGCATGGACAAGTTTGCAGGATCCTTTTGTTATTTTGAGTGCATTTCTAAATTATTACTCATAGCAACCAACAATGTTCTGTTTTAAATGCATTAAGATTTAATCAAAATTAGAATTCAGTCACAACTTGGATGTCTGTGCACAGACAAAAAGATACATGCAGAACTTTTTTAAAAATTATCTGCTATTTATTCTTTTCAAGTAATTTGAATTAATTTCATTTGATTCTCTCAAGAAATTTTCTTCCATTTTAATTAATTTGGCAATGTTTATAGGTAATGCTTCGCATATTCCAGCATTGGAGTTTGATCAAGTGCGAAAATTGAAGCAACTGACTGTGTTAACGTTAGCTGAAAATGCAAAGGTGTTGCAAAAGATTTTAGGGGTTTTGTTGGTTTGCTTTTCTATTGTTTTCCTCGGGGCTTGGAAATACAAACCAAGGCTTTTTTCAAATTTTAGATTACACATATCCTAATCTAAATTGGAATTGCTGTGTAGGTTCTTCCTTATGATTTGTTGATGCACCATTTAGAGGTTTCAAATGTTCGTGAACTTGAAGATTTTCTTATAAATGAGTGCATGTATTCGGTATGTTCAGTAATGTATACCTTGGTAATTTGAATTGAATTCTTTGATTATTTGCCAACAATCTTGTAGGTTGTAGTTGTTCTATTGTTAGTTATGATAATATTAAGACTCTTATTATTTACACTTTGTATAATTACACTGTTATCTTTTAGAACAGTATATTTGTGGTTTTCTTCTTTTTTTTTTTTCAACAAATGTTTTTGATGGCAACGTGTCTTTATTGGTTTGGGTTCTCATAAAATGTACAAAGTAGTTCAAGATCATATCTTATATTCATAATTCACAAACAGCTAGTGAGAGTGAATGGTATTGTAGACCTGGTGATTGAATCAACTTGATTTTTAATGAAACTGAGCGAACTTTGAAAAAGCAGTTGATGTGTATATTATGAGTTTGAAACAAGTGATTAAGGTTAATTGGCAATGGTTGAGAAAAGAACTACTCTTTCTTTTTGTGCATTTTGAGTAAAAGAATTGGGAACTGCACAACCAAAAAAAGATATTGGAAACATTAATTTGCATATATTTTACCATATTTGGTAATTTAGTATTTGACTGTTACTTCCATTATTTCTTGTGAACAGCTGAATTCAGAAATTTACTGTTTCAAACAAAAACTACATAGGACTTTGAAGTGTCTGAAAATGTATTTCTAAAGCAAACATTGACAGTCAGAACATGGGCATTATCTTTGTTACAGAAATAGTAGTCTACAAGAGAACTACGAAAATATGGTGTAAATGAAAAAGCAAGACCCATGAATTTTTAGAAGCTTTTCAGAAGTAAATTCTCTTCAGGAAATGGTATTTTATTTACAAATATTGAAGTATTCTACAAGAATTTGTTCTAAATCACATAACTAGCTGCATGAACTCAAATATTTTACAGCTCATATATGATGAAGTAATAAAGAGAATTCAAAACTTAACAATTGAGGAAGCAGTAGATTGATAAGGATTACATGCTTAAGTAAGATATGGTGGACAATTAGTTTGGACCAAGACTTGGAAAATGCTTAATGAAGGGCTTCAAATGGTGTGAATAGACACTGGATGATTGGTAGACCTGTTCTGGGTTTAAATAAAAGAGATAAATCATATTAAAATAATTATACAGATTGATCATTAACTTATTTGCAAAATTGCTAGGTACCATTCTAAAGAACAAAACTATGAAGTTGGGTAGAAGAAAATAATTTTGTTTTGTCTTACAAATGTGATTTAGAAGAATGCATTTGACAATAAGCCATCTGGATACTCTTGAATACTGCATTGAACATGTAAAGGGAAATCAAGAAAAGATATTTATGTGCCTTGGTTGACTTTGCTGAAACATTTCATTTAGTTATGAAAGAAATTATATAAAAGACTTATTAAACTTGAAGTCAACCTTGTTTTACTCAATTCTGTACAACAACTATATAAAGAAAGAACTTTTGAATTAAGAGAATGAAGAAACTACCGAATCCTGTTGCTTTTCTAACAATATAGGAGTAAAGCAAGGTTGTCCCTTTCACCAACATTGTGTTATATTGTTATTTAATGAGCTAGAAAAGTGGTATAAACAGGTGCTTGAAAACTATGCTATTAAAGCAGATTAATCACTGATATGACTTTTAATTTTTGCAGATGAATAATATTAGTTGCAAAATTTAGAAAAGGGTTAGAAGGAATGTTGCAGATCAATTAGAAAACTTTTGTGAACTCAAAATGAAGTTAATGTTGACTAAACAAAAGTGTTGATTTGTGGAACTAGAAGACCTTATACATAAAGAAAAATACATGTATAAATCACAGTATTTGGACTTGGGAAATTTGAAAAAAATCTATTTTAAACAATTGTGTAGCTATAATACTCTATGGCTGTATAATTTAGGGTTTAGGTTTTGATTAGGAATCTAGGAAAAATAGAAGAATTTCAAAAATATATATTGTTGGATGAATTTAAAGTCAAACTTAAGTTCCATATACAATACGTTCATTAGAATTAAGAAACAAATAGGTTACTGTTGGAAGTAATCTATTGATTCTTAGCATTTTTTATCAATAAACATAGTAATATTATCTTAGGAGAGATTATTTGAGAACCTCAATAAGAAGGATTGTATCATGAAGGAAAACTATGACTACAAAAATGAGGTATTGAAAATTGGATGCAATAATGATTTTAGAATAGGCTCAAAAATTGTTAAAGAGAAGGTTTTTGAGAAATGGTAAAATGAAGCAAAAAACCTAACATTTAAATTTTATTAGAAAAACATTACAGGTGGCATATATAAAGTGAAGTATCTGCATGCAACTATTCCTTTGAGTATGGGAACACTGATTAGTAGAGTAAGAATAAGATCTTATCTTCAAGTTGAAGCTGAAAGATGGAATAATGTATAGTATAAAGATAGAATATGTTGATTATGCTTTCAAGTAGTTAAAAATGGGCAACATACATTACTGGAATGTTGCAATATATAGATATAATTTAAAAAGCAGGTGGCAAATTTCAACTGAAACTTATGAATTATTTAAGCTAACATCACTTGTTTTAAGTCATTATATGGAAATGTTTAAACTCCATGAATATTGGACACATCTGTAATAGTCAGAATGTATTACTGCTAATGCATTTTGTATACACTAGTTTGTTTGACAGATCATTTGGGTATATATATATATGTAAATAAACTACAGTTTTAGTTTCAATTTTTAATAGGGCATCAATGATGCTGATAAATTTTAAGATATAATGTTGAAGTCATCATAGTGCAAATTATTCATTATTTATGTTTTAAGGAAGATCCAAAATAATCATGGGTTGTTCTGTTTACAGGGAATTGTGAAAGGAAAACTAGATCAGTGGCGGAGGTGTTTTGAGGTTGGTTAACATCTTAGCTTTTACGTATTTAATTTTTGATGAATCTTCAGTTAAAATTTTATTAAATAACGAAAACATTCTTCTACATATTGGAACAGGTCCAGTTTGCTGCAGGAAGAGATTTGAGGCCAGGCCAACTAGACACAATGATACAGACAGTGGCAAATTGGTTTGTTATCAATTTTTAAAAATAGTTTATTGATTTATTCCCATTTTCTTGCTAGGTTAGTTATTTGTCTATTAAGTACGCTTTTTAAAAACTTGGACCTTTTTACGGGGATCTTTTCCACAACCTTCACCATACCCCATTGCTCTCATAACAGGTTGAATACTTCAGAAGATTTACTTGTATCAATTCAAGATAAGATTAAATGGGCAGACGCAATGAGTGAAAAGGATCGGAAACATGCTAAAGAAGTTGAAGAGAAGGCAGAAGAAGTAAAGTGTAATTTAAAGGTCAGTTTGTCTGAGTCCATAGTTTAATGATAATTAGAAATGTAGATGGTCCCTCTTTCATTGCAAAACAAAATTGGGCATTGTTTGTTCCTTACCTGTTGGCAGAAGTTACAAACTGTAAGCAGGCAGCCATATCTGGGCATGAGGACATTTCTTTCTACGAACCTCTTGGAGTGATGGATTTTGAAGAAGAAAGAAGTCGACCAAAAAGGTTTCTCTATTGAGCTCTTTGATTTTATGTATGGAGTTTTGTATTTTACAAGTTTCCTTGAGAAATAAGACCTTGATATTTTGTGTCACTGGTTGCAGGAGGCGGTAGTTCTTTTATCAGTCAAAATGAGATTGTCACAAGGGCTCTGATTTTCGTATTCATATTCAGGAAGAAAATTCATGCATTTTTGGATGTTTATCTTGGACTTGTAAGTTAGGTTCTGTATGACTGGTCCAAGGTTGATGCCTGATTTTGTGCTATATGCCATCCAGCATGCTAGGATTAGATATTTGTTCATTTTGTGACTAACTGGTATATGAACTATTTAAAATGTCATCTCTGCAATCTTTTTCGTTGTCGTTATTGTGGCATCTGATTTGAAGGAAGCCACATCAATTTTATTGACTCATTTTTTGAATGAAAAATACGGTTAAATTATGTGTAATTGCAAGGAGAATCCGATTAATGTGTTACAATATATTTTCCTTTGTTTTTCTTCAGCATAATTCTCAATTATTATATGTATTTTCGTCCTTTGTAGACGTTTTATTTGCATGGTTGTTTCCCATGTTTTTTTCAGTAATTGTGAACTACTAAAAATGCAGTGGGAGTCTCTTGTTGGTGATTATAAGTATAGCTTTTCACTTTGTATGTTTGTGATGAAAGTCTTTTGTCGGTGAATATAAGGAGAGTGATTCACTTTCTTTTTTAGTGTTTTTATTTATAATGTTGGTTATCATACGTGCACTGTTGGAATAGAAAGGCTTTTAACTTCTGCGTAATTTTGTTTAAGGTGTTGTAGGTTATTTAATTCTGTGAGTGTAGAGTTTCATCACCTTCAATCAATCATATGAACTCCTTGTGACCAAATGTTTGACTGTGTGAACTCTCTCAAACTATCATTTAGTAATGATTAGATATAGACTAGCATTACTTTAGTATTGAGTTCATGGTTATTGAGTTCACAACTATTGAATTCAGCTATAACGGTTTCACACTCGTCACAACTTTTAATTATCATCCGAGGGGCAGTGGGTTTATACTTTGAAGTATTTTCACGAACACTATATCAGAGTTCTTTGTTAGCGTAAGTTTATTTCACAGTGGGATTGGGAATTTTACCATGATTGTGTTATGTGAGACTTTGTTCCTTCAAGCTTAATCATAGCTTGGCTTATTTATGCTTGCTTGGACTTAACATGTTAGTTTGACCCCTCTTTTGTAGTTTCTCAATTGAGTTCATACTTGGCTTATTTATGCTTGCTTGGACTTAACATGTTAGTTTGACCCCTCTTTTGTAGTTTCTCAATTGAGTTCATACTTGCCTCCATTGTGAGCTATTCATGGATTAGCTCATAAGTTAACCATACTTACCTTTTTCAATATTGTTTTTCTTGCCTCCATTGTGAGCTATTCATGGATTAGCTCATAAGTTAACCATACTTACCTTTTTCAATATTGTTTTTCATCCTCTAAACTCCTTTTGGGTATGTGTGGAACTTTTACTACTTATGAGGTAACAAAACTTGAACTTGGCTTCTTGTTATGGTTCCATTTAGATCTTCATAGGAATTCTTAAGAACATTGCTCCTTATTCCCATTTTCTCATTCTTTATATTGTTCCATAAACTTACCTTATAAAAATCAGACTTTAAGCTTACAACTTCTATTCTACATGAACTAATGTTGTAATGAGTTGTTAGCTCAGTGGTAAGAGTTTTGGCCTAGAAAACCTGGTCATTTTGCACAAGGAATTATGAAATTGGTTTATAAAAAGAATTATGAAATTGGTCCTTTCAGAGCTTTGAGGGAGATGCGGTTTAGAAACATAAACTTTTGGTAGTCTTTATTAATGTCCAAGGTTCTAGAGGCTATGTTGGGAATGGCCTTTGGAATTAGGATTAACCTTCAAGTTGGTGGGCATAGAGGCTAGTGATTTTTATGAATGGGAAAGCATGCCTTATAAGTTCATAAAGCCTAAGACTTGTGTCATTGAAATACATTACTTCATAAGTATTTTGAACCTTTTAAAAGGTTGGCAATGAAACTATGATACTCTCATTATAAGGAATTTGCTCAAAGTCTGAAATTTAAAATTAAAGGTTATTTTGTTTAGCTTTACATTTTAATTTTGATTTTGAAAGTCAAGTTTTATTTTTGTGTTCAGACCTTGTTGGTTATGAACTAACATAATAGCCATTTGAGAATCTCATCAATTTTTATGTAAAAAAATTTGGAAAGATAATAAATCAAAAACACAGTACATTTATTATAGGAATAATAATACACCAAGACAAACACCTCTCAACCTTAATCTTCCTATTTTCTTCTGCTTCATGCCAAAAAGATACTTATTTATAACCATCTTAAATATGGCTTATATTTATGTCCTCTTAATCTTTGAAATTCTCTCTACATGTCTCCAAGGGCTAAATTCTTCCTGGTTTCATTTCTATCTTTTTAAAACATAAATTTTTAACAAAATTTGTTGAATCACTTATATTTCTTATTTGTTTGCCATTTCCATCGTCAAACTATATATTGCCAGGGAATCACCTTTACAAAAAGCTATAACAATTCCATTATACAGTTATCCGCTGAAACATCCCTTAGTATACCCTCCTAACTGGATGAGCTAGACGCAGCACAGATTGTCTATTTACATAAATAACACAAATAGAAGATAAAACGAGGCGACCGTCATTGTTTTTATGAATTACACTCCCCAAGAAATGCCACAGAACAAACTTTAAAAAATATAACGATACGCTACAAGAAAAATTGAACTGCAAAGCTGTGTTTCGCCTTATTTATTTAAACGTAAAATAAATCGAACATATCAAATACTGAAAGTAAACACCAGGCAAACTTTTCATGGCGTGTACTTCACAGATTTCCGTCTACTAATAATTGATGAGAAAAACCGTTTGCCACGGTAAGAATTGGGGTACTTTTGCCCATGAACAGCAAAAGCTGAATACGTTCTGCCCTCCAAAACATCCTGCAATAAAATTGTGCAAAATTAGGAATGATTCATTAATGGTTGCTTCCATAATTTTTAAGGTGTATTAATGAGGATGAAGGTCAAGGATCAAATTAAAACTTTTACAAGATATAAAGCACATATTCTTATAGGACTTCTTTGCTGGGTGGTATTGCTTAAATTACATTAACTTTCCAACCCCATAAATGTTAACATTAAACTACAGTGGGCTGTTCAGAAACTTCCTTTCTTACCTTCCAACCCATGCTAGAGGAACCTGGAGATGCATATGTTGGGGTCCCACCTCCTGACATGTTGGGAGATACAGAAGAATTACTTGATACCTCTGCATATTCAAATCTTTGTATCATTACAACTCAAGATGCACAGAATAGAAGGAAAATTTGATAAATTGTAAAAATACAGAATTGGCGGCCACTGCTACAACTTTTAGAACGTTAAAAGTCTAAGACACTGTTGCACAGATGGAAATGAATGAACCACGGATGCTTTCTGACTTATCATGAATACAATATACATAATAGCATTAACTAGGATATTGTTGGTACCAACACGCCCATGCTTGGCATGGGGCCTTTGTTTATTTAAAATAATAATAATAATAATAATAAATAAAAATTGGAAAAAAAAAGAAAAAGAGATGGGTTACCGTAACCCTAAAATTGGCTATAAAAAATCATCAAGGGGAGGAGGAGAAGAGAGGCCAGGAAGCCCTAGGTCTGTGAGGCTAGGGACTAAACCTCCCCTTTCTCTAGGTGGTTGGCAGTGTGTGCAGCAACAACGATTGGCAGTTCGCAGAGCATTGGTGATGTTTGATCGCAACTACATATAATTCTTGCGGCAACACAACCATGCATTCTGTCGGTGGATCTTCTCTCTATCTTCTTTTATTTCAGCAAATGGCATGTGGTTGATAGTGGATTTGTGCATGATGTTTATGCAGTTGGCAGTTCGCAGGGCATTGGTGATGTTTGATCGCAACTACACATGATTTTTGCAACAACACAACCATGCATCCTGCGGTGGATCTTCTCTCTATCTTTTTTTATTTCAGCAAATGGCATGTGGTGGACGGTGGATTTGTGCATGATGTTTATGCAGTTGGCGGTCCGCAGGGCATTGGTGATGTTTGATCGCAACTACACATGATTCTTGTGGCAACACAACCATGCATCCTATTGGTGGTTCCTGTTTCTCTCTCCTTTAGTTTTTTTTTTTATGTTTTATCTCTCTCTATGTTTTCTATCTCTCTATCTCTCTATCACTTGGTCACATGGCTCTTTCTAGCTGAGACTATTCTCGGGTTTTCGTACCCATACAGAAGGTGCCCTAGGCTATAGTCTCCTCAAAGGAGTTTTTCCGATGTTAGCATGACCAAAATTTATGCATCAGATATAAAATCAAACAAGGGCTTCGAAAACTTTATTTTCCTAAAGTCTGAAGTAAATGAATGTTTTTAAAAGCACTGCTTTGTATGCTTGAAAATGGGTCATCTTGAAAGCATACTAATAAAATGCAGGTCAATTTATGGAGAGTTCGGTGATGGATACGTTGTATTGGATGACACTGAATTTTGTTTTTATTTTTTCCCAAGTAGGAAACAGAACCACCCATTATTTCGTCTCCAAATTCTAACCCAATGAACCATGATATTAGAACTGAAACATAGCACTTATAATCCATGGTCAAAGGCTTGAGTGTAACGGTTACAAGCCAGTTCCAAATATTAAGTGCATTCAGAAAAGTGCTATGAACATTTCTTGCAAATCTGGGTTTGTGATGTTCAATGGAAAAACAATTTGACTGACAGTTGTACTTCAAAATGGAAAGACCTGAACATAAACTTATACAGTGCCTACTGATAATTGAAGCATCGCATTAACCTGAAATTTCTTTTTTTGTTTGTGTACCCCATACATATAATCAAAGCTGATACTTCTGTAGAATTTATATTCAAACAGCTAACCTCTTGTGCCACCTCTCATTAATAGAATAAGATTATTCAAATTTATTTGGTTTAAATAATCTCAGGGGAAAAAAAACAAAAAGTCCTGCACCCGATACATATGTTTATTTCTTTTATACTTTTTGTTAGATGTAAACGTAATACAAAAATGCATGTATCCTATCCATTGTAACCTAGATGGTTAAAAACTTAAGATAATCGGTTCTCACCCAGGAGAGCTGGGCTAGAGTTCTTGCGAAAAAAAAAAAAAAATTTGAATAAAAAAAAAATCCTACCCGAGTTGTTGCAATAAAAACGAACTTTAACAAGAAAAAAAAAAACAAAAAAGAACTCCTATTCGTTTTTCCCTATCACACGTAGATCAACCACAGATATTCCCCTGTAATGGACAGTTATAGATCAAAATACACGTATCGTATCCATTGAAACCTACATCTTTAAGAACTTAAGATAATCAGCTCTCACCTAGGAGATCCGGTTTAGAGTTCCGTCAACAGAAACAAACTACGGTTTAAGCTTTGTGGAAAACAAAATCGAAAATTCCTATTTCTTTATCAACTGAAGATGTTACCATGTTGTGTACAGCTCTAGATCAATCGTAGATACTGCCCTGTTTTGTGCAGTTACGTACGGACCAAGTTGTGCCAAAACAAAAGTTCGATAAATCCCTCTGCTACCATACTTATCTCTCTTTCGTACGTAGATCAATAGCAGATATTGTCCCCAAGAAATCCCTATCACAGAGAAAGGAGAGCTAAGATAGGATTCTATTTGTTGTACCAGGCATGACAGAGTATCAGGAAAATCCAGCAATGGACAGAAACAGGGAGGAGGATCATGACAATCACAGAACTACTACTACGGAGGACATTGGTGCCCACATTGCTCCCATCTTCAAGCTTTCTGAGGACGCGGTTCGTACTGGTGAGGAGGACGAGCAAGTTCTGCTAAAACTGGAAGCCAAGCTTTATCGTTACGACAAAGATGGCAGTCAATGAAAGCAACGTGGTTCTGGAACAGTGAAACTGTTGAAGCATAACCAAACAAATAAGGTTCGTTTGCTCATGAGACAATCCAAGACGTTGAAAATATGTGCAAATCATATTGTTCGTCCTCCCATGACACTGCAAGAGCATGCAGTCAGTGATTACTCAGATGGTGAATTGAAATATGAACAGTTTGCAATTCGTTTTTCCTCTGCAGCGAATGCCAACAAGTTCAAAGATTTAGTTGAGGAGATTGTTGAATCTCAATCTAGGGTTCGGTTGAGAAGCATGAAGGTGCAGAGACTGCTAAGCTTCTGGGAAATTTGGATGTCAGAGACAAGAATGAAGAAAACAAGGAAGCATCTTCGAGTGGAATAAAATCGCAGGAAGCTTCTGAAACAACTGCTTCAGAAGAAGAAAAGAAAGCTTGAATTCATTTGGTTTGAGGATTCAAGGAATTTGATCTGAGAGTTATTTTGGAACAAGAGTCAAGTTAGGGTGGGTCTTGTGTGCTGTAAACAGTTGTATTTATTGCATGGTTTTTATACGTCTTTTTGCACATTTCTGTGTATTGTCGGTTGGGTTGATCCTGTGAGGTAAATTGATTTTCGGTTCTAGTTTAGCAGGAATTATTGTTTTGTCAGACATTTGTAACTTCTGTTTTATTGTTAATTCAGTTGTCTTTATATTTTTCTTGAAACACTGGCAGTTCAACAGATGGATAAGTTTGTTTTCCTGACTACAAATAAAAACTTTGCTTCTCTAAGGAATGGATAATGCCTTGGGTTTTGGTTTTAGCTATCATGAACAGATCATACCTTTAATTCCACTAGGGCCGAAGGGCCATATACGGTAAAAACCTATATTTTGGTGGCAGCAGCCAGAAATCTGGCTGCTATAAAATAGCCAAGTCGTTTAATGTAGCAGGCTAACAGCTTTGATGATAATGATAGTAAAAATGATTTAGTAGGCTTATACCATTGCTTTCAGTGAAAATACAAATCAGAGCAGCTTGTAAAATGGGAAAAATACCCTTGCATTCATGTAAAAACCAAACAACTGACCTTCTAAGCCAATATATAAGCCTTTCGCTACCCTGTCTTCAAAAGCCGAATTTGCTGTTCACATATATATGCAGAGTGACTAAAATACTTGATCAACGATGAAAGCACGACTTTAGAGTATAAACAAATTGTATTCTCCTACCTGGAAGAACGTAATGCTTGTGGAATCTTGGAATCATCCGTACAACATATTGCTGGCGGAGACCCCTACCATCAACATTCTCCTTGCAAGTAAGAACCTTCTGAGATAATAAAAAGATGTGATTATCAGTGAATTCTGGGAGATACCCAGGCCATTTTACCCAATTGTTCCAGTAAAATCGAGTGGAAAATTTGAACAAATGAGTTCGGAGCATGATATAAATCACACATTAGGGTTCATCGAGAGTTAGCTGTGAGGATTACAGAGTTTTTTTTGTCAATAGCTTTTTTTTATTCTATGAAATTAATCATCTGAACAACTCAAACGAACTTTGACATCTAGGATAGCAATCTGACAACTTGGAATTTCTAGACTACATACCTCCTTGAGACAGTCAATTCGAAGTTCAGTTGCAGCAAGATCTGCAGTTTCATTGCTAATCAAGTCATTCAATTTAGAAGCAACATTGCCAAGGTGATCTACAGCATTCACTAGAGCATCAACTGCATAGTCCTTCGAAGTTTCAAGGACCCTGCCAGACCATTAGCGCGAAAAATGTGGCATTTAAGCTATGGAACCAAGCAACCCATATTTCTTTGAAAAAACGTTAAATCAATAAATGGTTAATATCAACATCCCGGTTGGTTTGCAGAACCGAAACAATGTTACTGAAAAAATGCTTTCTGTCCTTGTTTTGGTTAGGTAAGTGGCACTCCTATAAGCGGTAACCCAACACAAAACAGAGAGAAGAACATTTAAGTTATGAAAACTCAGTTTCTTAGGGGAACAAGAAGAGATTCTGTAATAATTTATAAAAACAGAGAACCACGGTCAAGGGCTGGTAAAGTTATAACTAGCCTTAGAGTACCTCAAGCAACATCTCTGGCAGAAAAATGGCTGAGGCTCATTTAGTAGACGAACCTAATAACAGAATTGGTCAGTGATGCACAGGGCAAGGTACAATAAGCGTCTAGAAAATCAGGTTGGGTTGGAAAATGTGACTTATTGTTCAGAACCCGAAACGAAGTTCAAGAGATTGAACAAGAAAACATAGAAATAATAAACTGTCAAACAGAATCCAGGCAACAAAACACAATAATTGTCAGTAACGACGAATCTGCCGTGGTAATGTGGTATAGCAAGTAACAGCCGTAACATAGAAAACAACGAGATTTGTTTGATAAACTAACAACCCACCATGGGATGTGACCAGCACTGACCCCAACATCCAGAATTGGAAATCAGATCCTAATGACAATTGGTGCAGAACATTCAAAACAGTCCGGTTTGCTTCTGGGACTGTAACAAGTTACCAACTGGCCTTGGGCAAAACAAAGAGGAAAACCTAGACTTCAACCTGAGAAGGCCAGAAAAAAAGAAAACGGAAGGAAAAAAAAAGGAGAACTACTCACTTTCGCTTCTGTTCACTTTCTAAGTAAGAATTCTCAAAGTGGTCCGCTGCAAAATACAGCTGAGGCCTCAAGTTCTTGAGCTCCTGTTTGACACAACCAGAACAGAGCTCAAATGAAGTAAAAGAGCAATTAACAACATTCCTGAGAAAAGACAAACAGAAATAAAAAAAAATCTTGAGTAAAAAAATGGAAAATTAAAACAGCACAGCGAATTATGATGCAAACCTGGAGTGCAGTGAGAAAACTGCTGCTCTTCTGCATGGAGTATTCGTCAAAGGTCATGCCTTGCTGGGACTGCTTCTGCACATCCTCCATTTCTGAGAATTTCTGTGTTGGGTAACTCGTCTCAGACCCTTTTCTGCTGCTGCTGCTGCTCATCTGCTGTGAGACGATGTTGTTGTTTTGGCTTGTGGGTTCTGAAACAAAGAATAGAACAAACGAATGCAGGAATGTTAAGAGTAAAAGACGAAAAGTACGCTCAGATGCATTCCTTGGTGAAGATTAGGTGCGAGTCCACATCATAATTCATAATACTTGAATAACATACACACACACGGGCATGTTCATGTGGTGGCTGCCATTGGGCAGTAGTGACAGGATTACTTTACTGCTTTCAGTTGACTGAGGGGTAGAGCAGAGACGGGATATTCTCCATATCTCATGAAACGTGTGACTCTCTGTGTGGAAATGTCTCTATCTGGCAGTCAATACAACCGCTGTTCACTGAGCCCTTTTCATGTCTCTGTAATGAATTCTATACACAGGTCAAGCCAGGCAAGGATCAGGAATTTGACAACCCAGTGTCTTTCTGCAATTTTTCTGGGCATATTCCGTGGGCAGTGAAAAACAAACGTAAACATGGTAAGATCATAAAAGCATTTTGTCAACCTTGGGAGATCATAAAAGCATGGAATGCAGCTAAGTGTAAATACTTTTTTGTTTCTGGGGTTCATCATGCTTAAGTGCTCAGCAGATTTGAGATGAAAATCTTATGGATTGATCGTGTAAACATAATTTTCTTTTGTAACTATAACGGCCAATTATGATGGCAGGTAGCCACAGAAAAACTCCGTTTCATAGTTAGCCAGTGAATAACATTGAAAACGGCCAAATATAGCTCCGAGTCTTTGACTCATAAATAGGGAATCCTTCGTAAAGGCATCCTTGTCGTTTCTCAGGACTTCTCATGCTCGTCGGTTTTACAAGTTCACTTCTGGTATTTAACAATAATACCTAATTTTTACCAAGTGATTTCTTTACAACTAAACTTCAAAATACAGCCATAAAAGTACAGGCCTGATCTGAACTACCTAACCCTCCTACAAAAAGCATACCAAACGTGAAACTTTGTTACCAGATTTGGTAGTTTGTTCTCGGACATTTGGGTGAACTTGGGAGAACCTATATTTAAATGCAATTATAGGTAGACATTTAAACACGGCAGCTAAGAGGCTGCATGTTAATGCTCTGACGGTGCACCACATTCAGTACTTTAACTACTGTGACGGTTGTTGTGGGGGAAATTGCTGAATTGCTTTATGGAGCCATATTGGCATACCTTTTTGCAAATCAACTTTTTCCATGTGGAACAGCTAATACTTTATGCAGTGGTTGGCTTAGATCTTCTGGGGATCATATTTTTTCATCTTGCGTCAATCTTTAGACAATGACTTAAAAACAAATATTGGTGAACGTGAAAGTGGGCTATGCAACTAATAGCTATGGGGATCCTTGAAATTCTGAATATTTCTTATAAGCAGAAAAAATTGTGTTGATATCACACCTCGGAGGGTCTTACAATAATATACACTATCTGTAGTTCGTTGTTTCTTTAGAATTTTTTTGGTCAAATTTTCTTTCATCATCTTTTTGTCTTTTTGTTTAGTTCATCGTTTTATTTTTCTTTTTATTTTTCAGTTTTTTTTCGGGCATATATTGAAGATGATACTTTAAAAGAGTTATAAAGGAATATAATGATGTCTCAACTTCTTACTTAACAAGATAATAGGCTAACTACTTAGCCACCTAATTCTTACCACAAAGCTAACTGATAAATCGATTTTTCGTCAACTATGATATCGGGCATCCAATATTGAGGCACAAGCTACAATGTTGGATACTTGATATCATTGACATGTGCAGGTGTATAAAAATGACACTTACGTGCATAGTTCAATGGTAGTTTTCATTCCAACTTAGCAAAATTTTGTCAGTTTGTTTTCTTGATTTTAGCACTTAGCACTTAGCAATGTATGCTTGCAATGTGATGTTAAGTAATTCAATGGAGTCTTTATTCGAGTGGAATGTATTTGGACATGTTTCATGACCGGAAATGAAGATTGAGATTACTTTGCATCATTGCACCATCACTTAGATTTCTTTACTATTTACTTAGACTAATGTTTATTGTTTTGACTTAGTATAACATCTCTAGTTATTGTTGACTTTTCCATGAACTTTTATTGTTTTCAAGCAAAATGGATAGGATTGATTCCAAGTGTTAAGTGTGATCGTTTGGTAACCTAGTAGTATTATTACTTGGTTCACCCAATAGAGAGATACTTGGTAATCCTAATAACGATTACATAAGTCCAAAACATGTGCAAAGAATTAGGAATGGATGTTGATGGGACACGATATTGCGTCCGCGATATCGTAGCCCATCGCCAGTTCTATAAATCAAAGGCGACCTTCCCTTGTTTTCTCATCTAGATCTAGACCTTAGCCAAACTCTTGCCATTTTTCCATTCCAGAGTTAGAATAATTTCCATGTGCCTGCAATAGGAGTCTCAAAGTGAACGAATCTTTATTCGAGCAATTTTGTACCTGAGCACACAATTGTGTATGGCAATAAAGACGAACTTTCTGATAAACCTTGCAGCATATGGACTAAGCTAAATAGGACTTTAATTACTATTAAACATTAAATGCTTTCTTGGTTAATTAAATCTCTCTCAACCCTTAACTCCCTTAGTTAAGTGCATTCACTACGACC
>MNCI01029954.1:1946400-1972788 GCA_015680685.1 Gnetum montanum | reverse complement strand
GTTTGGTAATCCCAGTAGTGTTGCATTGGTTCAAGGTGTGAAACGGCAAGTGGGAACAGATATTGATGCTAGGACGATTAGAGCTTAGTTAGTGAAAGTTAGTTACTTAGTCTCTTCACCCTTTCTCCTCTTAGCATAGGCGATAAAAGATAAAAGACATAAAAATCATATACCTCAAGCTCACTTAACCATACAACTATGAGAAATACAAGTAAGCTTGGGAAGATAGCGACTGATTAACCTTAAGTGTTCCATAAGGCGTGTAAGCACTTAGTTTATGGAATTTGACCGGATCGCGCGTGTAACACTTGTATTCGTATGGTTGAGTGTAGGGGTACCTTGCCACTCATCAGATGTCCATCGCACTAGGCTTGATTAGATTTGTTTAATGTTACTTAGATTTAGAAACCCCTTCATTTATCTCATGTTTACCAAGAGTAAAATGGCCAAAGCAACATTAGTTATCATACTCCTCACTGTGAGTTAAACCATATGCATCGATTTTACTAGCTCACATGGGAAGATAACGATCGCAAACTTAAATCAATTACTAGCATAATTACATTGCCTTGTCCACGAAATTTGACCAGGCTATGTGTGAACACTTGTATCTCGTATGGTTGGGTGTTGGATTACTCCACCGCTCATCATTGGCATTGTTGTCGAGGACACATCCACGTATGCTTAGTAATTGATTTTTCAAAGTTTGTTGTATCTAAAACATAAAGTCAAACCTTACATTCATAAGAAAAGCACACTTAAAAAATAATTTCTAAAAACAATAATATGGCTTCAAACAAAGAACAACCATTACCTATCATATGGATATTTCGTTCAATGCCCAGTATCACATAATAGTGTAGTTGTTCAAACCTCACAGTACTATCCAATAGAATATCATAGATCAATGTTGCCAAGGACTGATCCCAACTCATATGTGCATCCACAAATAGTTGGTCATTCTACCCAACACCTAAATCCTCTACCACTAATGCCATCTCCTGTTATGCAAGGGGAGTTGCCATTACAACCCCAGTAGAAGAGTGCTACAAGGGTAATTAATATGCATGAGGGGATGGTTACCTACGAGTCTCAACATAAGAAATGATTCTTCTTTAAAATGAGTCCAGAAAAGACTCATTGGATGGGAAAAATGTCTAATTCCACCCCATCTACCTCAAGTCCTTCTCAATGCATCAAGCTTCTGACTTCATCAAGTTCAAACGTCACAATTGTCATGCTTGCTCAGATCATAACTCATTAGATTAAGGCAGGGACTCTTCCATAGAAGAGAACTAATCTAGGAAGTTCCTTAGTTTATCTCCAAATAGTAGGAAAAAATCCATGCAAAGCTCTATTGGACTCTGGGTGTGGAGTAAATCTGATATCTCAAGACATGTATCAAACTTGGAACCTACCATCACTGAAGAAAAGTAACATTCACTTGGAGCTTGCAAATCAGTCAATCATAGTTTCACTTGGATAGGTGGATGATGTGATTACTACTATTAGTGGCTAGTCTTATCCTGCTGATTTCCTAGTTACTCATGTGGGGAAAAACAAGGGAGAATTCCCAATTATCATGAGAAGAGCCTAGCTTAGCACTATGAATGCTAAACTTGGAATCTGTCATTTGTCTATGGAAATTTTCAAGGAAGGTGAGGCTAGAATCATACAAAGACAAAGAGTTCCATGTATCACATACAATGATAATGGGTGCAATTATGTGCAAAGAATCTAGGCTATCAAACGAGAGGAGACTAGAGCATGCAATAGATGTGCTAAAACAAGATGTATGCAAAATTATCTACATGCAATAACCACCTAATAAGAAGGCACCCAGTGGCTGATTACAAGTGAAGAAACTCAATTCGAGAAGTACATGGAACCAGAAGAATAAATCATCAGTACCTCCGTTGCAGAAAGATAAGTTAGAAAAGCTAAGGAAAAGACACTCTTATCCTCAAAACAATTAGGAAGAAGAAATACATTGGGGGCACTTGGAGATCCCAAACACAATGAAACTAGAACCACTAGAATTAAAAACCCTACCAACAACATTAGAATATGTATTTCTGAACAAAAAGAATCTAGTAATTATCAACACCAACCTAGATAAAGAACAGAAAAGGAAACTACTGGAAGTGCTTAACAAATGACCTACAACATTTGTGTGGTCTTATGATAAGATCATGGGAATTGATCCATGAATTTGTCAACACCAGATTTATATTGATTCTACAGTCAAACATAAACACCAACCTGAATGAAGGCTTAATTCTAACCTCAAGGAGGTAGTCAAGTAAGAATTAGAAAAGTTGCTAAAGGTAGGATTCATCAATCCTATTGTAGATAGTTCATGAATCAGTCCTTTGTTGATAGTTCCAAAGAAGGGAGGCAAATGGAACATTTGCTTTGACTTCCATATGTTGAACTCAGCAATGTTCAAGGATCACTTCCCCTTGCCATTTGTTGATCAAGTCCTAGACATAATTTCAGGGCATGAGTATTACAGTTTTCTAAATGGGTCTAGTAGATACAATCAAATTTGCATTGCACCATAAGACCAAGAGAAGACCACGTTTATCAATCCATGGGGAACATTTTCTTATAGACATATGTCTTTTGGTCATTGCAATGCACCAACAACCTTCCAGAGACTAGTTTTAAGTATCTTCCAAAAGTAGATAGGCAATGGTGTTGATGTTTTTATGGATGATTTTTCCACATATGGGCTAGATTTCAAACAAGCACTAGACTAGTTGAAGCAAGTACTTAAAAGATCTATTGAAACCAATCTCAAGCTCAACTAGCAAAAGAGCCATCTCATGGTCTAGAAAGGCATAGTGTTGGAACACAAAATCTCCCAAAAGGGTATTGAGGTAGATTCCAAAAAGATCAAAGTCATCCAAAACATCACTCAACGATCACATATAGCGAAACTTGTAAGATCATTTTTAGGTCATACGGGATACTATAGGAGATTCATTGAAAACTTTTCAAAGATAGCCAAACCACTTGTAGAACTCACAAAGAAGGATGCATCCTTTAAGTGGACTGAGTCCTATGAAAAGGCATTCAAAACTTTGAAGAATAAGTTAGTTGAAATACCAATCCTCTAACCTCCGGATTGGTCAAGACCTTTTCATACCATGACTGATGCTTCTAGCTATGCGCTTGGTGCAGTACTGACATAATTGGATGATTAGAAGAGACCATACTACATACACTGTGCCAATAGAAGTATCATAGAAGCATAATTAAATTACATCACAGCTGAAAAGAAGCTTGTGGTTGTAGCGTACATAGTTGAAAAATTTAGACATTATGTGCTTGGTTACCAAATTTATGTCCACACTGATCATAGTGCTATCCAATTTTTGATGAAGAAGGAAATAGTTAGTCCTAGAGTGATAAGATGGCTTGTGATTCTTCAAGAGTTTGACATCACAATGATTGATAAGAAATAAATGGGAAACATAGTAGCTAATCATTTATCAAGGTTGAAATGGGATTTAGACAATCGAGTGGAACCTTTATCAGATCAATTTCTCGATGAGGACCTGTTTACTAAAACAGTAAAGGCTATATGTTCAATAGGGAAGCCATGGATTGTAGAGTACTTGACTTATCTCATAAAAAAAGAGCTTCCTATTGAATGGAGTAGAAAAAAAGATGAAAAATTCCTTCACAGAGCCAAACGGTACATGGAAATCAATGGCAGTCTATACAAGACCTATGTAGATGGTACGTGCTAGATCATGACTAGTAGAGAGTTTTACAGGACATCCATGAAAGCCCATGCGGTCGCCACTATGTAGGATGTAGAACAAAACTTAAACTACTGATGGTAGGCTACTTTTGGCCTACCCTCTGCAGAGATGCCCACATGTTTACACAATCTTGTGAATGCTACCAAAGAGATGGAGGAATTATGATCATATATGAAGGACTACAACACTAGATACAGTTGCTTAAGCCTTATGATATTCATGGAATTGATTTTATGGGGCTCATTCAACCAATGAAAAATGAAAAAGCATGCATTATTGTGATTGTGAATTATTGCAAAAAGTGGATAAAGGAAGTAACAGTGAAAGACTGTACAACTAAGACAGCTACCAAGTTTTTTCAACAAAATTTGGTGAAAAGATTTGAAGTACCTAGAATGTTGATATTAGACAATGGAACCCACTTCATCGATGCTACTTTTAAGAAACTCATGAAAAAACTTGGGGTTAACCATAAACTAACAAAACCATATCATCCCCAAGAAAATGGTCAAGCTGAAGTCTCTAATTGTGAAATTACTAGAATACTTACTAGGATGATTAGTATATTTAGATGGGATTAGAGTACAAAATTAAATGATGCTTTGTGGGCCTATAGGACATCTTGGAAACTACCTATAGGGTACATCCCATATGAGTTGGTCTATGGAAAGTTGCTAATGCTTCCAATCCAGGTAGAGCTTCACACTTTAGCTACTATGAGTGAAATTAACCTTAATTTGAGTTTAGCCCAAAAGGAACATCCAATGAACTTGAATCTTCTAGATGAGAATTAGCTAGTAGCACTCATGGGTAGTGAAGTCCTTAAGCACTACTTAGGCATGATTCACAGATAAGGAATGTAACCATAAAACTGGGTGACAAGGTCCTTTATTATAATCCTAGTCATTTATGTCAAAAAAGTTAAATTTTAGACACTTTGGGAGGGACTATACATTGTGCATGCCACTTATTTGTTTGATGTCTTACATATTCACCACCTGTCTAGTCCACATAGCCTTATCCTTGTCAATATCCAACAAGTCAAACCATACTATGAATACTCCAAAGAATCTACCCAACCCACACACTAGTCGTCTACTTATTATATCTTCTGTTTAATTGATCCTAATAATAGTCATGGAGGAGTCAATGTTGAATCATAGGTACCTTACTGAAATTTTTCATTTTATTTTCATTTTTCACATTCTTTCATCTTTTCTCATTCTTTGATACTTTTCATTTCTTAAATTTTTGACATTCTTTGATATCTTTCGATTTTTTTTAACATTTTCCATTCTTTTAACATTTTTCATTTTGTATACTTTTTTACAATTCATATTATCTTTTTAATTTCTTTCATACTTTGTTTTGAAACCTTTTGTAAATAACTTTGATTACTAATAAGACACATTGAATAAAGGTAAGATTTAGCCCAATAAAGTGAAGATTTCTCTATGTTATAAAGTCATAAGGGGTTGATTATTTAAATAGTGAGTCCACATCATCCATTCATTCATTCCATTAATAAGAGGTTCTCACCATGGCCATAATGATATTCTTTTTCATCATACAACTAAGAATAAACTTGTGATCATTATACTTGGACTAAAAAGCGAAGAACCAAGAGGGAATGTAAAGGATGTGACATCAAGGGGGTTTGTGGATTCTTTTGGATTATTGTTGTGAGTTTTGTCATGTTGCTAAGGTTGTATTATATCCTTGTAGATCTAACAAAAAATGAAAGTAAGAGTAAAAAAAGTCCTGCCTTGAAAGGTTAACACAAATAAAAATAAAAGAGCACAAAATAAATTTTTGGGTGTCCCATTGGAAGGACATGTTACCCATGCCTGAGGGTAGGTAGCTTCTCAAAAATCCAAAAATAACCAAAATGCCATGAATGAACTCCTTCCTTGGACAATACACCAAGTGACAATACTCTTTGTAACATTGATAGTCTTACAATTGTACTTCCAAGAGATGACATGATGCGATGTCATTGAANTGTGTAACATAGAGTTATTTTCTTAATTTTGTGGTACTAACATGTGTGTTTTACTAAATAGGTATGTGTTAAATTCAACTCCTTAAGTTCCTAAGGACACTTTTAGGCATGGTTATATAAGGGAATTAAGGGCTGAAGCCTACTTTGGGGAGGAACTACTTATATAACTATTGTATTTTATACCTGCCAAGCAATTCCACATCATCTTAAACCTTCCATCATCAATAGATGTTAATCAACTTTCCATATTAGTTAAACTATCTGTTCTCACAACATGAATCCATTACCCTTCTTGTCCATCTTATGCTTTTTACTAGCCTGAGATTCCTTCTCAATGGACTTCCAATGACAAACTTTTGACAAAAATATGTATATCTCTACCATCCAAACCCTTTGAGAAACCTTAAAACCTTCCAAAAATCCAAAAGAATTAAATTTTCCCATGAAACCCTTATGAAAACTGAAAAATTTTGGGCTTGAATATTAGGTCTAGATTGATATTGAATTCCCGATGTCAGGTTCCTGATATCAAGTCCCTCAAAAAGTATAAATACATGGGGCCTTAGCTAAACTTTTCACCATTTTTCATTTGAGCCATGGGAGATTTTTCAAATTTTCTTTTTTGCTTTGAGCTCTGATGAGTGGTGAGGTACCCCTACACTCAACCATACAAATACGAGTGTTACATGTGCGATCCGGTCGAACTATGCAGACTAAGTGCCTACACGCCTTATGGAACACCCAAGGTTAATTAGTTGTTGTCCTCCCAAGCTTACATGTATTTTTCACGGTTGTATGGTTAAGTGAGCTTGAGGTATGTGATTTTTATATCTTTTATGTTTTATCGCCTATGCTAAGAGAGGAAAGGGTGAAGAGACTAAGTAACTAACTTTAACTAACTAAGCCTTTATTATCCTAGCATTAGCATCAATTCCCACTTTCCATTTCACACCCTGAACCAATGCAACACTATTGGGATTACCAAACGCTATTCGTTACAGGGATTACCAAGTGTAACGCACGTGCTCGAAGCGGTCGTAATGAATGCACTTAACTATGAGAGTTGAGGGTTGAGAGAGATTAAGCCCTAAGAAAGAATTAAACATTCAATAGTAATTAAATCCTCATTAGCTTAGTCCATGCACTGAAAGGTTTATCCAAAAGTTCATCTTTATTGCCATACACAATTGTGTGCTTAGGTACAGAATTGCTCGAATAAAGATTCGTTCACTTTGAGACTCCTACTGCGGGCACATGGAAATTATTCTATCTCTAGAATAGAAAAACTGCTAGAGTTTGGTTAAGGTCTAGATCTAGATGGAGAAACAAGGGAGAGCTGCCTCTTATTTATAGAACTGGTGACGGGCTACGATATCGTGTACGCAATATCGTAGCTTCCAATGCGATATTGCGTACGTGATATTGTGGCCCATGCGATATCGTGTCCCATCATACCCCCATGACTGAATAAAAACTCGTCCTCAAGTTCCTTACAAAATATTGGGAAGGTATGGGATTATTGACTTGAATGGGACTAATGGTGAATGGGATGACATGTGAATGGATCATCATTACAGAACATGAAAAAATTAGTGTTCACAACAACAAGAGTGAACACTATGTACATTTGACATTAGGCTTTATTTGGCAGTTGAGAGAGAGAGAGAAAGAGAAGAAGTCTGTTGCTGCCAATGCCAGATTGTGCCTTTCGTTGTCCATCCATAAGCACACCATCAATCTCGTTCCTTGCATACTGCTTCAGCACCGATCCATTCCAAGTGTTCCCTCCAAATCCAATCCATTGTTGTATGATTTCCATATGCACACACAAAATAATCTTATATTAGCAAGGGTAAACAAATCACAATGCAGTTGATACCTTGCTTCGGTGTTAGGTCCATTGGCTGAGTTGTGGTATGGCTGATTCAGATTCTGGAGATATAATATTGGTGACTATTGAAGGTGTAGGGGTTAGGAGAAGATCGAAAAAATTGGGTCAGGACCCCCACAACTAAGAGCGGACCTCCGGTAGTAATAGAATGGAAAAAGAAAAGGAATAAGAAAAATGGAGAAAAAGAGACAATTGTAATGTCAATGAAATGGATGTCAAGATGGAAATGAACAAAATAAAGATTGATTGCAAAAAAGTTTAAGGGAAAGAAATTAACTGATGCCCCAAATAGGAATGCTAGTGGATCATCCCCAAAGCAGGCTCATGCCCTTCATGCCCTGACATTCCCACATTTAAAGAGTCTGTAGGCTTTAGAAATGTCAATTGGAAGTAAGAGTTAAATTCTTAACCACAAGAGTTTACCAAAAAGAAAACAATGCGTCTACCAAAATATACACTAAATATACAACCGACAATGAGGTTTACAATGGAGAAAGAATGATGGAAAGAAGAGGGTGGAATGGAATCTCAAGAACAAGGTGGTGTATAGCCCCTAGTGTATTTAATGATTAATGTGACTTAGTAGATTCCATTCCAAATTTGGCCTCAAACAAACCGCATCCAGTGAATTCGCATTAATACATTCGGCCAATCCATCCACTTGAAGTAACAAGAATGCTTTCTCCAAAGAGCCACCACCATTTCAACGAAATGAAAGATGAGAAGGTAGGAAGCGAGAAGGGCCTTAGTTAGAGGGAACATGTTTATTTTAGTTCCATGACCAGTGCTTGTAGCCCAAATATTTATTTCGTCTAAGGGGTGTGTTTTGAATTCCCACTCTTTTTTTTATGTTTGTGTTTTTCATGGAAACCACACCATGCAAAGACTTATTACTTTTATTTTTATTCACTTAGCTTCCCGATAAGGNCATTCTCTTGGGTGCTTGGATGTTTTCTTCTTGTGTTTTCTTACCATTCCNAGCGAATGGCCAACACAAATGCATCAAGTTCCCTTGAAGCCACACCCTTTTCAATCCTTGAGTCCTTCCTTAGTTTAAGAAGTGCTCAGTCACTAATTCATTGATAGTTCTTATTATTTTGAAGAAGGGGACTATACAGTTCTAAGCCAAGAGAGACCATAGAAATTTGTGGATGTATGGATGATGTGAGCTCATTGCTTGCTATGTCAAAAGAACCATACTTTAGTATCAACATCATAACTTAAAGGTAAAAACCAAACATTAGCAATCAAGAGAATATAGTTCATACCATCATTAAGAGCACTTATTGGATGACAAACTTAACAAAATGGATAAATACACATACAAAAATAAAAGAAAAGGTGTGAACGATGTTGTAAAACAAAAACAAGAAAAGTTAAAGAAATTTGTAAAACAAAAACTTAAAAAGAACTGAGGGCCTCAGTTGATTAGCATAGGTGGCCATCTCCCCCATGATTGAATTGAAGGGGAGAGATTCGAAATAATGAGCATTTGTTTAAATTTCTTAGAAGTGTCCAACTTCTTCCAATTGATGTTTTCAAGTTAAGGATTGGAAGTTAGCGATGCTCATGCTCCAGTGTATCTATGCTTTCTATGTGAGCACAAGTTGTTCCCCTAGTTAGTTCCATGCATGTTGGTAAGTTGCTCTATTTATTAGCTATCAACCACTGGGTGTTCTCTTGTTGTGTGGTTGCTACATACAGGCACTTTTGTATGTTAGTTTCTTGGGCACACCGATTGCATACAGGAAATGCTGAGCACTCCTGTACGTCATCACCCTCTGTGTCACTGTATGTGATGCGTGGAACTTTCTTCTTCTCAATATTTCTATAAATATTTTCCTTAGATATTTCCAGGGAAAGATCGCAGATTCCTAGGCATGCGTTGATGGTGCTGAGCCATGCCCTCCCCATTATAATTGGGAAATCCCCTTTATTATTGTTGACCTCTATCACTAGGAAATTAGTTGGGTATGACCAACCACACACAGTGGTAACAATGTCCTCCACAAGTCCCAAGGGGACTGTGATGGATTGGTCAGCCAGCTCCAATTGAATATTGCTCTTCTTGAGTGGAGGCAGGTCCCAGGCTTTATACATTTCTTGTGATATTAAGTTGAATCCAGAACCTGAGTCAAGAAGAGCCTTACGTGGTTTGTTCCCAGCGACTTGGAGGTAGATTAAGGGACTCCCGAGGTCAGAGAGTTTCCTAGGAAGGTGGCCCACCTTTATCTAGTCAGTGACGGTATGTGTTAACATAGCCGTGTGCGTTGAGCTCTGTTGTTGGTTTGAAGGGAGCTCCAAAGCCTTACTTGATGGAGGAGTGGTCATAGACTCAATTGCTTGTGGTTATGAGAGCTTGTTTGGACTGTTGGTTCTAAAGAAGGGTCTTCTCTTTGTACAGTTGTTAGAACCAGTAGTCGATTGAAGGTTTATAACTCTCGTAGCATTATGTTGCTGTGGTTGAGTGGGGAGTTCCCCTTGCATCGTTGGAGTGGTTGGTATTGGAACTAATGACGTAAGAGATGTGGATGGATTTGGAGGATGGTATGCATGTGGAGTGTCCCTTATAGGAGAGGGAGTCCTAAAATACTCCCAAACTTGGTAGTGATGTTGTGGGTCATGTGACTCATAGAGTCACTTGGAGAAACCAGCTGCTGCACGTAATAGCCATATGGATCCGGTTGCTGATAAGGGTATTGTTGCCTAGGCGGTGGCATCCCCCATGACTGTGGGTATTGCCACTGCTGGTGTTTCCCAATGGGTTGTGATGGAGTTCCACTTGGATAATATGTTAAGGGTTGGTGGAACTGCCTTGGGTTACTTTGGGGATAAGGTAACCTTCGGGGTGCTTGCCGTTTGTTAAGTCTTGGGTTGAGTGCATACACCCCGGATTGTTGCAGGTGTGAGATTATTGGGCAACATCCTTTAGGATGGTCATATTGGTAGATCTCACATCCATCATCATTGTCTGTATCAGACTCCACAACCTCATCGGTGATAGTCATTTTTCCCTTACCCTTGTTATGTGCATGGTCTGAGTCTCTCCTCTTTTTCTTATCATGGTCACTACTTCGTTCCTTAGACTCCTTTACAATTTTCAGGACGGTTTTGAATCTATTGTCTAAGGAGTTCCACATTTGATCTACCTTAGCCAACACTTCGGTTGTTAACTTTTGAAGCGGAAAGCTTTTTCTATTCACCAACTCTTCAAGTGGTGACTCATCCTCTTCCTCATAGAATCTTACTCCCTTCTTTCGGAGGGAAGGATCGTGGTTATAATCTTCCACACTTTCTCTTTTCCGTAGCTCCCCTTCTTCCTTAGCTACTTACTCCAAAAGTCTATGCACTTCATGGGACCTAAGCTCAGATAATCTCCCTTGGGCATATGTTCCAAGGGTTCCCCTGGTTTCATGTCTTAGCCCATCTATGAGGTGGCGAAGTTGATCCTATTGTGCGTAGCCATGGCCCAGGCAATGATGTAGCAATGCATAAAATCGGCCCATGGTAGCATCCAAGGGTTCCTGAGTACCCTGCTTCCATCCTTGGATCTGCTTACCCAAGTTGGACACTCTGAAGTACGTTTGATATTTATCATTGGATAGTTCTAGCATCGTACTCCACCGTCTAATGGATTTCGGTTCTAAGGATCGGTACCAACTTTCCGCTTCCTTTATGAGTGTCCTTGGGAACAACTTTAACTTCTGCCACTCATTTTTAATGTTTTGCAAGGCATAGGCATTGTGGAATTCCTATAAGTGGTTTTGCGGATTAGCATTATATCCCCCCTTAAACCGTGGGATATTATTCATGTCTAATCGCTTGATCTGACTATCTTTCTAGTGCCTTGTAGGTATTCTCACAGCCTCCGTAATATCTAACATACTTCGGGTGGCAAGTAGGGGTTCATCATTATCATCTCTTTCGTGGCATTTGTGATGCCTACATGGTTCCCTACTTTCCCTTCTACCATGCCTAGATTCTCTCAACTGCCCTCGTCCTCGCTCTCGACTCTCTCGTTGAGGGTTCTCATAATGCTTACCTTTATCCTCACCATTGTGTTCTTTGTGACTGCGTCCTGATGTGGAAGGAGAGGGTGAATGATGTGATGAAGGTGAAGAAGAAGGGGAACCATTGCCATGACGATGTTTCTTACCTTCTCTTCGGTGGTTACAGCCTCGATTGTGATGACGATCAGAATGCTTGTCCTTATCATTTGTTTGTATTCCCTCATTGAACACTTGGTGTTCATGGGGATTAGAACTAGGGTTATTAATCGTGGAGTGTAGATTCTGATACCCCATGTCCTCACCATCGTTAGGAGCTGGAATATCATTGTGTGGAAAAACTATTGAAATAGGTTTATCACCCTTAATTTTGCTTATGAAGGGTGAATCGTTATGGGGCCCCTTGCCCTTCATTGATGTATGGTAACTCTCCTGCCATGAGTTCCTTAAACGTTGCGCTACTGTGGGATGGTAATCCCTTGTGTCATAATCACATGCAATGTATTCAGCATATAGCTGCATCATGTCTATCTATGCAAGAGCACGAAGGAGCATGTTAGGGACTGCCCAATATGGGGGTAACACTATGTTACCTTGCATGTGTCTCCAACGCAGTTGTTCATCCTGATGGAGGATAAAGGTAAAATTAGGTATATACTCATCGTGATGAGTATACACTACCTGAAACTCTTGAGGAACTAGCGAATCTGGGTTACGTATGTTAGACCACCGACTGTCTCTTGTGTGATCCCTAGGTGGTGAAGTGCTTTTATGAGAAGAAGAAGACATTGTTTTCTTGTCAATGTGTTATTTACCATTATTTAATTTTTCTTATGATTAACCCTAAGGGTTTGTTTAAGCTTCCCAACGATGTGGATGATTTCCTATGTTCTACTTAGTGCACAAACAACTTAGTCCCCGGCAATAGCGCCAATGATGAGTCGCGAGGTACCCCTACACTCAACCATACGAATACGAGCGTTACACGTGCGATCTGGTCGAACTCTGCAGACTAAGTGCCTACATGCCTTATGGAACACCCAAGGTTAATCAGTTGTTGTCCTCCCAAGCTTACTTGTATTTGTCACGGTTGTATGGTTAAGTGAGCTTGAGGTATGTGATTTTTATATCTTTTATGTTTTATCGCCTATGCTAAGAGAGGAAAGGGTGAAGAGACTAAGTAACTAACTTTAACTAACTAAGCCTTAATTATCCTAGCATCAGAATCCATTCCCACTTGTTGTTTCACACCCTAAACCAATGCAACACTATTGGGACTACCAAACACTATTCGTCACAGGGTTACCAAGCGTAGCGCACGTGCTCGAAGTGGTCGTAGTGAATGCACTTAACTAAGGGAGTTAAGGGTTGAGAGAGATTTAATTAACTAAGAAATCATTTAATGTTTAACATTAATTAAAGTCCTATTTAGCTTAGTCCATATGCTGCAAGGTTTATCAGAAAGTTCATCTTTATTGCCGTACACAATTATGTGCTCAGGTACAGAATTGCTCGAATAAAGATCCGTTCACTTTGAGACTCCTTCTGCGGGTACATGGAAATTATTCTATCTCTGGAATGGAAAAACTGCTAGATTTTGGCTAAGGTCTAGATCTATATGGAGAAATAAGGGAGAGCCGCCTCTTATTTATAGAACTGGCGATGGGCTACGATATCGCGTACACGATATCGTAGCTTCCTATGCGATATCACGGCCCATGCGATATCGTGTCCTATCAAGCTCTGACCTTCTAGCTTTTCCAAGCCATAGCTTGCCCATTATTGGTCCAATTTTCATGCTTTTTAAACCTATTTGATCACAAAGTGCTCATCTTAGTCGTGGGAGGGGGGTGGGGGGTGTTTTGTTAGTGAGGAAAATTTAAGCCAATTTTTTTTAAAAATTCTAACACCTAGAAGATACTTTGAGGGTAACTATGAAGTAAAGGTTGAAATTTTTAAGGAACAATTAATCATATTAATGCTAGAACACTCAAATAAAACTCTTAAGGATCTATAACTATCATTATGAGTCATACATATGGACAAAATAAACAATTGTGAAGGGTTACAATGAAATTAACACTTATGGAGTCATTTTTTACAAAAAATTTCTAACTCTACAATCCTAATAATTAAGAACTTGATCTAATGAAAATCATGAGAAAGGAAGGAAGTTATAAAAATTAGATTCCCAATTTCTTAATGATTGCAGATGATCGCAAAGAGAGGAGCACAAGAAGGACCCTCACAAGGTGCAAGTAAGAGACTAAGAGGCCAAGGTAGAAGCTGAATTGGAGGACAAGAACTAGAACACAAGGAGTAGGAAGCCCAATTATTTAGCATTCTTCAAAAGAATCCTACTATAAGACAATTAGCCCAAGGAGAGGCAGAAGAACTATTAGTGTAAGGACAACACCTCATGTTGTCACAAGACTTCCTCCAAGCTATTCAATAAAGATCCATTTTGACCACAATCATTGTGGAGATGAACTTTGGCCCATTCATGGAATTTATGCCAAAAGTAGTAAAGGCACAACTTAAGGCATCACCATTATGACCTATCCTATCTGATAGTGGTGAATGATGCCTTGGGGAAACACATTAATTCTGGCACAACAAGGAAGAGGGTACCATAGTTAACATTGGAGGAGTCTCTGTTTCATTCTTGATTAAGGTAATTATAGAAGATTTGAATATACCTAATGAAGGGGAAAGGTTAACACATCTATCCACTTGATCTAATATCTATACCAAAAAATATGGTTGAAATAGGCTTATGACAAAGAAGATAAGGGCTATAATGAGCTAACTTTGGAAGAGAAAATCTACTTCAAAATTGACACTTATTACTTGTTTCTGATAAAAGGACTCAATTGACTATCCACTTATGTAGCTAGAGGAAGTGTGATCCTAATGGGAAAATACAATGCCAACCTCACACAATTATACTTTATGGAAATTTATAGGTGTTTTAAAGAAATGAAGGTAGGGAAACCAACACCTCTATTCCCTTACCTTATCAAGAAGCTATGCAAGTGAGCTAGAATTCTAGAATACACCAATAACATTTCCAAGAAAGCCCAAAATGCTTCATATGTTAAATTGCTCAAATTGGCACCACCAAGGAAAGACCATGGTGAGGAGTAGGAATAAGAACAAGAACAAGATCAACAACAAGAGCAAAAACAACATCAAGTCCCATCACTGCCACCACAAGATTACTGATTGTCAATGAGTCATCTAAAACAAATTGTAGAAATAATTGGTTGGGGAACAAGGAAGGAGACTGATCTTTACAGAGTTATCAATAGTGACCTTCAACCCATAGTTTCAATTGATCCAACAAGTGGACAGATCTCGCTACAATCAGGAAGAGAGGTGCAATGGTCACAACATATCTCTAAGAATGCTGCATCATTCCAAGTAATGCTTGAGACTAGAGAAGAAGCCATAGTAGTGGTAATGCAACACCAAGATGTAGCGAGAGCAATAGAGGTGATCACTGATGACATTAAAGAATCTTTCAATGTACCTATTATGCCACCGGTAGATCTAATTAGAGCTAGAGATGCTCAAATGTTAATCGGAACCTCAATGACTCCTGCTGACCATGAGGACATGCTTGATAGACTATTGCAGACTGGGCAAGTCATGGAAACACTTTTCAACATCTTCAATGATGTCACTATAGTACATTTTGAACTCATTGCTACTAAGGGAAAATTGGTCCTGGTAGAGACAAGGGTAGAACATGCAAAAAATAAAATTTTGAGATTACAAAAAGAGCTTACAGCCTTGAGATCTAAATGTAGAGATCCTACACAACTCATTGCACCTAAATAGATAAAACAATTCAAAACAAAGTAGATAAATTACTTAATCAAGTAGAATAAATAGATGGCAACAAAGAAGGAGAAAGCGATATCAAATGCCTCCATAGTTGAAGCACAAACATTGAAACACCACAAAATTTCAGGTCTCAGCATCTCGACTGCAAATTTGGCTAAGTGTCAAAACGGTGACACTTTACCCAATTTTTTCTAAGTGTTGAATGTAGTCAGCTTCAATGGCCAATCTTTTGCAACTTTGGCTAAGTGTCTAAACAACGGCAAGCTCTACATAATTTTTCTAAGTGTTGTGCTACACTCAGCATTGTAGTTGCTATGCTTGGCACTGTAGTTGCTATGCTCAAGAGCATAGCAAGCGTAGCCAACATACAAGTGGCCAGTTTTGCAGAATTTTTCTAAGTGTTGTGCTACTACACTTGCTACTGTAACTACTACACTTTCCACTGTAGTTACTACACTCTTCCCACCTACCGCACTGCCATGTGTCGCATGATTCACATTTTGGGCTAATCCTAGCCCTATAAATATCCCTGGACCCCCAATGTTTTAGTGATTGGCAGTTGGCACTTTCATTTGGCATTTGGCATTTTGGCATCTTGGCACTTAGCTCCATGGGAAAACGAGATCCAGAGCACACCACATCAGTAGAGAGGCATAGTTTCACCACATGACACATCACGGTCCCATTGCAGCCCTACAAAACACCACAAAGTACATCATGGAGACCAACTTGGTAGGCATGATTCATCATAGTAAGCATCAGACTTCATGGCCTAACACCATTGAGACCATGACTATGCTCTCACTGTGCCTATTGTACATTGTGTACCTTATGAGACCCTTTTGGAGTTAACTATGCTCCCATTTGGGGTGGTGTTCCATTTCTCTCTCCCATTTCTAGCATTTTCTTACATTTTTCTTGCATCTTTCTGCACTTTTTCATGCATCGTCACGCTGTACTACATGTTGTTTGCATTTACATTTCAGCTAACCATGCCACCCCCAGTTGCATCCACCACCCCGGTTGCAACTGACAAAGTTCCTATTCGATTGTCAAGATTGTTTAGGGTGCTTTGCCTTCATTTTCTAGCAAGGCCCTTGTGTGGAGGTGGGGTTAAGGCTATGCATTCATTGATCCTTGAATGATTCCAACCATCGATGTTTTTTGTTGTTACAAACATATGCACATGTGAAGGCATTTACCATAACTCAAGAAGAAAATAAACAACTTGCTATTGATAACATGAGGTTGACCATTGTAGAAAAGTAGAAAAGTATTTTAGAGAAGAGCATCCACTAGTTAAGGAAACAACTAGTAAGGGTCAACCAAGACATGAGCCACCTCACAAGAGAAAATAGAATCATCTCAATGGAGGAGGTATGCACCATCTGACAAAAGTTAGCTATTGAAATAAGAACATGGAAAAATGAGGCAAAGAAACATAAGAGGCTTAAGGAATACTTTAGAGATCAGGTGGGCATGTATAAGAAAATCAATGAGAAGGAGATCTAAATGGCCAAAGCCAAAATTAGCACCATTTTAGCACAAAATCCTAATTGGAAATACATTTTGGATAGTTATGCCCTTGTCCACCAAGAAAAAGTGAAAAATAAAGACCTGCAAATTCAGGATTTGAAAGAATACATGGGGTTAGCTAACCTCTATTATGCTAACTTAGCCATGTTGATAGCAGATAGGCCCAGAAATGAACTAGAACAACAAGTAGCAACCACATATGATCTTTATGAAAAAGAGTTTGCATATCGTAAAGATGCTTTGCAAAAAATTCTAGTAGAAAACTCTTAATTGGAAGCAGTAAAGGCTGGCTACCAAGGGCAAAAAGATGTAGTAGCAAACTTGGCCAAAAGATTATTAGACTACCATGAATTATGAGAGAAGATAATTTGTAGCTTGGTACGTTAAAGAAAATCAAATGTTTCCACAACTTCCATGTCCATGAGATGTGTTGATTTCATTAAACATTGGTTCATTAGCATGGACAGTTCATGATCCTAAAATGAAAGAAGAAAAGCTTCAAATACTCTTGAATTGGTACAAATTTCAAAGGCCTGATGGCAAGGGGAAGCAATTGATGGAAGAGCCACCGCCACCAAGAACTATCTAAACTACATTGAGCTTTACCAGATTTTTTTTTTCGTTAAAGCTATCATGTCATGTGTCATTTCTTGTAAATAGCATTGCAACATTTAAGGGTTGTGTACATAGTAGTCAATGTCATGAGAATCTACCTTCCAATTTTGTAAGGAACTCCATCCTCACTTTGTTTTAACTTGAGGATGAGTTTTTAGTTAGTCATGGGAGCATGCAATATCGGAGTTACGATATCAGATTCCCAATATCAAGGCACAAGCTACGATGTCGAATATCCAATATTGCAGACACGTGTAGGCCTATAAATATGACACTTAAGCACATAGTCTAGTAGTAGGTTTCATTCCAACTTAGCAAAATTCTATCAGTTTGTTTTCTTGATTTTAGCACTTAGAACTTAGTAATGTATGCCTGTAGTGTGATGTTAAATAATTAAATGAAGTCTTTATTTAAGTGAAATGTACTTGGACATGTTTGATGACTAGAAATAAAGATTGAGATTACTTTGCATCATTATAGCATAAAAAATGGTTGTCACATCACTATAGGAAAATCACTGAAAGGAAGATAAAAAAAGATATAAGAGAAACAATTGAAGATGATATGAAGAAATTATGAATAAATAATGATATAGCACTCATAAAGGTAAATAACAAAAGAAAATTTATGTAGTTGACCCCATTTTATTGAGACAAGGCTATATTAAAACATTCTAACATCCTACCTATAGCTCGTGGTTTTTGTAAGATTGGATATATAATTGAGGTGGATCTTAACTTAGTTAAGTGAAAATTTCTTCTTATTTCAAAAGAAGGTAAGGAAAATGCATAAATAATAAGGTGTTGTAAACATTGATGAGGTTGTTTTTGTTCAAGTTTTGATAGTTAACCCTCATTTTTCTTTTAATATTACTTAGCAGAATTTGCCTTCAAGAAAGGTTCTAGCTAGATTAGTTCAAAAGAATACTTTCATGTTACTATTGCCATCAAGGGAGTCATCTATGAAACACATGTTCCTTTATATTTTAAAAGAAAGAAAATGTAAACATGCCAAAAGAAATGTATTGCAAATCTTTCTTTTCACAATAGTAACAATGTGTTACTGAATGGAAGATTAAAAATGATGAAAAAAATGATTGAAGGTAATATAAAGAAATTACGAATAAATAAGAATCTAGCTCTTCATAGAAATGAATGATAAAAGAGAATTCATGTAGCTAACTCCATTTTATTGGAACAAAGTTAGGATAATTCTATATATCATCAAGTGGATCTTAATTTACTTAAGTAAGAAATTCTTTTGTGTATTGGTAAAATTGCTTATCTATAAAAGATTTGATATTTAGTCTTCCAAAGTCATGTAACTATTTCCATATAGAGAGTTATCTATTTAACTTATGTTTTTTTTATATTTCACAAAAAAAGAGTAACACAAACAGGCTAGTAATAAGGTATTGAAGATATTTCTAAGGTTGTTTTGGCCAAAGATTCACTAGTCGACCCTCCTTTTCTTTTAATGATACTTAGTAGAATGTGCATGTGAGTAAGGTTCCAACTAATACAATTCAAAAGAATACTTTAATTTCACTATTACTAGTTGGATAATCATTTGTTTAACTTATGTCATTTTATGTTTTGAAAGAAAGATATTATATATCCCACTAAGGTTATTGCAATTAATGTTTTGATAGTTAGCCCTATTATTCTTTTAATGTCTCTTTAGATAATGTGCCTTTAAGGAAGGTTCTAACTAGTTTATTTTAAATGAATAATGGCTAAGGTAATATAAATATAATTTTCTAAGACCTTACAATAACATACTATTCATTCAAATGATCTCTAAATGGTTTAACAAAATAAAAAATGTTAATAAAATTCATCTCTGAGTGAATAAATGTTAAATCCTTATAATGATAAACATTTTCAAGATATTTCATTTACTAATAATTATTTTGTAGCTCTTGGTCAAGATATGGAGATAACTTCTTCTAAGGGCATTGATTCCATTAATAGGATGGAGGCCTTCTCCCCTTCTAGCCAATGTCAATTCCCTCATGTAATGTCTAAGGTCTTACTAATAGACTTTGAATAAAAGTTGGTAGTTTTTTTTCTTCACATATAATATTTATTTGCTAATTTTATTCTTTCCTTAAGAGATTAAAATTTCAAATTTAGATATAGCCAATGCTAACAAACACATTCTTTATGATTCTACAATGTTATCTACTAATCATAACACTGGTCGACATAGTATAGCTTTTATTATTGATCATTTTGTTAAATTATCTTTTAAAGAAAAGATAAGTCTATAGTATGGGTAGTTCTTTAAGGTTTTTGAAGTCTTTTTGGGATTTATAGCTTTTAAGATCCTACTAATTTTGAATATGGAATTATTTTTTGCTAGCTTCTTCTTCAAAGTTTAATTAACATGCATTGACTTTTTGATAGTGATTTTAACATTGATTTGATTTGAGATAGTAATAAGGGTAATTAGAGGTAGACTAGATTGATTGATATTTATGAATGACAATTTGTTGTCGATGAGATTGAGTAATTTGCCTAAGAAACTTGAAAATTTTATCATGGCATCATCACAAGGCACACAAAAAAAACTCTAAATGCAATTGCTTTCAAAGAAATTCCAATTGCATAATGGGAGAATATGGTTAACAAAATGACATTGCTTGATGAAATCCATGAATAAAACAAAGAAATTCTTTGAAATTTACCAATCCTCAAAGAGAAGATTACAGAAAAAAAGAAAACTAGTATTGCTCTAAAGGATAATGATTAGATTTTATTGAATTTAGTAGAATTTGAAGCCAAGGTGGAGGAAAATAAAAATGAGTCTAATCTTGAAGAAATAGAGAAAAAGAGAAGATCTACAATTGTAGAAGCTTTGAAAGAGGAAGATGAAAAAGAAAAAAAGAAAAAAAATGCATTTTTTAGGTTTATAGAGATAGAGGATGAAACAGATGAAACTTTATTTAAGAAAGTTGAAAAAATTATAGAAGATATACATATAACTTCTACAAAAATTAAGAAATTTTTTAGGGTTTCAAGTGAACGATGCAAAAATCCTTGACATGTAATTGTTAAGTTTCATGATGTAAAAGATATAGTGCATGCTTGGAAACAACGAAGCCAATTGAGGTAAAGTGAGAATAAGAAAAGCATTTAGATAAATCAAGGTCTTACTTGAAAGGAATTTGTAGAAAGGGCTAAATAATGAAAAAGGTCTAGGTAACTCATGAATAAGAATTTGTAACATATCCAAGTAATTATAAATAAGTAGTATTCTAAAAATTATTTAAAAAACATATAGGCCCTTTAAGGTGTGAATTTCTTAACATTGATGGTGGAATTCTAAATAAAGTTATTTCTTTGAATAGTATTAGCTTCTTTGATAGCTTTGGTGCTTTTGGTTTTGTTGAAACTTAGGAAGATGTTGGTTCTGTAGATTTTGTAGATTTTGGATTTATTAAATTGTTGTAAAAAATACAAGAGTAGGGTGATGAGGTAGACATTCTAGTGGCATTATAGTGTTAGAGAGGAAATATCTTTCAAAGTATATGATTTTAGAAAAAAATCAATGATCATAAACAATATGTTTAACTAAAAATATTATTTTGGCCAAGAGTTTTGGCTGAGAGGCCAACTCATCTCATAGGATAGGTGGGGAGGGGGGAGTGGATTTGTCACCCTCCATGTTCTCATAGGCTAGGGGGGGAGGGGGGAAGTGGATTTGTCACCCTCCAAGTAATGTCCTCCACATCATGTGCCACGTAAGATCTTACAAAATTGGAAAAAAGATGAATCGAAGAGGCACACCTTTTCGTATTCCCGTTGCGTAGAATGTGAACCAAAGAGCCATAGCTTTTCGTATTCCCTCTGCACATATAAAAAGGCCAAACGCAACCAAATGTAGAATGGGAATGGGAATGGGAATGAGAATTCCATTTCCATTTTGTCTCTAGCTCTGTCTGCAACTATTACTGCAGGCCGCCTAGCCCAACCGAACCAACTTTGATGATGCTAGCTTTCGAGCTTCGCTGGAGCACTAGAAAGGCACCTACGATGGTGGCCCATGCTTTAGCTGCAATAACAAGCTCATCGGCATGTGCTTCTTCAACCAAGGAAGAAATAAAGCAGTAAGCCAATTGTCCCTTGCTGCATCCTTGCTCAACACTGAGGGCTATGACATGCACATTTCATCAACAATCACCAGTAATTCTGTGGTCGATGTCAGTGTGCTCAGCTATGCCAATGACACTACTTGCGGCATGGACTAGCTTGCACGAATCGCCATCTACAAGGTTTGGTGGGACTGTGGCTGCTTTAGCTCCAACATCCTTGTAGCCATGGATGCCACTCTATTCTATGGCATTGACATGCTTTCACTCTTACTTAGTGACAACCTGTAGTAGTATTACACCAACAGCATCGCCATCGGCACCTTCATTGCTGCAGTCTACTGCCACATTTTTGTCACTTGCTCGATCGGAAACTCCAGACATAGTGCTGACATCGCCTCAAATCTTGTGCCCTAGATCATGACCATCATTTCTAGCACCCTTGACCGTGACTTCTTGGCCATCACGGTGCTTGCTGATGGCAGCGAGTATGCTGCAACCTCACTCTACTCTGGGGAATTGCTACTAAAAGTTCCAAATCTCACACTCATCTATGCTGGAAACACTAGCCTTGATGGCAACGAAAATGCAAATTTCTACACCTGTGGTAGCTTGGATCCCAAAGGTATAGGAGGTATGGATCATAATACAATTTTTGTTATAATACCTAAAAGATCCCTTCATTTAGGTTTCTTTTTTTTTGATAAAATTTATATATGAATTAGGCTAATATTTTTCTTGATTAGCTTTTTTTGAATGTATGTTTTAAGCATAAAATTTTGTAGGCAGGGGCAGGATGAGGGGTAGAGCTAGAAACATTTGAGGAAGGACATTAATAGCTACAGTTGAAGCTGCAGCCTGAAGGGAAGGGTCTTCTAAAGTTTTTGTGTCAATAATAGCCTTTGGTTATTGGAATCTCTTTTTAGAAATAAACTTTCTACCAGTCTTTTTATGTGTGTTTTTGTTAATTTTTTATAGTGAATTGTAACATGTTGAACATTAAATTTTGATGATTTTGTGCAATTTTCATAGTTTCACTTCAATTGAACTATTCTGTCATTAGTACTTAGCATGATTTCCTGTACATTTGCATTCCCAATGCAAAAACATTCCAAAGTTTGGTTTTATTCTTTTTTCAATGCTTTCTCAAGTGGAAGGGAATTTTGAAATTGTAATTTTCTACTACTATCTTGAGTAATCTTCTTTTGCTACACCCTTTTTCAATATAAAGGAACATTTGTAAGTTCATGTTTTCTTTTTCTCTTTGTATATTTTGTGTAGGGTATATCATTTCTATGGCTATGCTTTGAAATTCAGCAGTTACCATGGAGTAGATGTGTCTAGTTGTTACAATTGTGATTGCTTTTTCGTTTGCAATATGCATTTTAATAAAATGCAAAGGTGTTACAATTTTTGCTAGCACATGAAAACTATTAGCCAATCTGAGATGTCGGCCTAACTTTCCTATACATTTGCATTCCCAATGAAAAAACATTCCAAAGTTTGGTTCTGTACTTTTTTCAATGCTTTCTGTAGTGGCAAGGAATTTTGAAATTGTAATTTTCTACTACTATCTTGAGTAATCTTATTTTGCTACATCCTTTTTCAATGTAAAGGAACATTTGTAAGTTCATGTTCTCTTTATCTCTTTGTATATTTTTTGTAGGTTTTATCATTTCTATGGGTGTGCTTTGAAATTCAGCAGTTACCATGGTGTAGATGCATTTAGTTGTTATGATTGTGATTGCTTTTTCATTTGCAATATGCATTTAAATAAAATGCAAAAGCGTTACCATTTTTTCTAGCACATGAAAATTATTAGCCAATTTGAGATTTCGGCCTGACTTTGGTCATAATTTTAACAATTTTTCCTGCTTATCGGGAGAACTTAAAGAGTTCAAATTTGATAATTTCTTCTTATCTTCTCGCATGTAGTGAGACCTTTTCTTTATGTACATATTCTTTAATTGATTAAATCTAATGAATGATATGGTTGTTAACTTGGTAAATTTTAAAAATGAGAACTTTTGCACCTTTGGCAGCCTAGACCCCAGAAAGATCTCCGGCAAGATCATGTTGTGATGATCCTAGCCAATGCCAAGGAAACCGGTGACGAGCTCTCCACTGACGCACATGTCTTGCCATAATCATAAATAACCAATTATTTATAAATCTGCCCTAGCCAAAGAGTCACTACAAGGGAGCCAATGATTATATTTATCTCGGTTATTTATAATCTTGGTTATATATAATGATATATTTATAATCATAAACATAAATGATTATATATAATGATTATAAACACTTAATCATAAATAAAGTTGGTTATTTATAATCATTTCATTATATATATCTTATGGATAATGCTAACCGAGATATAATCATTATGGGTTAGCATTATGAATGAATAAATAATATCTCTAAAATTATGGATTATGAGTAATATTTCATCATATCTTGGCTTTATTTATTATGAAATGTTTACCATTCGAATGAATCTTATAATCCATAATATCTCAAATTATAATTATGGATTATTGCTCTAATTATAATAATCTCATAACATTTATTGGATTCCACAATACTTATAATATAATAATTATGAATGAGGAGTTTGCATCATTCATATCTTGTCTATTGTAATAATAATGTCAATATACAAAAGCCCGTGATATAATAATAACATTATTTATGAATTTGTAACATGATTTTTTATATCTTCACAAATGAATATGCATTACAAATATATCTTGCAGTGCCAATTTAGTTTGATCTCTTCGTATTCCCTCATGCTCATGTGCCACATGCATGGGAGTTAAAGAATCAGTGTAGGGGAGTTGAATCTCTACTCGATTAATGTCCCCTAACCCCTGAGCTTCCCATTCATCTCTTTGTGTTCCTTCACATGCATGCACCACATGCAAGGGAGCCAAAGAGTCATTGTAGGGGAGTCGAATCTCTATTCAATTGATGCCCCTTGACCCTTGAGCTCCCCATTCATCTCTTCATATTTCCTCATGTGTAAGGCCCGACGTGGGTAATAATGAATATTTATTATTATAAATGGTGAATAATATTGAATATTTATTATTATTATAAATGGTGATGGTTACGATTATAGTAATAATGAATATATATTATTATTATAAACGGTGACGCCCCTTGACCCTTGGGCTCCCCATTCATCTCTTTGTATTTCCTCACGTGTAGGGCCTGACGTGGGTAATAATGAATATTTATTATCATAAATGGTGGGTAATATTGAATATTTATTATTATTATAAATGGTGATGGTTATGATTATAGTAATAATGAATATTTATTATTATTATAAACGATGATGATTATGGTTACAGTGATGGTTATGATCATGGCAATAGTTAAGGTGATGACGGTTACATTTGTTGCATTATCTGGAGTCAAGACCATTGATTATTTAAAGATTCATCCTTCTTTTCATGCACAAAGATACAAAAAGATTTTAGATGCTAAACATCTCCAAAGTAGAATTACACAAGAAGTTCATTTTGTTCAGTTGAAGAAGTAGGCATATTGAGTTCACACTTATCATTGTATTTTGCCTTTTGCTCAATCCTATTATACAACTTTGTAATGTTTGTTGCAATAATTGTGCAATGCATTCCTTCATCAACATATACGAAATATATAAAATTCTATTTTAACCAATTTATGTTTACCAGTATATATTATTTGGAATGCAAATAGTGATGATAACTTATAAAATAAAAAAATAATTAAATTCTACTCATAGCCCACAAAAATATTCCATAAATGGCGGGTAATATTGAATATTTATTATTATTATAAATGGTGATGGTTACGATTACAGTATTAATAAATATTTATTATTATTATAAATGATGATGTTTATGGTTACAGTGACGGTTACAATCATGGCAACGGTTAAGGTGGTGACAGTTACGTTTGTTGCATTATCTAGAGTCAAAACCATTGATTCTTTAAAGATTCATCCTCCTTTTCATGTGCAAAGATATAGAAAGATTTCAGATGCTAAACATCTCCAAAGTAAAATTGCACAAGAAGTTCATTTTGCTTAGTTGGAGAAGTAGGCATATTGAGTTCACACTTATCATTGTATTTTGCCTTTTGCTTAATCCTATTATACAGCTTTGTAATGTTTGTTGTAATAATTGTGCAGTGTATTCCTTCATTAACATATACGAAATATATAAAATTTTATTTTAACCAATTTATGTTTACCAGTATATATTATTTGGAATGCAAATAGTGATGATAACTTAAAAAATAAAAAAAATTAAAGTCTACTCATAGCTTGTGAAACCGCTACACAAGAGAACTTATGGATCTTATGTTTGTTGCATTATCTGGAGTCAAGATCATTGATTCTTTAAAGATTCATCCTCCTTTTCATGTGCAAAGATACAAAAAGATTTCAGATGCTAAACATCTTTCATGTAGAATTACACAAGAGGTTCATTTTGCTCAGTTGGAGAATTAGGCATATTGAGTTCACACTTATCATTGTATTTTGCCTTTTGCTCAATCCTATTATACAGCTCCGTAATGTTTGTTGCAATAATTATGTAATGTATTCCTTCATCAACATATATGAAATATAT
>MNCI01029954.1:1923290-1933522 GCA_015680685.1 Gnetum montanum | reverse complement strand
ATTATTTAAAATGTAACATCCTTTTAAAAACATAAAAGGAAATACAACAAATAATACTAATGTATTTGTCTTCAATTTTCCAATAGGATTTACTATTCATAGAGAAATTTGGTACAAATTAAATTTGACAATGGAGTAAGAATTAAATCAACATTGGAAAACCAATAAAGCTACGTTGTTATATAAAAAGGGGGATAAAAATAATTTGAAAAATTATTAAATGATCTTTGGGAGTAATATTTTTGCTAATTTATTTGGTACTCTATTTGAAAATACAAATATTTTTTGGGCTAAAAGTAACCATGTTAGGGCAAGGTGCCAATCAAGTTTAAAATAAATTCACTCCATTATTGATCACTTAGTTACTTCTAGACATTGTTCATCATCATCATCTTAGCCTTGTGCCAACAAAAAGGGGTTGACTACATGGGTTCTTTTTTGCCATTTTCCTCATGAAGAGCTAGATATTTATTTATTTGTAGTGTATTCAAATCATCTTCCATAGTTTTCTCCCATGTTTTCTTTGGTCTTCCTTTTGATGGCTTTCTTGGAACAATGATGTATTAACCTTTGCTTATAGGCTCATTGTTTGATCTTATTTACACATGTTAAAACCATCTAAGCTACCATTCTTGTAGCTTATTTGAAATAGGATCCATTGCAAGTCTTCCTCTGATGTCTATATTATGTAGTTTATTTGTTTTAGTAACATTTAACATCCATCAAAGCATTTGCATTTATGCCATAATGATTTGCTATTCATGTCACTTTTGTATTGCCTAACATTCAACACCACATAAGATAGCATGCCTAATTGCTATCGTGTAAAATTTTCCCTTTAATTTTTTTGGTATTCTTTTATCACATAGTACACCACTAAGTTGTCTTCATTTGACCATCTTGTCTCAATTCTATTTCTAATATCTTTATCAATTTTACTATTTATTGGACGATTGATCCTAGGTAGCAAAATTGTTTACAATAAGTGACTTTTTTGCTTTGCATAATCACTTCTATTTCACTCATATTATGTCTTATTTTTGCTAATTTTTAAAGCCTTTTGATTCTAGAACATGTCTCTACTTCTCCATTTTAGCAGTAATATTTTTGTGAGATGCATCCACCAGCATAATATCATTTGCAAATAACATATACTAAGGTATTTCATCTTATATTTTCTTTGTTAATTCATTCATAATAATAGTAAATAAGTACATGCTAAGTGTAGACCCTTGATGTAGGTCTCCTATGATTGGAAAATCAGATGTTGTTCCACAAGCTATTCTAATTTTAGTGGTAGCTCCTTCATACATGCTTTGAATCACTTTAATATATTTATCAAGGGTCTTTTCCTTTGCAAGGCTCACCCAATAATATTTATAAGCACTCATATGATTTTTCCAAATTAATGAAGATCATATGTAGATATTTTCTATGTTTTTTGAGTTTCTCCAGTAGTTTTTGTATTAAAAAATAGCCTCTATAATTGATCTCCCTAGCATAAATCCAAATTGATTTTATGAGACTATGATGCTGCTCTATGATCCTTCTATAGTTTGCACAACTTTGTATGTCTTCTTTATTTTTATAAATGAGAACAACAAAGCTGTTTCTCTAATTGTTTGGAAATTATCCATCCTTCAAAATTTTGTTAAATAATTGTGTTAACCAAGAATCTTTTGTATCTCCCAATGCTTTCCAAGCTTCTATAGGAATGTTATTTGGTCCAACAACTTCCCCATTTTTCATCTTTAATAAGGCTATCTTCACCTTAGAGAAGAAAAACATATTAACTAAACCAAAATCTAGTTCTTCTTCTTGGATGTCTTCTCTTGGAAATGATTTATTTAATAATTCTTCAAAATAAAATTTCCACCTATCCAATATTTACTTATCTTTTACCAAAATTCTTTCATTTGCTTCCTTGATGCATTTGACATTGTCAATGTCCTTACATTTCTTGTTTTTAGTTTTTGCCAATTTATATATAGATTTTTTTTTCTTTCTTTGTTCCTAATTTCTATAAAAGCCATCCAAGGCTTTATGTTTGTCTTTGGCTACTACCACGATTACCTCCTTCTTTGTCATTTTGTATATTAGCCTATTTTCTTGGCTATTGCATTACTACCATTCCTTAAAGCATTTTTTTCTTATTTTAGATAGCATGTTCCACTTTATCACTCTAGCATCATGTCTCTTTTGAGATATATTTTTTGCCTTTTGTTTCATCCAAAATGTTCGTTCCAATGTTTTGAATGCAAATTTTCATCTGACCCTAAATTAATTTGTAGAGCAATCCCAATTCTAGGTGCTTTAAATTTTTTGAATGTTCTTTGAATAAGATGATGTTATCTTCTTTCAAATTTCACTATTTTATGCATTTAGTCCCTTCTCTCGTGCTTCCTTTAAAGCTCTGTATAGCTAAATCCATGACCATTAGTCGATGCTAAGTTACAAGGCACTCTCTAGGTATGACCTTGTAGTCTTTACACATGGCACTGTCTCTTTTGTGTAGTAAGAAATAATCAATTTTTGTTTTATCCATACGACTTTTGTATCTAATTAGATGTCCTATCTTCTTCTTGAAATAAATATTTGTAGCTGTAAGACCATAGGCACTTGAAAATTGTAGTAGTAAATCTTCCATATCATTAACCTCTTTAAATATGTATTCTCCATGAATCCTATCATATGTCATTTTCATAGATTCAACATGATCATTAAAATCCCTTCTAATGAATATGCTTTATTGATGGGGGACTTTTTTAAAGCACTTGATCCATGGAATCCCAACAATCCTTCTTAATTAAGTTTTCTAGCTTAATTTATGGAGCATTTACATTGATGACATTGATGATCTCATTTCTAAGCACAAGTTTGATGCCCATAATTTTCTTACCATGGCAATATACTTGTACCACTTTATCTTTGACAAATTGAACAACAATGATGCCTACTTTTTTTTGGTGATTTTTTTATATGACTAGAAGAGTTTGTAACCTTGGCCTAAATCTTTAGCTTTCTTTCCTTTTCATCTTGTTTCTTGAAGGTAGATAATGAAAATTCTTTATCTTTTCATGAAATTGATAATTTTAGAGGTCTTTTTATTGAGAGTGCCAATGTTCTAGGTTGCAATCCAAATTCTTTGTCATTAGAAATACTTTTTTATCCATACTCATTCTTGATATGGAAACCCTTGTCTACTTTTTACAACATCTGGTCAATGATGTTGCGTGTCATTTTTGGAGAACACCCTAGCAGGCTCTTTTCCATTTTTCATAGCATATTCCACATTACTTATAGAATATGATTTAGCATAAGCAAAATCTGAAAAAAGAACTTATCCATAAGATTTGATAAGGTTTTATAATTAGTTTCCAACCTAACGTTAATCCTCCATTTGTATTTAGGCTTGGGATTACCATTGACAGAATTTCTTAGACATTGCATGAAGTTTGTAAAAATGCCTAATAAAAAAGTTTTTATTTGTTTTATTAATTTTTCAAAAGCATATGATTTAGTGATCCATACAAAAATATGGTTGCACTTGTGTAAGATTAGCCTTCCTTCAAATTTTGATGAGCAGCGAGGTATCCCTACGCCCAACAATATGAATACGAGTGTACATGCATGATTTGGTCGAANTTTTATGTTTTTATTGTCTTGGTACTAATAAGAGAGGAGAGAGATAACTAAGTAACTAATTTAATTTAACCATTGATTGACTAGTCTTTAATTAATCCTAACACTAGTATCCGTTCTCACTTGCCGTACACATCTTGAACTACTGCAACACTACTGGGATTACCAAGCGCTAATTGTTATTGGGTTACTAAGTGTTACACACATGCTCGAAGTGATTGTATTGAGTGTGTTTACTTAGGAGAGTTGTAGGGTGAGAGAGAGAGGGAGAGGGGGAGAGAGAGAGAGAGAGAGAGAGAGAATATTAATTAACTAAGGAAAGCATTAAATAACTGAAAATAACATTAATTAATCTATTCTGAGTGCTGCAAAGTTTATCACAAAGTTCATCTTTATTGCAGTACACAAGGTGTGCTTAGGTACACAATGCTCGAATAAAGATCTGTTCACTTTATGACTCCTACTGTGGGCACGCAAAAATAATTCTAACTCTGAGAGGGAGAAAATGCAAGAGTTTGGGTAAGGGACTAAGACTAACTATCTAAGCCAAGTGCACCCACCTCTTATTTATAGGCAATGAGGTAGGACATGATATTGGGTATTCGACATCGCATGGCAAGCTCTGATATCGCCAACCCGATATCATGGTTCATTAGATTTGATTACAACAACTTAAAAATTTTATGAGGAAGTAATTATTGAAATTATAGATAACAATTTAGAGAAAAAATTTTCAATTCCAAAGAAAAAGTGGAGTTAAGTAAGGTTGTCTACTTTCTAACTCTCTTTGCTCTCTTTATTGATGAAATTCAAAAATGATTGTGTGATGGACAATATAGTCATGCTGTCAAAAATGGATTCCAAGTAGTAAATATTCTTTTATATGTAGATAATGTTACCTTGATCTTCATAACTATAGAAGGTATGCAAAATATGCTACAAATTTTTGAAAATTTTTATCACTCATCTGGTCTCATTTATATGGATAATTACATGTGGGGGAAGTGCATCAAAGAAAAATAGCAAGAAGTTTCAAGGCTCTATATGCTTTCAAAAACATGTATAAGGGTTTAGGACTTTGGGCTTGGAAGGTCAAAAGGAAAATTTTTTAGACTATCATCTATCCTACTGTATTATATGGATGTGTCATTTGAGGACCTAGACTTAGTGCTAAAATGTTAAAATATATTTAAAGAGTGCAAAAAAATTTTCACCTCAATGAGTTAAAGGTGAAGATGCAAATACTTTACTTAATGTTACTATATGAATTTGATTTATTACCTTTAGAAGTAGAAACCTTGTGTCAATTCATTAAATACACTCATAACTTGCATATCTCATGGGAAGACAAATTTTCTAAAGTAGTTCTTGTGGATTTGCAAGATTGTGATTGGTATTTTCAAGGGATGCAATGGCTGAAAAAATAGAATATCTTTTGGGATGTCATGCAGTAACTAGAAGATTTTAACATAGATGTGGTATAATATGGAAGGCTAGAGACAATTTTATTTACATCATATTAACTTTAATAAACTAGATGCAGAAGCTTAGTATCTCTCAATTGCTATTCCAATCAAGTATTGAAATATTATAAAAAAAAATTATTTAAGTTCTCATCATATTAGAATTGAAAGTGGAAGATGGATTTAACTCCTTTGAGAAGAGTACATTTGTAGGTTGTGTAGACCAAGAGCTTTTGAAGATGTGTTATGTGTTTCTTTCTTGTGTTGGGACTACTCCTTTGAGACAACATAATAATGTTATAGCAAAAACCCTATATGGTTTATTTTGATACCCCTATTGATGCTTGATTAATTTGTGGAGTGTATTTTTATTTTTCATGAATCTGAATATGTAATATCTGTCCAATAGATCCTATGAGTCTTTGGACATAATAAAACTTCATTTCATTTCATATATTTCAAATTTCTTATGATGAAATTGATAGAGCCTCTTCTTAACTTACAACTCATGAACTCACTATTTGGTGTGATCTTAGAGAACAACTTTATTTATCTCATATTTTTTATTTTTATGCCTATTTTGAGGATTGATTTACCTATTCTAACTTTCATTTAAAAAGACTTGATTGATTTTATTTTTATAATTACTCTTCTTAATTTGGTAATGAAAATGTAAAAGTCCATAAAAATGTAATACTTTTAGATTATTTTCCTTTTTTTTCTAAATGTCCAATTCAATGTTATGAAATTTTTCATATGAATGCATCAATATTTTTTATGTTACTTGAAAAAGATATTTTAAAGGTATCTCTAAAATTAAATAAAATCCCTTGGTAATTCAAGTTAGAATAATTTGTAGTTGCATGTCATACATTATATTCTGCTAATACATTAAATAATAGGATTACATTATCGCTTTACTTAAGTGGGTATAATCTGCTAATATATTTTGTTAAAGTTTTATATCTTATATTTCTTACTACTAATGATGCTCAATTATAATTTTTTTTATATTTAATGGTTGAATGTTGAAATTGAGTTACTTGTAAAATTTTTTCTTTTACTAATTATTATGCTTTTATAAATATTTGTTTATGCATATTTTATTTTATATTATATACATATGATGATACAACATTCTGTTTATAACATCTCATTCTCAGATGTCATGAAAAAAATCAAATATATGTAACATTCAACATTATGCAGAATGAACACAATAGAAAAAATGTAGAAGAAAATAAAAAGAAACTTTATTGATAACAAAATTGGAAAATTAATAATGTATATAGATCATGGTCTAAAAGTTTTTGGTGTTGCTTTCCTCCTGTATATATTCATTAAAGGCAATCTAGTACTGCAACCATAGTTAGGCCTAAACCCAAGCAAGAAGGGATGGCCAGTTATCTTCCTATCATACTTCATCTAGCTACTCACTTTTACTAGCTCTACAACTTTATGCCTATCTAACCTCTAATTATTAGGTATAAATGCCTAAGGTTAAACCCCCAAAGTACCTTAAGAGACATATTTATTATTACAACATGCCCTTTCATTAAGAATTTTATTACAATAATTACAATATTTATTAGTAACACCATCTTAGTTATGGAGTGACATCATTTGGAAATGAGAACATGACGTTGTTCATGAAGCATTTTAGACCCTATTTCTACATTCCATATCCCATGTAGTTTAGTCATCAAACTAAAATTTAGGTTAGTTTTTAATTAAAATTAAATATCTCTTAAAATATTTTTATTAAGAAAGTATCTTAGGATGATGTCCTACATAGAATATGATCTTATCAATGCATTTAGAACATTCAAAATGCTAGATTGGATCTTGGTTGATTAGAATTGGAGTTATGGTGTTTGTTTCAAGAAAAATTTAAAATTGTTTAAAAATCAAAACCTTACAAAAAAAAGAAAAAAAAAAGAAAAAAAATGAGTATAATTCTCTCTCACCTATTACCCCCTTCTCCAAAACAAATCATAATTTCTCATTTTGACAAGGAAGGCTTCTTTCACAATTTGTTCTAACTGGAAATAGTAATGTGTTCATTTGTGGAAAAAGAGTTCATGCATTCTTACATGTATCTTTGAGATGTATCATGTTGCATGGAACTCCTATCCTGTAAATAGATTCTTACCATTCTATCATGTTTCATTTTTGTTTGTGGAGGCTTTAGGCATGTGGATTTAGAATAAAGAGAACGAAGGTTTTGAGCATTTTATAGAGAAAAGAAAGTAAAAGAAGAATATTTTGAAAGGTCACAAAGCTTTTTTAAGAAGGCTTACTTAATTTTTCTTTCCATAATACTAACTTACTTTATTGTGGATTTTGTACTCTTCCTCCCTGTTGCTCCACTCTATTATTATTGTATCTTTGTATAATTAAATTGAGATTTTATCGAATTTTTATCATTTTGGACTTGTTTTATATTAAAATTGTATTGAAATTTTGTCCAAGTCATTTTCTATCATTTTGATAAATTCTCTTGAAAATATGGATATTTTGCCCAACTCACTTTTTGAATATTTTACGATTATTTAGATTTTCCATGGTATAGGATGAGATTTTGTTTAGATCTTTTAAAAATGAACACATAAAGGAATTTTATACATTATGACTAGTTTACCTAATTAGTAGTGAAAATCACGAATCTTTGAGATGTTTCTTGGTGGATCCAACCCCATGGAAACAAGGGTTAGGATGGATTTCTAATGAGTGGCGAGGTACCCCTATGCCCAACCATACAAATACGAGCATTCATGCACGATCCAGTCAAACTCCAAGGATTAAGTGCTTATGTGCTTACACAAAACAAGGATGGGCTATGCGATCGTTGTCTTCTCAAGCTTACTTATAAGGCACAATTGTATGGTTAAGTAAACTTGAGGTATATGATCTTTATGATTTTTATGTTTTATGTTCTTGGTGCTTAAGATAGGAAAATGAAATAATTTAGTAACTAATTTGATTTAACTAATCAACTATTCTCTAACTAGTCCTAACACCAGCATCTGTTCCCACTTGCCAGACACATCCTGAACTAGTGTAACACTACTGTGATTACCAAACACTAATCGTTACTAGGTTACTAAGTGTTCCACGTATGCTTGAAGTGGTCATGTTGAGTGTGCTAATTCATTGATAATTAAAAATTCAATGGAAATAACATTTATTAACTATTGAAAGCATCAAATAATAGTAAATAATCATAAAATCGACAATGAGGTGGAATATTGGGAAGAAATATGAAAAGAGAAGAGAGAATGGAATGGGATCCAAAAATCAAGGTTGTGTAAAGTCCCTTGTGTATTGTGTGGTTAAGGTGACTTAATAAAATTCATTCCAAATCTAGATTAAAACTAACCACATCCAGTGACCTCGCATCAACACACTTGACCAATCCATCCTTCTGAAGCAACAAGAATGCTTTTATAGAGAAACTACCATTCCAATAAGAGAAGAATAGAGAAGCAGGAAGCGAGAAAAGGCCTTAATTAGAGGGAACCTTTAGGCATGGGCAACATGTCATTTCAGTGCCATAATTAGTGCTTGTAGCCCATATTCCTTAATTATGTCTAAGGGGTATGCTTTGAATTCCCACTAGGTTTTGTTTGTTTGTTTTTGAGTGAGAACCACACCATGCAAAGACTTATTCGATTTAGTTGACTTCCTGATATTGGTCAATAGGAGAATGGTGGAGACCCATGAAAAACATCCATGTACTCAAGAGAATGGCCAGTACAAATGCATTGAATCCCCCTTGAAGTAACACCCTTTTCAATCCATTTGAATCTTTCCTTGGTTTGAAGAATACCAAGCTACAAATTCATTAATAAATTTTCTTAGAAAAAGGGAAAGTACAGTTCCAAAATTAAGGGAGACCATAGAGTTGAGTGGATGAATGGATGACATGGAATCATTGCCTGTTTTATCAAAAGAAACCATATCTTAGCATCACATTGAAAGTCGAAGGTAAGAACCAAACATTAGCAATCAACACTATTATAATACAATCCACCATCATGAGCACTTATTATATGACAGGTGAGAGTAAATCAAACAAAATGTAATAGAGAAAGAAATAGTAAAAATGTTAACGATGGTGTAAAAAAAAAAACAAGTAAATATGAAAAATGTGTAAAACAAAAATATGCAAAAACAAAAAAAGACAAAAGAAACTGAGGGCTTAGAATGACTAACATTGGCGTCCATCTCCCCACAGGTTAAGTGAGAAGAAGGAGATCCGAAATAATGAGTAGGGTTGTCCATCAATAGAGGTAGTGCTAGTACTAGCTGTTTTGGGCTTGTGTAAAGGTTTGGTTTGTTGGATGTTGACCAATAATTTCTTATCCAGGCTTCTATGTTTATAGGTCATCATGACCCTTGAAGGAAAAGTTTCATGAATGATATAAGGTCCTTCCCATAGCATTTGAAATTTAGTTCATCGTGGCACATGTGTGAGATTCCAATAAAAAACCCTATCTCTTGATTGGTATTTGAATTTTCTAATTTTTAGGTCATGACGTTGTTTGTTGAAGGCCTTGTGTAGTTCGTTGGATGATAGGCGGCTAATCAATTTTCATCTAGCAAGTTAAGATTCATTAACCATCCTTTTTGTGCTAGACTAAGGTCAAGGTGAAGGTCACATGCTGTATATAGTGTACAGAGCTCTACTTGGATAGGAAGTGTTGGAAGTTTACCGTACACTAACTCATAGGGAGAGTAGCCTATAGGGATTTTCCTTGTGGAGCGGTATGCCCAAAGAGCATCATTCAGTTTGGTGCTCTAGTCTCACCTATATTTTCTAATGGTTCGTGTCAAGATTTTTGTGATTTTCCTATTGGTGACTTCGGCTTGACCATTCACTTGAAGATGATATGGTGTAGTCAGTTTATGCTCAACTCCTAAGTGTTGCATCAACTTCTGAAAAGTCACACTTGTAAAATGTGTACCATTATCAGAAATAAGTGCACAAGGCATGCCAAACCTATTTACGATTTTTTGTTGAACAAATCTTGCAATGGTAGATGATGTACAGTTGGTAACAGTGGCTGCTTCTGCCCACTTTGTAAAATAGTCAACAACAACAACAATGTATGCTTTTCCATTGGA
>MNCI01029954.1:1898057-1913511 GCA_015680685.1 Gnetum montanum | reverse complement strand
ACTTTATTACAGAAAAAGTAACTAGAGCTACTCTATCATAAGCTAGAGAGATATCTACAATTGATACACCATTTTCTTTTGACTCTAGATAAACCCTCATGCCAACATTCCCAATTGCAATGTCATTATCCCTTGATTTTCAAAACATTCAATTCAGCAACATTTTCATTTCTATTCCAACTTCATGGTTAATTAATTGTTGCAGAATTCTTTACAAGAAAGAACATAATCCTCCTTGAACAGTTTCAGTTCATTAGGATTCTGTACGTCACCATTTGCAAATAAGTCCACCTGTTCCATGAAATGGTAAAAATGTGCCAACAATATCGAATTAGGATATATGAAGAAAATAGTTAAATAAATATTAGAATCTGAGATAGATATGAAAAAGTTAATAAATGAAATAATGAAAATAAAATTGAGTTTAGGGTAAACTTGTGTTATCTTAATGTAGTACATATTTTGTTGTAGTATAGAAGAGTTGATGAAAAATAAACTATTGTTGGGTGAAAAATAAACAATTAATAAGTTTAATGTTACAATAAGGTAGCTAGCTACATGTAGTAGTAATTTAAAAAAAATTTGTTAATAGGATTTGAAAATTAATGTCTTTCTAGATTAGATAGAATTTATGTGCCATTTTGTAAAGATTGAACCATAAGAAAAGGACCTAGCTAATTGGCAAAGAACTTTGTATCTCTAGAGTTCAAAGGATTGTGAATGACTAGATTACCTTTATGAATTTCTCTTATTATAATTATATTGCAATGCTGATGTTAAATATATTCTTGATATCCATGTAGATGTTAAAGAGTAACTTCTTGTTGTTCTTTGAGAAGGTCTAACTTGATGCATTGTATGCTATTGTGTCTTGATCTAAACATAATCATGTAGAGAAAAATAGAGAGATGGGATACAAAGCTTAATTGGTAAGATTACCTTACAAATTATTGGTGAAGGATCATGATGCTCCTCCAAAAATAATTTAAATAACTTGCTTTAGGTGGTTGCTAATCTCTGGTTCCATCAAAGCATGGATACCCCCAAATAGCTTTTGTTGGTTTAAATGAGCTAATTATGGCTAAATCTATATTGATAGAATAATAACATAATGAAAGTGCTATTTTATTACATAACTATTTCTATCCCTTTTAGCTTTCCTTTAATATATAGATTAAAATAAATAACTTTATACTTATTTTTCTTTAAATTCTACATAGCCAAGATTGTGAACAAAATAGTTTTATAAAAAATGTCATTCTCTAAGCTATCTACTAGTAAACTTCCTAAAGGTGGATTTCACGAAAGTTTTGCTAAATAGAGTAGGAATCTAAGATAGAAAATTTATTTGAAAGTTCAAAATTACACAAAAGATGACATAAATTCTATGTTAAATTGATTCAAAACTAACACTTATGAAAGCTATGCCATTCAATCAGAGTAATAAGAATAAATTAAATCTTAGCTCTTAGAGAAAATAACTTACTCCAAAAATTATCATTCACTTAAATGAAGCTATGCATAATTAAGCTACACAAGTAAGAAAAAGTATCTAATTTTAATGAAAAATTTAATGAAAATGAAAAGAGATAAGCTAAACATATTTAGAATGCCATTATAAAGTAGTCTTTACAAGCTTTTCAACCATATATTCTCCTTCTCCCTTCCTAGATATTTATTATAGTTCTACTCAAAGCTTTATATAATAGGTTTTAGTAGTTACAACCGTTACAAAAGCATGGTCCTATCAATTACATGTTTTCTTCATATAGTTGCCAACCATTAGATAGTTGTTTAATTTCTTGATATGCCTTCTTTAGTTTCTAAATTTGAAGTCCTTCTATTGGTAATTGTTGAGCTAACTTGTCATGACTAAGTAGAACTTTTATATCCTGATTCAATGTCATTGGCTCGGTGTTGTTAAGTCTCTTAATAACATCTTTGGCTCCCATCTCATGAATAGTTAGTTTGGTTAGTGAATTAGTTAGCTCAATTAACACAACCCATGCATTTGAACAAGTGTACTCCAGCTCCAACTTCTTCTGAGTAGCCTTTGTCATTATCCTTGAAACTATCATCATCATGTTATCCAAAAATCCTTTTTATAGTAAGGAAATATTTCTCTTTATTTCCTAGCTATCATAACTAATTCTTAGGCTCTTTGTTTCATCTAAACATAAATGACTTGATTTTTCTTTACTTCTTAAATCTCTTCTCTAGTCTCTTGTATCCACTTCTTATTGTAGTTTATTTCAGTAATCAATTCTTGGAAATTTTGCTATATCAAGTAAGAATTGGAGTTTTGTCCTTGTTGGCTTGTTCTAGCTTAGAGCTTATAGTAACTAGTTTCTCTTTGAATTGTATTATAGCTTACTCATTATTTTCTAGTAGTGATTCTTTAATAGTAATCATAGCCTTGAGCTACTCATTTTCATCTTTGGAGCTCTTTAACTCTTCTCTTAATTTAGCTATTTCTTGTTCATTTTGCATCAGAAATTTATTGAGCTTGGGTTTTTCATTATCAACTACTTGTCCCATGTCTTTAATCAAAACAATTACAATTGTTGACATGTCTTGAGGGGACATCACTAGCTTCTAACCTCAAGTTTGAGAATCATATTTTTTATAAGGGAAGATGATACTTGCCTCTATTTTTGGCTTGGTGGAGAGCTTTTAACTAAGAATAATTCTTTCTTCTTTTTTCCTAACTTTTGAAGATCAAGTTGCTCCATTCATTAAGTAGCTTGAGGCGAAGTCCAAAGTTGTTTGTGTTAATGATGAGCTTTTTCCTTCCTTTTGTTGTTAATGTTATAGCTCTTGTAATTTTTGTTGCTTCTGTTGTTGTTACTTTTTAAGAAGCTCTTGTTGCTATCTTTCTTTTTTATCCTTTATTCTCTCAATTCTTATTTTTCTAGTTACCTTTACCCTTGCATATTTAGCTCCATTTAGCAGGAATCTCTCATTAGGCATGACTTCTTTTAGATCTTGTGGCTTCCAAAAGAAATATTTTTCTTCCATTAGAGCTAGATATTCATTAGGAAAATCTCTAGCCAAAGGGTGATCTCTATTTTTCATCCATTTGCAAACCTCAATGAATGGTTGATCACAAGCAGAGGCTTGAGTGTCATTGATAAACTTCTCTTTAGCTATTTAGATGCTTCATTCATAGCTTGAGTTACCTCATTTGTAGCTCTTTGGTAGACCACATCTGGTTCATCAAGCTAAAGAACCTTCCATGTCTTGATAGTTAAATAAATTCTCTTTGGGGTTATAGGAAAATCACGTTGCTCTTTATATCTCTTGATCATGATGTCTAGATGTCATGTATTATTAAATTCCTAGAAACCAAATTCTAAAGGAAATACCTCCTTATGCTTGTAGTCACACCTTAATGGGCTTTCCATATTTGTCTTCCCACTTCTAAGATTGCAAGATATGGAGCTATGAACATGGGAAGCTTAAAATCCCATCCCTTGAATCTTGCCATCAAAATCAAAGTATAGTGTGCATGTAGAAAAATAGCTTGATGACATTTGCTCCTATTTTATTAATAATTTTTTGATTTATGAGCATCTAAAGTAGTAATATTTATTAACAAATTATGTTTATTTTACTTTATATTAAATCACTAGTAAGTATATTTTAGTTTATTGTTATCATTTATATTATGTTCTATCTTATTAATAATATTTTTGAATATCTTATTTTGTAGGTCCAAACATCATGACTAAATGATCTCAAATGAAAAATCTAACTACATCATCCTTTTTGAAATATTTGAATTAATTGATCTTAACCCCTATTTTATGTAAAATGGATTCTAGACATGAAAGTTATGGCCAATCAAAGTTGGCCATGAAGAGCACCTGTCAAATTTTCCATACAAGAAGAAATGGTCTACACCTACCATCAACACATGAAGTTTGAAGGAGAAATTAAACAAGGATGCCTTGGGAGCTACCTACCTAGTAGGTGAAGACTTTGGAACTACCTAACTAGTAGGTGAAGATTTTTAAGGCCCATTGATGGTCCTTGTCTCTCCACAAAATGTATCTATATTTTATACAAATTGGGGTATTCAGCTTTGTCCTTCCTAACACTTGAGGAGGGTCATGTGAGATCTATGTTTCCTTGTTACTCATTCCCTTAAGAAAATTGTTGATTTTTCCTACTTCTCTTTTTATTCTTGTATTATTGTTCTCATTTCATTTGTATGGGTAGAGTTGGAAATTCTTTCTCAACACTAGAGTGAGGTAAGGGGTCTCACCCATATACATACCCTTTCTCATTATCTTTTTAGGAAAGGCTACAAAGTTTGTGCAAATATCATTTCATTTTAATGAAAGAGGAGTTGGAGTCCTTGTGTATATTTTCTTTATGTTAGAAAGTAATCATGTTTTGTGGATGTACTAGCGATTAATAGGTGATAGATATTGATTGAGCAAGAAGTTGGGATATTAAGGGAAAAGGTAATAAACTCTTGTGTTTTCCATTGCTTTTGGATACTTGAATCACCTAGGCTTACCTCCATGAGTATGACCTTCAAGTGAGTCATAGATGAGGTGATGAACTAGTAACATAATCGATTCAACTATAGAAGAGCTCATCATTTTGGCATTGTTGCCTAAAAGGTAAGTAATATTCAACTACTTAGAATAATGGTTTATACTCTTTCATCATTTTCTTTTTCTTTTTCTTAGCTTTTATTTGCTAAAATAGTTTGATTGGATATTTCTTGAAGATTTGTAAAATACATTTTTGTTTCTTCTTCTTCAGTTTTTTTAGTTTAATTTCTTCTTCTAATTTTCTAATTTTTCTTTGAAACATTAGATTTGAAAATTTTAGACTTAAGAAATCAAATTTGAAAAATTTGATTTGAAAATTTTAGATTTAGATGTTAAAGTTTTAAATTTGAAAAATTAGATTTGATACATTAGATCTAAAAATTTATGATATGAAAATTTAAATATGAGAAATTATATTTAAAAACACAAATTTGAAAATTTTGGATCTAAAAAATCAAATTTAAAAATTTTGATCTAAAAATTCTAATTTTTAAGTTTAGATCTGGAAATTTGGATTTAGAAAGATTGATTTGAAAATTACAAATCTACAAGTTTAAATCTAAATGTCTTTGAGGAAAAATTTTTCTTCTAAATGCAAGATTTATAATTTCAAATTTAGAAAAAGGTTAGATGATATCCTCTTGCATGGTGTAAGTAAACACACATAGAGGTTTACATTTCCAAGTTCATAATAGAGGGGATATCATCAAGTGGAACCTAGAAAATCTAGGTAAGTACCCGAACCCTTAAAATAGATTTCATGATTAAAAAAAAAAGAGAAACAAAAATTATTTTCATTGAAATCTATTAAAATCTAAGTTTTGGTATTTTAATTATCTTAATTATTTACATGCTTTTGAAAAAGAATTAACTAGGGACAAGTATAATAATTGTTAAAATCTCTAGTTTCCTTTCGATTGTATTTAAACAAATGTGGGGTGTTGACTTTAGGTTTATTTTTTTTACTTTAATATTTTCCATCCTTTTTTTATGTTAATTAAATAATGAATGATTGAAACTAAACATAAAAAAGATAAAATAACACCAAGATCTATGAGAATCCAACTAAGAAGGACAATTACTAATAGATACAAGATGGACACTTCAGACAACTCCATCTCTTTGAGAGATGAAGATTTAAAAAATTATAAAGAAAAAAACCCTCTATACTCCCCTACTTTAGACAAACATAAACTTAAGAAACCATAAGCAACTCAAAATAGTAAAGGAACATTTAAAACCAAGTTGTCAATTGACACACCACAAACTTTTCAAAAATAAGAAGAGTTCAAAAAATTAGAGTGGTGTAATTTAGTGCCATTTGGTAATCCTCTCTTTGAGCCAATGGAATCCAACTTTTAGATGCCTCATGTAGGATGAGATGATGGACAAATATTAATGCTAATCTAATAGGGTAACAAGCTCTATATAGCAATAATTTGGGATCTTTCTCCTCAATGCCATTTTCAAATTCTACGATGCATGTTGAATTTAGTCATCCAATTCAAATATGGGTAGGTGGTCTAGGTGTAGAAATTCCCATGAACACTTTAACATTTGGATCCTTACCATCTAGCATAGAATCCTTTACATCCAACCAAATACCATCCTTTCTTCATTTTCAAGGAAATCAATTTCTCCCAAGACTAGGTACAACTATAGGTGAATTATTAAATCAACAAACCACTAATATTTACAAGGACCTTTAGTTTTTCCAACTTGGTAGGGATGTGGAAGTGAAAAATATTCACCTATGAACCATCTTTAGAGGAAAAAATGATGAGGATCTAGTTACTCACTTGATGGATTTTGAAACAAAAATTGCTATGTTGACACCACATGGTGAGGATTTCACAAAGATGATTGCATTCAAATGAACTCTTAAAGATAAGGAAAATTTTTGGTTACAAATACTTATAATTCCTATAACTTCATGGTAGGAATTTAAAAATGCATTATTACAATAGTTTTTGTTTGAGGCTAAGATATATTCCTTAAGAAAGCAATTGATGAGTTTTTCACAAAGTGAGAATGAAGTTTATGAGCAAGCCTTTTATAGATTTAATGCTTTGTGTTTAAAGAACCAAAACCATGGATTTCTACCCCATCAAATTATCCACATTTTTGTAGAAGGATTATTATCTTATTGCAGAAAAATGTAGATTTTGCTGGTGGAGGAAACATTTTAAAAATCACACCTAACGCGGGATGACAGATCTTAGATTCATTAGTTGATCAAAGTAAATGATGGCCTAAACCATATCTAACACATAGAGCATCTAAAGAAAATAAGGCATTAAATAAGAAGGTAGATGAATTAACAAAATTCTTGATGAGTAGTGCCAAATCGTCATAAGACCAACTCTATTGTGATTTATGTAATGGCCAACAACACACTTTAGATGAACATATTCAAGAATCTATAAAAATTTTTCAACAAATTTGAAACTCAAACCAAGGAAGGGGAACCTATGGTTAAGGAAATTTTACTTCTGGCAACTTTGGATCTAATTCATTTAAAAACTATCTTCAAACTAGAAACCTCTCTCTTTATGATGGAGTAGAAAGAAGGATGAACAACATAGAAGGAGAACTACATGGACTATCAGAGGAGATTAGGCATAAATTTTAGGATTTAGAAAGAAGAGAACAACCATATCAGCCTAAGCCTAATCCAATGTCACAAAGGAGGGTAATGAATAAATCAACAAAGTAATCACATGAAGTGGTAAAACAAAAAAGGAATCATTGCATTCTAAGAACAAGGTAATATTCATCAAACCATCACAAATCATTAGTTACCAAGAGAAACAAGAGGAAGATGAGAGACATAACAAAGATAGTGATGATAATCAAGTAGATAGAGTAAACACAACAACAATATCATTATCCTCTTGTTCCACATCATCATCATTAATACCTCTTGATCTTCCATCAAAGAAGGTAGAGACATACTAACACCATACCATGATAGGTTAGTTGAGAAACTACATTGGAAGGACCATCTAGAAAGACGTTTTAAAGATATACACCTTAAAATTCCCTTGTATTAAGAAATCTGGGAGACTCCTCTTTATGCTAAGTATCTTAAAACTTTATGCACCAAAAATAGAAAGATAAGGATCCCATGACAAGTATACTTAGTAGATTGTACAACAAATTTTATTCAAAAGAGGCTACCACCAAGATATAAGGACCTAAATAAAGTAAAATTCATAATTTCCTTACCCTTACCAACTCACATTCTAATTCTTCGATCATTTCTAAGACATGTGGGGTATTATATGCATTTTATTAAAGACTTTTCAGAAATTGCTAAACCACTATATCATTTACTTGAAAAAGATGTTTCATTTCATTAGAATAATAATTGTGAGAAAGCCTTTTAAAATCTTAAAGAGAAAATTACTACAAATCTCATTTTAAGTGCTCCAAATTGGGAATTTCTCTTTGATTTAATGTGTGATCTAGTGATACAGCCATAGGAGTTGTATTAGGACAATTAGTCAAGGAAAAACCTAATGTTATTTATTACATTTCCAAAAGTTTGGATAATGCTCAAACTAATTATTCCACCATTGAAAAAGAACTATGAGCAATAATATATGTTCTAGATAAATTTTGACACTATCTTATAGGCTATAAAACTCAAGTATATATGGATTGCTCCACTATTAATTTTTTGGCCACAAAGAAAATTGAAAATTCAAGAATAATGCGATTGTATCTCTTACTTCAAGAGTTTGATTTGCAACTTAATAAAAAAGGACAAGAAAATGTGGTAACTGAAAATTCATGATTAACCTTACCAAAAGAGTTTAGAATGCTAGGCTGTCTTTATGATAAATTTCCAAATGAAAACCTTTTTAATTTGCAAAAAAAAATAAAAAATAAAAAATAAAAAAAATAAAAAATAAAGGAACCATGGAATGCTAACATTGCAAACTATCTAGTAATCTTAAAAACTCCATCTTAGATGGTAATGAAAAAAAAAGTTTCTTAAGAGAGTGGGGGTGTGGATAAGTACATTTGGAGTGAACCTTATCTATATAAAATATTTGTAGATAATATTGCTTGCAAATGTGTTCCTAAATGGGAAACAAAATAGATACTTAGAATGTGTCATGATGATTTAGGTGGAGGGAATTTCGATGGAAAATTTACAGGGGTAAAGGTATTAAATAGTGGATTTTATTAGCCAACTCTCTTTAAAGATGCACTTGCTTGTGCAAGATCTTGTGACTACTTCCAACGAGTTGGGTTACTTTCCAAAAGACATAAAATGCCTCAACAACCTATATTAATTTTTGAATCCTTTAATGGATGGGGGATTGATTTCTTAGGATCATTTCCTCCATCACAAGGAAACTACTACATTCTATTTTGTATTAATTATGTTACTAATTAGGTTAAAGCAAAAGCTACTATAACCAATGATGTAAAAGTAGTAATTTCTTTTCTTTGTGAACATTTTATAACAAGGTTTGCAATGCCTAGAGTCTTAATTAGTGAGCAAGGAACTCATTTTATTAAGAAAATTATGGAATGTCTTATGAAGCATTATGGAATTTTACATAAACTAGCAACACCATATCACCCATAAACTAATGATCAAGTTGAAAATGTGAATAGAGCTATAGTTAGAATATTGGTGAGGATAGTATCTATAAGAAGGAATGACTAGTCCAAAAAAACTAACGATGCCTTGTGGGGGCATATCAAACATCTTGGCAACCTAGCCTTGGTTTCTTTTCTTAAAAACTAGTATATGAAAAATAATGTTTATTAGTTGTTGAAATTAAGCATAATTTTGGATGCTTAGCTTAATTAATATGCCTTGATGAGGCTTTAAATATGGAAGCATGACTTATACAACTAAATGAACTTGATGAAGCATGTCTATTAGCAATTAATAAGCAATGTATTATTAAAAAACAAACGAAACTTCATCATGATATTGACATAATGAAGAAAAATTTTAATAAGGGTGGTGATAAGGTCTTACTTTATAATATGTGACTTCTTAGGTTTCTAGGAAAATTAGTTTCTAAATGGAAAGGTTTGTAGCAGATTCTTGAAGCCTATCCTAATGGTAGTGTTAAGATTGTAACCTTAGAAGATAGCGAGTCCACTTTTCTAGTTAATGGTCAAAGACTTAAGTTGTATATGACATGTGAACAACTTGAAATCAAACTCCAAATACCTGACCATGAATACTAAGATGATGATCCAATTCCTCCAACTATTAGCATGGTTATGTTTCATCAATCCTACTACATTATGTAAGATCCAATTAGGTCTGGCTTTAGGTGTCAAATGGACCTAAAATGTGTGACCCCTAGTCAAGGAGGTAGACTTAAAAGTAGCCTTATAGAATAAAATTTTAGATTTAATTTCTAATTCAATCTTAGTTTCAGTCCTAGTCTCCATGGTACCAAGCAATATAATAGGTTGGATAACTTACTAACTACTAACCATGGTTACATAGGGAATATTATCTAACCCTACTACTAGTATTCCCTACTTCTATAATCAATTTCCGTTCTCTATTTATATTCAATGTTTTTCAAGATTATAGTATATGTTTTTGGAATTTTTATCTTGGACAAATGAATCTTACCTAAGTCTATAACTTGACATGCAATGATAAAAATGCCACATGGACCTTTAGGCCATACATCATATTTATTTCTATGCCCCAAAATCTTGTTTAACTAAAACAAATTGAAGGTTAACAAAGTAATGATAAATGCTTGGTCTACTATGATGCCACCTAGATAATTATCTCAAAAACAAAAAATATAAAGAGGCACATACATGAGGGTTGAACTGCACCATGGACAAAGTTTCCTAAAGGACCCTATTCATTGGTAGTATGGGTAAGCAACCAATACTCATGTCAAAATTCTAGCTTGTGAAGTGATGTGTACTATGGGCAAAGTTTCCTATGGGACCATGCTCATTGGTAGTACAATAAGCTTCTTAGTGATTTTGATCCCAGAGTAGTACCAGGACATCTTGAGCATTGTTGATCTCAAAGAAGAAGGTATAATAAGTAAAAAAATTCATAATAATATAAAAAATTCTATGTAAATAAAAGAGGACTTGCTATAATAATTAAAAAAATTCATAATAATATAAAAAATTCTATGTAAATAAAAGAGGACTTGCTATAATAATTAAAAAAATTCATAATAATATAAAAAATTCTATGTAAATAAAAGAGGACTTGCTATAATAATTAAAAAAATTCATAATAATATAAAAAATTCTATGTAAATAAAAGAGGACTTGCTATAATAATTAAAAAAATTCATAATAATATAAAAAATTCTATGTAAATAAAAGAGGACTTGCTATAATAATTAAAAAAATTCATAATAATATAAAAAATTCTATGTAAATAAAAGAGGACTTGCTATAATAATTAAAAAAATTCATAATAATATAAAAAATTCTATGTAAATAAAAGAGGACTTGCTATAATAATTAAAAAAATTCATAATAATATAAAAAATTCTATGTAAATAAAAGAGGACTTGCTATAATAATTAAAAAAATTCATAATAATATAAAAAATTCTATGTAAATAAAAGAGGACTTGCTATTTACGTTTCTTGCCCTATTGATTTATGTGCATTCATCTTCTTGTATGATATTTTATGTACGTTAAGTATTTGTAGTTTGAAAAAGCTAATTTCCTAAATCATATATTTTATTCTTCTTGACTTTGAATTATTATTCTTTTTCAATGGGATGGGTTAATTATTTATATAGTGGTCATTGCTTAGTTCATTAGTTCTTTATTCATTCTATTATGTCTCATTCCTTGTTATCACCTTGAAAATGTCAGGAGCTTGTTTTCAGTTTGAGGGAAATGCAAGGAACGATACACCTAACATTCTAGTATAGTTAAAATAGGAAAGTCATTCTTAAACTTTTACAGTATTCATACTTGTGAGTTATGATAGTCTATCAGAGTTGAACATGGATGGGGTGCCTCTGAGAATTTTAGAATCCTAGTTGCTAAATAGGAGAATCCACTAGAAGCCAACTTGACATAGGTCAATACTTTGGAAGTCTACAATGATTTCCAATATAGATCACAAATAAAATAAACTAAAAATAAAAAGTAAAAATTAAATATTAAAATATATAATAAATAAATAAATGTAAAAAATCAATTCAAATGAGATACAATTGAATATTTCCAATTAATTCCTATTACTTGTTACCATTTTTTTAAAAAAATATTTATCTAATGCAATGATTTCGAGATTAACAAGATGGTTGTTCAATACATTGGATGTAGGATTTTCTTTAAAAAGAAAGAAGAGAAAAGATTAATTTTACAAATAATAGTAAGAGTTTCATGGTTTATTACTCAATATATGACCAATAAAGACTAATGATCGAGTTTTTCCTCCAAGCACTTCAATTTCCTTATGAAAAATATTTAGTAAGTTTTTGGTACTCATTATTTCTTTCACATTATTTTGTTAGGGGACTGACAAAATGCTAGTTGGGAACTATGATTAATACCTAAATTAGTAATATTTCTTAATAAATAATGTTTATTTTACTTTATAGTAAATCACTAGTAAGTATATTTTAGTCAATTATGATCATCTATATTATGTTCTATCTTATTAATAATTTTTTTGGATATCTTATTTTTTAGGACCAAAAATTAGGATTAAATGATCTCAAATGAAATATAATTACACCATCATGTTATGAACACTTGAATTAACTGATCTGGATCCCTAGTTTATGTAAAATAGATTCCAAACATGAAAGTTATGGCCAGTCGAAGCTAGCCATGAAGAGCGATTGTCAAATTTGTCATACAAGAAGAAATAGTCTGCACCTATCATAAGCACATGAAGTTTGAATGAGAAATTAAACAAGGATGCCTTGGGAGCCACCTCCACAATAGGGGAAAACTCTGGAATGACCTACCCATTAGGTGAAGACTTGGGAAGTCACCTACCCAATAGGTGAAGACTTTAAAGCCACCTACGTAGTAGGTAAATATTTTTAAGATCCATTGATGGTCCTTGTCTCTCCATGAAATGGATTTGTATTTTTTATAAATTAAGGCATTGGAACTTGTCCTTCCTAATACTTGAGGAGGGTAGTAGGAGATCTATGTTTCTTTGTTGCTCGATTGCTCATTCCCTTAAGGCAGTTGTTGAATTTTCTCACTTCTCTTTCTATTCTTGTATTATTGTTCTTATTTCATTTTTATGAGTAGAGTTGAGAATCCTTTCTCAATATTAGAGTGAGGAAGGGGTCTCATCCATGTACAAACCTTTTCTATATTATCTTTCTATGAGTCAAGCTTATAAAGTTTGCACAAATATAATTTCATTTTAATGAAAAAGGAGTTGGAGTCCTTGTATTTTTTTCTTTATGTTAGAAAGTAATCATGTTATATGGATGTACTAACAATCAATAGGTAACAAATATTGATTGAGGGAGAAGTTGGGATGTCAAGGGAAAAGGCAATAAACTCTTTAGCTCACCATTGCTTCTAGGTACTTGAATCACCTAGGCGTACCTCCAGGAGTATGACATTTGGGTAAGTCATAGATGGGGTGACAAACCAATGACATAACTGATCCAACTATAGAGGAGCTCATCATTAAGATATACTTTTTGGAATGGCTTCTAAAATGAATTTAAATAAATGGGAATATATATAATTAATCAAAAATTCTAAGGCTTGAGCATCCAAGTAGTTTTTTTGATATATGACTAGGAAAAAGTCAGAGAAGGGATCCTTAGATTGAGCCCTATGCTATGATGCATAATCAATAAATATTAGGGCTATCCTTTCAAGATTTGGAATTTCACTTAATAAATAATCCATTAAAAATGAGCTTAAATTCAATTGAACCCATTGTTTCTAAATTTATGCTAAGCTATTTTATAAAACATCATTCATATACTATATAGGGAAACAATTCTTTTTATTTTCTAGCACCATGTCTAAAAATGTTAATTAGTGACCAGATTTATTTCACATCATGAACAAAGATTTAAAGCTAAAATGTAAATTTTATGCAAGAATATAAGCTCTATGGCTTTGGGGATGGTATTCTAGTATCCCAAAACTTTTACAAGATTTGTTGACAATAGCTTGAAGACTTTGCATGTTTCTAGATGAGTCCAAAACTTATTGTTGAGCACCTCCTTATTATACTAATGGGTTTCTACTTCTTTTTTGTTGGGCTCTATGAGACCATAGAGCTTGTATGCCTTCCTCATGATGATATCAATGTAGTGCTCCATATTTTCCCTAAAGTGAAGCTTATCCTTTTCAAAAATAGTTTGTCTTATTAGACAGTTTATAACATCCCTTACAATGTTTGCCCTTGGCTTGAAATTAACCTTATGGAGACTTGTTTTTTCATAGATTTTGTTGCTAGTCCTCAATTATTTTAGTAGCTTGAAGCTCTATCTTTTTTAGCATATCATGGTTCTCATCAAATTGAATAAATATTATTATTTCACTTCTAATTCTTGGTACTCAACATCAATGCATTGTTGAAGTTGGTATATATTTAACTTTTTGGAACTTCTTAGGCACTTCTTCCTTCTCCTTATGAGACATTTTGAACTAAAACTCAAAGGACTTTAAGAAAGATATTCTTAGCACTTGAATGATAGCTCTTGTTCTATTTCAATGCTTTAATTTTTTGATAACGGATCTATAATTTAAAATCTTGAATAGAGTTGTTCATAAATACCTGAATCTTTATTTTTAGTTCACTTGTTGGGCAATAAGTTCTTTGAATAAGCTTTTGACATATGCTGTCAAACTTGATTTTATCGAGCTAGTCTATCATCACTATTTAATAATCATAGGTTCACTAGGAAATGCTTAGCTTAGCATCTATTAACCTAGCTCTTAATCTTCTCTTAAAACTAATTAAACCAATGGGACATGTAAGTAGAACTACTTTGTAGAACTTATTTTTGGTTTTACTAATAAGCTTCTTCAATCATTAACATGATAATTGAAACTTAAATAAGTACATGAGACTGTTCTACTCCTTCTAACACATGTTAAGCTATTAGAGTAGAAAATATGCCCACTTTTTGATTTTATAGAACCTTTGCTTACATGGCTTTTAATTTTCCTCTAATATCTCATAATTTTCCTTTTTTATTTATGGCCTATAAACCATGTAAGTAAATTTAGTAGGTCTCATGCTTAAATTATTGACTTATAGCTCTTTCATACTATAATATAGCTTGTAAAACCAATTCATAGAATTGGTTTTTAGTTCTACGAGCTTCTTTCTTAGGTTTGAGCTAACGTGATAGAACATATTTGTACTTAACTTACATAATCAATTTGTAGAACCACTTTTTGGTTCTACAAGCTCTTCTTCTATCTTGATCTTATGTGGATTTTGAGTTCTCTTTAAATCCCCAAAAATATTTTTATACTAAGCTTAGTTGAACTAGATTAAAACTGAACTTAGCCATGTGTGGAATAATTTTTAGTTGCTTTTGGTGCTTACATGGCATGTTGAACCATTTCAGAGCTCACTTGTAGAACTAAATTTTGGTCCTATAACTTTGTACTATAGAAGAGTTGACATGGCTCGTAGAACCATTTTGGCAGTTATTTCTAGAATCAAATTTTGGTTCTATGAACCTAGTCGACTTAAACGCTGATGTAGAAGATTGATTCTTAAGCTCCTTTGTAGAACCATATTTTGGTTCTACAAGCTATGTTATATTCTTTAGCTTTTTGATCTACATTTATCTTTTCCTTAACATTTTCACTTGGATTATAAAGGATAATAAGCATGTGTGCAATTGTGTTCAAGATCTCTTGTGGGTCAAATATAAAAATTCTTTTAATTTTGATG
>MNCI01029954.1:1858600-1896618 GCA_015680685.1 Gnetum montanum | reverse complement strand
TCCGCTTGGTTTTGCCTTTGTCACTACCTTGCTCTACCTTAGACTCTTCTATGATTTTTAAGACTATTTATATTCATGAGTCTAAGGAATCCCACATTTGGTCTACCTTAGCTGATACCTCGGTTGTTAACTTTTGGATCGGCACGGTTTTCTGGTTCACTAACTCTTCGAGTGGTGACTCATCCTCCTCATCACAGAATTTCACTCCCTTTTTTGTTGGGCTCTATGAGACCATAGAGCTCGTATGCCTTCCTCATGATGATATCAATGTAGTGCTCCATATTTTCCCTAAAGTGAAGCTTATCCTTTTCAAAAATAGTTTGTCTTATTAGACAGTTTATAACATCCCTTACAATGTTTGCCCTTGGCTTGAAATTAACCTTATGGAGACTTGTTTTTTCATAGATTTTGTTGCTAGTCCTCAATTATTTTAGTAGCTTGAAGCTCTATCTTTTTTAGCATATCATGGTTTTCATCAAATTGAATAAATATTATTATTTCACTTCTAATTCTTGGCACTCAACATCAATGCATTGTTGAAGTTGGTATATATTTAACTTTTTGGAACTTCTTAGGCACTTCTTCCTTCTCCTTATGAGACATTTTGAACTAAAACTCAAAGGACTTTAAGAAAGCTATTCCCAGCACTTGAATGATAGCTCTTGTTCTATTTCAATGCTTTACATTTTTGCTAACGGATCTATAATTTAAAATCTTGAATAGAGTTGTTCATAAATACCTGAATCTTTATTTTTAGTTCACTTGTTGGGCAATAAGTTTTTTGAATAAGCTTTTGACATATGATGTCAAACTTGATTTTATCGAGCTAGTCTATCATCACTATTTAATAATTGTAGGTTCACTAGGAAATGCTTAGCTTAGCATCTATTAACCTAGCTCTTAATCTTCTCTTAAAATTAATTAAACCAATGGGGCATGTAAGTAGAACTACTTTGTAGAACTTATTTTTGGTTTTACTAATAAGCTTCTTCAATCATTAACATGATAATTGAAACTTAAATAAGTACATGAGACTATTCTACTCCTTCTAACACATGTTAAGCTATTAGAGTAGAAAATATAACCACTTTTTGATTTTATAGAACCTTTGCTTACATGGCTTTTAATTTTCCTCTAATATCTCATAATTTTCCTTTTTTATTTATGGCCTATAAACCATGTAAGTAAATTTAGTAGGTCTCATGCTTAAATTCTTGACTTATAGCTCTTTCATACTATAATATAGCTTGTAAAACCAATTCATAGAATTGGTTTTTAGTTCTACGAGCTTCTTTCTTAGGTTTGAGCTAACGTGATAGAACATATTTGTACTTAACTTACATAATCAATTTGTAGAACCACTTTTTGGTTCTACAAGCTCTTCTTCTATCTTGATCTTATGTGGATTTTGAGTTCTCTTTAAATCCTCAAAAATATTTTTATACTAAGCTTAGTTGAACTAGATTAAAACTGAACTTAGCCATGTGTGGAATAATTTTTAGTTGCTTTTGGTGCTTACATGGCATGTTGAACCATTTCAGAGCTCACTTGTAGAAATAAATTTTGGTCCTATAACTTTGTACTATAGAAGAGTTGACATGGCTCGTAGAAGCATTTTGGTAGTTATTTCTAGAATCAAATTTTGGTTCTATGAACCTAGTCAACTTAAAGGCTGATGTAGAAGATTGATTCTTAAGCTCCTTTGTAGAACCAGATTTTGGTTCTACAAGCTATGTTATATTCTTTAACTTTTTGATCTGCATTTATCTTTTCCTTAACATTTTCACTTGGATTATAAAGGATAATAAGCATGTGTGCAATTGTGTTCAAGATCTCTTGTGGGTTAAATATAAAAATTCTTTTAATTTTGATGTTGTAGCGGCCAAAAACATTGGTAGTTGGAAAAGTCATGTTGAGGGGTCCACGGCTATGGTACAACCCTAAACTTGCCCTCATCTGAAGGGCCATCATTGGAGGTGGAAAACAGAGGCAAAGTGCTTGAGATGATTTTATCGATCAAACTAGGACTTATGGGGTGTTTCGATGAATGGGTGCTAGGGATTCACATGGTGTTTTCGATGGTATCCAGGCTAACTAAGCTCAAGCGTAGCAAGGTTTCCTGGTGTCAAAATGATGGTGAAAACATGAAAATACATGTGAAATAGCAAAAAAATGTGAGTGTGATGCTAAATGCCAAAGAAAATGCTTGAAAATGCATAGGAGTTTGAGAGAGGAAGAATGGCACCACCCCAAATGGGGGGTGGGGGGTGGGGTGGGGAGTGTAGCAATTGCAAAGGAGAGGTGAGAAGGTGTGTGGTATACAGATAGGTGCAATAGGTAGTGTATTCATAGTCTCTAGGATTCCTAGGTTGTGGAAATTGACGTTCGCCATGAAGTCTGTGCATGTTGGGTTGGTTACTGCAGTGTCTTGTGGGTTGTAGTGCACTGTCGTGTTACCGAGGTGCTGAGTGTTCTAGGGTGCAAAGGTGCTTGGTTTACCTCCAGTTTGCTAGCTAAATGTTTTAAAATGCCAACCGTTGAGTGAAACTACCCACCAAATGCTTTGAATGCCAACCCCTAAAATGTGAAATGCAGGGGTATTTATAGGGTTAGGGCTGATGTAAAGTGTGGATCGGGCACCATGTGGCGAATGGTAGGTGAGGCTATGCTGATCCAAGCTATGCTCCCATTAGAGCAAAATGGTGCTACACTCTGGTGTGCTTTAATGGACCCCAAGAGATTGTCAAACTATGACTACACTACCAAGACTACATGTGCCAAAGTCAAAAAGATCATAATGTACCTACAAATAGTGCAACATGGTGCAATTTCAAGGCTACGCTCTGGGACTATGCTCTCCCCTCTTTCGAGTGGGGTTGATCATAGGTACAATTTTGGGACAAATGGAGGATGCAAAATAAATGCAAGTTGCTGATCTTGCTTGTTAGAGGAGTGTCGAAGCTGAGATGAAGGCTGATGTTGAGCTTTGGATGCTTTTGGAGGTTGTTTTGCATTGCTATGCTAGCTATGCTCTAGAGCATAGCCCAACAATTAGGCAAATTCTGCAAAAATTGAAGTCTAGTGCTGGCTACACTTTGTAGTGTAGCAAGGAAAGTGAGAGTGTAGCATTGAAACTTAGAAAAAATTTGCAAAACTTGCAGTCCTCGTCTAGGTTACGCTAACTATGCTTTGGAGTGTGGTAGGAGGGGTAGCCCCAGGAGTTAGAAAATCTGCCAAAATATTTCTTCCATGTTGAGTTAGCTTGATAGCTTTTAGCTTAACACTTAGGAAAACTAGCCACTAAAGTGCATGCTACATTGGCTACACTCTAGAGTGTAGCAGGGAGAATGGAAGCATAGCACAACACTTAGAAAATTTTTTGCAACTACTGTCAACACTTAAAAAATTTTGCAAATCTGGTTCCTTACTGCATGCTATGTTGACTATGCTCTAGAGCATAGTCTCAACAGTGGAAGCATTGGCCAAACACTTAGAAAAAAATTACCCCATGTTGACACTTAGACAAATTTGCCATTGAGGTGTTACCGCTTGAATTTGGTGGTGTTTCATTGGTTCCTATTTGTTGACATTTGGAGGAGTGGCTAGAGAGACGTTGACAAAGAACCCAAAACACCATAATAGGCATGACACCAACATTTCTTATTAGTACCTAGTCAAGTGGTGCTTTTCCAGGCTTAAGAGTGTGAAACGTAATGGTATACTAAAGGTAATGGATGTAGGGAATTGGCTTGGCTTGGGATAGCAAAGGAGGAATGAGATGCAAGTAATGTATCATGTTGCAAGATGTGGAGTTAGCATGGCTGTCTATGATCATGGAACTAGGGTGGCTTATTTCCAAAATGATGATCTCTCGTCGGAATGCTTGTGAGAGAGCCATTGCCCATAGCACCAGAATGGCTTACCCCTAACATGTTGACCTATCATAGGAGTGCTTATGAGAAGGTCAATGTGAATTTAGGGTTGGACTGGTTATGAAATTGCAACTTTGCTAAATTCTTGCTTGGGAACATGTTTTACCCCTCTACTTTTCTTTTCTTTTTGAGTTTTATGTTTTTTATTTGCTCTTTGCTTTTTTTTCTTTCTAAAATGCTAGCTGCAAGATGCTTATCATCAAGTGGACTACATGCCACTTGATGGACTTTTCATAGAGGCAACCATGTTACATCTGTAGGACAGGTATTTCCTCCTTGAGATGAGTTGCATTACATTCACTTGGACTTTGACTAGCCCACAAAGTCTTTCCATGGGATGAGTTACATTATGTCCATCATGGGTTCTACGATCAACTAAAAGAAGGGTTTCATGTGCATTGGAGAAGCTTGCAAGGAAGGTGGAAAAATGTAAGGTAAAGGGTTAAATGCGAGTAAGCTATAGTAAGGTAATAGGGATGTGCACTCTTGAGTGGCTTGGCGAGTTTGACCAAGCACCTCAAAGCAATGTGGTGAATTGTTGCTATGATGAAACATGTCCTTGAATGATCACCTCTGGGGATTTCTTCTACAAACACAACATAGAGAAAATAAGAAAACAACCACACAACATGAGATGAGAGAAAACTGCTAGTTGCAAGGGTGTTGCAAGTGCTATGAGTGCTAGACTAGTTGCAGGAACTTGCAGTGCCAAAGTAGGAAGGCCAGTGTAGGTGCCAGAGCTAGAAGCTTGCAAAAGCTCTAGTAGCCACATTGGAAGCGAGCACCCCAAGGAGGCCAACAAGGTTGCCTATGGTGATGGCGATGAAAGTTCTTGAGACTCCACACTAAGAAAAGGAGCTTGGAAATCTAGCAAAAAGGTAGAAAGCCAAAATGCTAAATGTGCTTTCAAGCCTAGGAAATGGTAAGGGCTAGAGGATGGTAGTAAGGTGGTTGGGCCATAGTGCTATTGGTACTCTAGCAGGTGGTGCTAATAGTGAGAGCTCTAATCAACAATAAAATACCCAAGGCTAGTGATGCTATTAGCATGGCTTGGGGTGGTACTACTAGCGATGGTGGCGATAGCTCTAGAAGGTTAGCAAAATTCCCAAGGGCATCTTTGAAGAATCAGCAAAATGCCAAGGATAGTAACACAGTAAATGTTCCAGATGTCTCTCTTAACAATGTGAACTCTATTTTGGAATTGCAACACCCCACCTTGCCTTGCCCGGGAGGTGTGGGTAGATGACAAAGGATTGAAAGTATTTGTGCTCGCTTGTTTGTAGGACTGTGCATGTTAAATCATGCATGCTAAACTAAAAACCCAACTTAAGGTCTTGGTAGACTGCATGCTGTGTTAGTTTACGGTCCTAGCAGATCGTGAACCTAGTTTAAGATCCTGGTAGATTATGATGTGTTAGTTTATAGTCATAGCAAACTACTATGTGCTAGTTTAACGTTGTAGTGAACGGTGGATGTTGTGCCAATTTAACATCATGAGTCAAGGATAAGCTATGATAGTTTAGCATCATAGTATATGAATACTATGGATGCTAGTTTTAGCGTCATGGCCCAAGGACAATCTGTGCTAGTTTATAGTCATAGCAGTCTCTGTTATGCTAGTTTATAGTCATAGTGGATCATATGTGCTAGTTTAACATCATAGTGGGCACTCGCTTACCTTGCTTTGTTGTTGTTGTGGAATTGCATATTAGGCTTAGTATGGCTTTAGGTACGAATGGTTGATTAGATTGGAAAACTCATTGTCATCTAGGTCAGCAAGCTTGAATGCTCCATTGTCATAAGCCTTGGTGACCAAGAAAGGCCCTTCCTAGTTGGTTGAGAATTTATCCATGGGTTTATGAATGGCCTTGAGGACTAAGTCTCCTCTCTTGATCAGGTGTTGATGCTAATTGTGATAGTAATTTTGCCATTACTTTTCTTGGTACCATTCAATGTGATCAAGCATCTACATGCGCTTCTCCTCTATAAAGTCGAGGTTAATGATTCTCGACTCATTTCTCTAAGACTCATCAATGAAGCTTGAGAGGATCACATGGAGTGATGGGATCAATGAAGGCCTTGTTTTTTGCACTGCTAAATTGTGGCCCATTGTCTATGAATATAGTCATGGGTAGACCAAATCAGGTCACTATGTTGTCAAGGATGAATTTGCAAACCTTTTGTGATGTTGTCTTCCTAAGGGGAATAACTTTAACCTACTTGGTAAAGTATTCGATTGCAGTTATGATGAAGCTATGGCTTGCAAAAAACTTAGGTGTGATAGGTCCTATGATATCCAGCCCCCAACATTGGAATGACCATGTGATCTACATGGTGTGTAGTTCAGTAGGTGGCACATGCATTAAGTTGTCATGCCATTGACACATGTTGCATGTATTGACCTTGGAAACACACTCACACTCCATGTAAGGCCAATAGTAGCCTAAGCGTCTAATTTTTGATGCCATTGCCCTGAGTGTTATGTGACCTCCACACAGTCCCTCGTGGACTTGATCAACAATCATTTACACTTCGCTATCACTAACACAGGTTAGTAGTATGCCATTGTAGGATCTATGACATAGTGTGTTATCACCTAGGAGGACGTACTCCTATGATCACTTTTGCACTGCATCCTTTTGGGCAGTGGTTAGATGTTGTGGAGGCTTACCTTATTGAAGGTATACCTTAATGTCATTGTACCATTCTTGTGTGTGAGTTGTGCTTGTTGTGTCTATGGATGCATTGTCAGTTGTTTGTGTGATAGGTTTGGTGCAATCTGTTATTGAGGCGGGCAAGGCATGAAACATGTTAGGTACAATGCTTAAGGCTAACATAGCTAATGTATCGGCAATGGAATTTTCATTATGAAGAACATGTTGGATATTTGTGGTTGCAAACTATTTGAGCAAGTGCTTTGCCAAGTCATAGTAAGGTTGTAAATGTTGTGCTTTGCAAGTGTAAACCTCTATACCTTGGTTAACGACTAACTACAAATCACCTTGGATCGCTAGGTTTTGGATTCCTAGGTTGTGGGCTGCTAAGATGCCTCTAAGGAGACCTTTTTACTTTGCTACATTATTGGTGCAAGGAAATGCAAAGTGATAAGAGAAGGGTCAGATCTCCTTACAGGGAAACATGATTACGATAGCGGCACTACCTCCTTGAGAGGTTGAAGCATCATTGAAGTGTAAGGTTACCTCAAAGTTGGAAGGCACTTGGCTTATGCTGCTAATATGCTTGTCTGGAAATTTTAGATCTATTATTGCTTGATCATTTATTGGTGAATTTGTGAGTTATGTGGCTATTGCTTAATCTTTAGTTGATACTTGTGCTATGCAGTGTAGGTTAAACTCGATGGTTATTGCTTTTCACCATGAAATTCGACTACTTTCGTAAATATTTGTAGTGATTTCCTACAGTACATTACTTTTGTAGATGATGTTTACCTAGCTGTGGAAAAGATAGCGCCTCCACTTCTGAAGTGCAAAGACTAAGGTAAGATAGTTCTTCTTCACATTATTGTATTTTGCTTCATGGGCCACTAATGCATGGCTTAGGTAGTATACAAGGACCTATAAGCCATCATCTTGCTTTTGGCAAAGTAGAGAGGCAATGGACATGTCAGAAGTTGTAAGGTAGATGTAAAACGATTTATCTCCTTGCGAAGGGTAGATTGTTGGAAGTTGAGCTAACTCCTATTTAAGGTTGTCAAATGCCTCTTGGCATTGAGCGGTCCACTCAAAGTGGACCCCCTTTTTGAGTAGATGTTGCATTGATTAAAACTTATCAGTTAACCATGCAGTAGAGCTATGAATGAATTGCAATCTACCTTGTAACCCACATAGCTCCTTAAGGTTAGTTGATGATGCTAAGTTGATGATAGTCTTAACCTTATTAGGGTCTACGGATATGCTTGCTTCTGATACTATGAATCCTAGCATGTGACCCATCTTGACACTAAAGGTATACTTCTTAGGGTTTAACGTAAGGTCATGTCTAAGGTAGTGTTTTAGTACATGATCAAAGTCATTTACATGGTTGTGGGCCTCCTTAGACTTAACTGCTATGTCATCAACATAGTCATTGAGCAATTATAGTAAATAATCACTAAAAATGTATGTCATGGCACATTGATAGGTTGCTCTTGTGTTCTTTAGTCCAAAAGGCATCATTGTGTAGCAAAACGTACCCTAGGGGGTCATGAAGGTAGTACCAAGCTGGTGCTCCTAGTTGATCCAAATCTGATTGTAACCAGAGAACCTGTCCATGAAGGACAACAAGGCATGACCTATTGTAGTATCGACTACTTGATTAATACTAGGCAATTGGAAGTTGTCTTTAATGATTTCCTTACTTAGGTCCTAAAGGTCTATGCAAATGTGTATGCTTCCATTTTTCTTGGGTACAACCATGATGTTGACGACCTAGTCTGTGCAGTTAATTGCCTAAATGAAACTAGCTTTGTAAAGCTTGGTGATTTTATTGCAGACTACCAACACCACCTCAGGCCTAACCTTGCGACTTTTTTCTTAACTAGTTTTATGCGAGGATTGAGGATTATATTGTGCTTCACTATCAAAGGATCTAGGCCTGGCATGTCTTCATAGGACCATGCAAACACCTTGATGTTGTCGTTGAGGACTTTGGTGATGTTATGAAATTGTTGAGGCTCTAGTAAGGAATTAAGTTGTACTATTTTCACCTTGCCATAAAGTGTTGTTACAAGGACTTCAATGAGGGGATCCTTAGTGACATCACCTACTTCTACATCTAGAGCTTTAACTAGATGGTCCAACCAATCTAGTGGTGCCTATATGGATGTTATGTGCTCATCATGGGCCATGGGCTCAAGGTTTAGACATTCAGCATCACTGTATCACATGAGATCACCATGAGGCTCGGTAAGGACTAGAGGTAAATGAAGGTTCCTACACATACTCATGTTGTGATCCTACCAAGAATCCTGCAAAATAACCAAAAAGAACATCAAGCTGCACCTATCTTAAATAAAGTCAAAATGCATAAAATAAAAAAAGCAATGCAATCAAAATTTGCCTAAGTATGCAAATGTGGAGTTGTAGAAGCAAGTACGCAGGCTAGTTTTGAGCCTCGACAGGCCATGGGATGCCAGTTTAAGATTATAGTAGACCATGGTTTGCTAGTTTAAGGTCATAGCATACCATTGTTTGTGCAAGTTGCATTGGTTTAGACAAGGCTAGAAGCGCTTGGAATGTAGAGTTAGGCTAGGCATTCATTGGGTAATCAAAAAAATTTAAAAGTTTTTCTAAGTCGAGGGACTACCAAAAAAAGTTCAAAAATTTCTAACTCTGGTTGCTACACTCACCCCTTGTTACGCTCAGCTACTTTACTATGCTTAGGAAAAACTTGGAAAATTTTCCTAAGTGTGGGACGCTATCTTGATAGGTGGTACATTTAATTACCCTAGGAGGGTATATATGCACATTTCACCAAGAGTAAACTATCATTTCCCAAGTGAAAATGAGAAGTTATAGAGCGTAGCATGGTTGGAGCAAGGAGCGGAGGCTAGAGCATAGTGATCAGAGCATGACATCTAGAGTGTGATAGCCAACATGATGCACTGAAGTGAACATCAACACCCAAGATTCGCCAACATGGACGAGGGAGAGCAAGCATTAAGACATTTTCCCTAGGCATGTATGGAGGAATGGAGGGAGTTTCCATCTACTAGGTACCTTGCTATGCTCTACCCTTGCAAAAAAATTTTCTATCTTTGCTTCTTTTTCATTGCCTTGTGTTGGTGTTTTGGGCTTTGGGGTAGACTACTTTGGCAGGGATCACCATCACCATAGCTACGATGGTTGTTATGGCCAAAAAGGAAAGATGTGTTTGTGGGTAGCAAGGGTTTTTCTTGCACATTTTCTCTCTCTTTTAGGTGTGCACTACATGGGCATGGGTGATTGGGGCAAAGCCAAGGAGTATGCCTCTTGGCCTATGGAGGTGGTAGGGTATGGCTGTGCATGAAACAAGGGTTTCATTTTTTGGTGCTTTATGATTTTTAAGTGGGGATTCCATGGCTACATAGGGTATGGAGGGAATCAACAAAAATGAGGGCTTTGTGGTTGTGGCCAAGGCAAAGGGGCGGCATGGGGGGAGAGCGGAGAGGTAAAGATGAGAGCTTTATGGCTGCGGCTAGGGTGATTGCAACTTAGGAGTAAGGGGTCATGGGACCCCCTCATCCCTCCTCTTCTTTCTTTTTCTTGGCATGTAGGGTGGAGGAATCAAGGTTTGGTAGTAGTCGTAGGATTGATGAAAAATAAATGGAGGGCCGTAGGGCACACGGTGCTAGGGAAGAGAGAGATTTTCTTTTTTACATTTTTGGGGCAAAGGCTAGGGCAGGGTGAATAGCATGGCCATGACGATAGTGGCTACAGTGGGGAAACAGGAGGTAGGGAGGACCATGATAGGTTGCAGCCATGGTGAGCACCTCAATGCATGCTGGTGGGGAACAATGGGGTTGGGTGGCATTCTGAAGGGGGCATGGTGCTTAGGGTGAGGGTGTAACATGATGGTAGGAATGATAGTTAGTTTTCTTCTTTTGAAAATTCTTGGGAACTTTGGGAATATGCTCTTAATCAGTAGAATTTTTTTTGATTTTTTCATGTTTTGGAGCTATGTTGGGAGCATAGCCAATAGTTAGAAAAAAATTTGTGATTCTTTGGGGGCTACATTCCTAGGGAGCATAGCTGATAGTTGGAATTTTTTTGGTCATTTACTTGGGTTATGCTCCTAGGGAGGGGTTACCCAGAGTTATAATTTTTTTCATGAATACCTCGAGCTACGTTGCCCAAAGTCAGAAAAAATTTGCCAAGTGTAATAATAAATTGCCAAAAGCAAAAAATGCTAAATGCAAGAATGCAAAGTGTTAGAATGCCACATTTTGAAACAAAATTCAAAGTGTACTAGAGCTTTTCCAAATGCCAAACTTGCAAACTAAACATGCTAAACTGCCAAAATATGCAAATCAAGACAATGCACAACATGTGAATGTGAAGTAGAATGCTAATTCTACATTAATGTTGTACCCTAGTGAGCACTAGGCACATCAAATGTGTGCACTGATGTCCTATGCCTATGGGCTCAAAGGGGACCCTATGAGTATATTTTTTGCTAAGCTATGCTACCCTATGTTAGCTTTGCTAATTTTGTTAAGTGTAAGTTAGTGTATTTTTTATGCATCCAATGTATACTAATGTTATTTTCTTTTTTGTTGCTTTTGTAGTTGTAGGGTATTGTTGAAGCCAATCCTCATCATAGTGGAGCTTGTTGGCATCCTCTCCTGTATGAGTGAGCCTATACTGAACATGCTTGCACTAGACATGTAGTTGGGTCACAAGGTGGTATGGTTTCAACTGGGAGCACACGATTTCCTAGAATTCCTGCTCCAATACTTCAACATGATGATATGATCATACTTAGTGATGGAAGCTGCTAGTGTCATCATAGATACATTGCTACCTAGGGAAAACTGGGGAATTTTGAGGTTCCAATGAGCCCACTACTAGTGATGGTGAAGTAGGGGGTCTAAGCCAAGGCCATAGGGGCATTAGGCCTTTGTCTATGATCTAGGGGATGCCAGAATTTAGTTGTTATAGTAAGAGTAACACTCTCTTTATTGCTTGACACATGCATACCCTGCTCCAAAACCTGTCTGGGAGAATGTATTGTTTAGGAGGGTAAGTGTTCTTATAATTTTTGCATTATTCCTTTGACTATTGGCTCATACTAATGTGTTAATTGCTCATGTTTGTTGCTAGGTTTAGCATTGATAAGCATGGCCTACATGATGAGGTCCTTGAACCTAACCCACATCATCCTATAGGAGTTTTCATCTTGCAAGAGCATTTGTGTGGGGGTGATTGGGCAAATTAGATTCAACTTGGTGGAGTACCCTTATTAGTACCCAAAAGCCTATGAGAGGTGTCAGATCCATGGTTGGTTGGATGCAGAGTGGTTGGACGGTGTACCTAGCATCAAGGAGGCATCAATTCCATCACCACCATCGCACACACCTTTTGTCTTGCATGAATAGTTTATCATTATGCTCTTCGTTTGCTACCTTGCTATGTTGCATGATGCTAATGTTATTTTTGCTTGTATCACAACTGTAGTTTCTTCAAGAGAGGTCATAATGGTTGCTATGGGCCACACTGAGACCACCCTCATCATGAAGTATGGGGATTTTGAGGGTGCACAACATTGGTTATGCCATGAGGCCCTAGTGGAGCTGACCAGTAGGCTTACCCAAGCTGGGCTGATGAACCTTTTCTTGGCCCTTAGCCTAGGCATCCTCATGGTCAAAATGGTCACTATTATTGATTCCTTTAGTAACAATGCTCATCACTTTGTCATGTAGGTATGTGGTATGAGGGTGGTCTTGGACCTCACTGATGACTTCTTTGTGGACCTCTTTGGCCTCCCCTTTGATGGCCTATTGGTCATTGATAAGACTAATAGAAAGGTGGACCATCGAGGCAATGCCAAGGAGTGGCTAGGAACTTCTCGATCTCGCAAAGGAATACTTGTTAAGAACATGTAGGTGCCTATGGTCCATGAGGTTTACCCTCGCTTTTGTACCTATGTGTTTTCAAAGATGCTCTTCCAAGGGAAAATCCTTGGGGTGGAGTAGGCTTGAGTGATGAGGAATGTGCTGAAGGAGGGCACAAGGTACAACTAGGCATCTCACATTACTAGTGACCTACATGATGAGATTGTCAAGTTGTGCCACAACCTTTGAGTGAGGTTGCATGTGCACTTCGCATTCTTTACAGGATGCTTGTGAAGGTTTGTAGAGTTTCTGGTGGTTCGTGATGATGGACAATGTGTGGTGCAAGATTGCACATAGCTCTCAAAGCCATGGGTCAAGCACTTTTTTGTTATCATGTGAACACAGGATTCCCCTAGACATGATTGGTGAGTCATTTTTTGTAATGACTAAAGGTCACTTGGGACGATCTCACTATTTTCATGATAGTGTAGGTACGGCCCCACTAGCTGGTACTAGAAATGTGACAAGGTTCAAGTGTTACATTGCTAAGATGATAGGATTGTCTAAGAAAAATATTAAGAGGCCACATCTCATAGAGGAGCCTACATGGGAGGTTGAAAAGGTGAGAAGCAAGAAGATTTGCTTGAAGTTTCACAACTTGCGCACGAATGTTGCAGGTTAGTACGAGTTATCAGATGCATTTTATATGTTGATATTTTTATGTTTTTTATGCTATGCTATATTAGGCTAAGTTGTTATGCTAGGTGTCATAATGCTAATCTTGAAATATGTGTGAATTGTTGGAATTAGGTGAGAAAGTTGTCATAGAAGTAGTAGAGGCAGTAGTAGAGGAGGTCCCTCCTTAAACTAAGGAGGGACAAACATAGGAGGAGGAGCTGCATGAGGCTACAGGGGCCCTCCAATAGTTGGAGGAGGAGGGACTGCTTCACCTTGACAAGGGTGATTTTGATAAACTCTTTAATGGTGTGCAGTTGCATGATCCCCCTGCTCTCACACATGAGGGCTTGCTAGGTATGTGCTTTACATTGCCATTTGTTACTACTCTCTTTCTACTCTCATATCTTTGGCTATCTGATTATTGTTAAATGTGTTATTACATTGTAGCCATAGAGATACCTACTAGCAGTCTAGTGTCCACCTCTACCTATCACATGGAGCCATGGGTAAAGGCACCTGACAAGTTCACCTTCATAGAAGGTTTGGTTGAGGGCATGGTGGAATGACTACAACAAATGGATCCCAAGCTTGGTATGCATGTGATGTTTCTTTGCTTGTCTTGCTTTATCAATTCGACTTTTAGTTTGTGGCTAATGTTGATTTGCTTGTTGTATGCTAATAGGTTCTAAGCTTTGCTAGGGTCTAAGCAAGGTGGCTAGGGTGGATGTCATCCTTGAGTTTCCCCCTGAAGTAGAGGAAGTGCCCTATCACATGTATGAGGTAGAAAGTAAGTGCACATTGTGAAAGCATTATGGATTTTCAAGTGCACTAATGAGCACCTATGGAAGCAGGTGCACAAGTTCTAGGATAGGGCGATGAGCCAAGATGCCAAAATGGGGGACTTGCAATCTCATTATGATTTCCTTGTGGCTCATGCTCAAGGGGATAGTACTTGGCAGACAGCTGAGATTGACTATGCTAGGTATTGATTAATAATTCGGAGTAAAAACAAGGTCACCAAAGAGATTATCGAGTAGAGGTTGTAGAGGGACTTATTGGCTTGAAAAAATCAAGATTGGAAGGATTACAGTGCAAAGGTGTATCAGTGGGGAAAAACTCAAAAGAACCACAAGCACCACTACAAGAATGAGCAAAACACATATCTTAAATGGTACAAGGAGAAGTTTGTTGAATGCCATTGTCACGATATGTTCCTTAAGGCAATAGGTAGGGCACAAGCTTATGAGTTATTTGTTCGTCACGTAGTGGTGAGTGGGTCTCTAGAGAGGAATATTGCTATGCCATCAAGAGAGGTTTCCTCTGCTACATTTTTATGGAGCCACCCGCATGGACCGTTGTGGATTATTGAATTTGGCCAAGAGGACTAGACGTGGCTATTAGAGGATGAAATCCTCTAACACTTGGAGGAGGGCTTTGATAAGTTACCTCCAAAGATTGATGCGGGAGCCTCTCAAGTTAATTTTTTTTGTTATTTTGTGCTTTTTATGTTAGTTTTGCATATATGCATCTGTTGATTGATTAGTTGTTTTGTGTTGCTTTGAGTAGGCACCAGGTGATGCCATAGGCCCCAGTGGAGCAATAGAGGAAGAGGAAGAGGAGCCTCAACCCCGACCGAACACCACTAGCTGAGTAGTCCTGATGTAGCCCTATTGTTGGGCAATTTTGCATTTTTTTGATGATTTTTACTATACATTCATGCCATCTATCTATTGAAGGATTAATGGAGATGTAATGATAAATTTTTTTTGCTATGTGAGTTGTATATTATGTAGAGTTTTACATTTATTTGTTAAGTGTTGCATGTTAATAATGTGGTTGGTTAATGTGATTAGGCCTTTTATGGGCCCCATGCTAGTTTAAGGTCATGGTAAGAGGGCTGTTGCTAGTTTAGGGCCACTATGATTGCTAGTTTAAGGTCGTTTTGGGCCATGAATAAAGAGAAAAGGTGTTTCCAGTTTTAGGCCTTGGTAGGTCATGTAATAGTTTTAGGTTGTTTCAGGTTGCAAGGTGCTAGTTTAAGGCCTTGGTGGGCCATAGTGATAGTTTTAGGCCATTTCAAACGAATGTGATGAAAACAAAGGTTGCCAATTTTAGGCTATAGTGGGCCGTATGCTAGTTTAAGGCCTTTTTGAGCCATGGTAATGTGAGGAAGGTGGCCAGTTTTAGGCCATGGTGGGCCATGTATTTTTTTTTTGTAGTTTTGAATTTTGTGATTTTTATGCATTTTAGTGTTTTTTAATGCGTAAGAAAACTAAACAAAAATGCATAAGAAAAAGGAATGAATGTGTAAAAAAGTGAATGATGTAAAATGCAAGCAACTATGTGAAATTTTACTGCACAAGTAAAAGGAAAATGGGGCATGTGAAGATTAGGGGCAAGTAGGCACCTAGCACATGTTGAAATAAGGGGATACATTAGTTATGTATTTGCTTCTTAACCCGATGTGGGTTGGGGAGTGCATAGGGCCTAGGCAGCATGAAGTGATATTTGCCTAGACCATCATTTGTGATGCTAAAGGGTAATTCTTCCCAGAGGGCTTCCTCGGGGAGGTCATCGGCTTCCTTTGGTTCCTCAAGTGGGTTTGGCAAACAAGGTTGACCCTCATCCTTCACGGGTGGTGTGTCGTCAGGGAACTCTACCTTTGACCCTTGTTTTGTATTAATGTTGTTGATGGTTGGAGGGGTTTCATTGTCACCATATATGATCACTTCTCCACCTTCGTATGGAAGGTGGATCTCTTGGTGGATGGGTGAGGAGACGACCCATAATTAGGATAGCCAGGGCCTTCCTAGGATTAGGTTGAACTTGGTCATCTCCTCAATGACAATGAACTCAACTGTAGTGGGAAATCGCTCCCCTACCACGAAAGATATTGTGATCGTCCCCCTTATGACAATGTGTGACCCATTAAAGGACTTTAGGCATGTTGTCTTTGTGGGTTTGATTTGGTCAGCAAGACCAATTTTATAAATGATTAGGAATGGAATAACATTAGTTTTCATCCTATCATTGATGTGCACTCTACGAATCTTGCATTTCCCTATGTAGATTATTATGAACATTGGCACAGTGATGACTTGATCCTTTTCAAGGTCAACTTTGATTGTCTTGTTACAAAACACTAGAGGTGTTGAAATCGATTCTTGTTGTGTAAGGGGAAGCATCACATCATGGATGGCTTGTTCATCTATTGGGATGTCCTACTTACTAGGAATGGAGGTTAACATGTGAACTAATGCTTTGTGGTGAGCAGAGAAGGTCATGATCAAGTTGTATAAACTCAAGGTTGTGTTTTTTTGTTTCAAAGCCTATTTAACTTGTACCAACCCATCTAAAAAATCCTTAACACTATCAATTATTTTGTTGGCCTTCACCTCCTCCATGCAACCCAAGAGATGGATCTCTCAGGGAGGAGATTTGGGCTTGTCTTACTTTGTCTAATTTTAAGCCTTAGCTCTTGGTTGTTGATTACTTGCAATGGATGTTCCGGTCGATGTGGCCATAGGAATGAAAGATAAGGGGATAAGCCTAGGTGGACCTAGCTCTAGATGTTCCCTAATCATTTTTTTTGGAAAGGTGCTCATTGGGCCTCTTAATTTGCCACCTAGATTATCTATTGTTGTATGTGGGATGAGGCTTTGGATGAGCATGGCCTAATGTAGTTCCCACCATTGAACTTTCAGTAGATGAGGAGTTCGCATGTTGAGGCATCCTAATGAAGAAGGGTGTCTAGGTTACTGTTGCCACAACATGCTATGGGGCCTTAACCACAAAGGGTGTTATGGGTGCCTGAGGTGGTGCTTTGATGATGACAAGGAACCTTGAATGAGTTGATGACCATGAGGCCCCAATGTTGCTAGAGGACACATGAACCACAAATGGCTCTTGTGCTAGTTCTAAGTCATTCTCAATGCTGATGACATTGATAACATAGCTTGTGCCACTTGTGTTGAGAGGGTCTTTGTAGACCTTCATGGATTAATTTTCCGAGTGAATTGGGTTGGCTGCATCAATGTATCAGTTCACCTTGATTGATCATACATTATATATCATCCTATAAGGCCATGTAGAAATCCATGTCATGGCTAGGAAGTTGATGATAATGGTAGAACGAGTTTAGCTTAAAATTTTTGGGGACCAGTGCAACAATTGATGGATTTTTAAGGAGCTAGCAGTAGCGATCATGATTCTTGTGAGCATCTTCAGACATCTACTTATACGGGATGCGCCCAACATTAAGCAACTGACCTAAGAGCTCCAATGGCTTCATGGGCAATGGTGCATACTTTGAGTAGTCCTTGTGCTTAAAGTTTGGCCTTAGGGTAGCTTGCCTTGTGATCATTGATGGTGTAGGTTGGTTGGTCACCGCAATGCCAGAGCTGGATGCCTATTTGTTGGCCAAGGCCTTAGGTGCCTTGGCTATTGGTTTGGTGTTGTTTGGCTTGGCCTCATTGGCCACCATTACAACAATTGTAGTTTCCTTGCCCTTTTCCTTTCATTTCTTTGCATGTGCATTTTTGTAGGCCACATAGGCCAGGTCCTTATTGGCCTCCATAGCATCCTGAATGCTCTTCATTTGAGCAAATGATTGGCTCAAGGAGTGCAGGGCAAGGTAGTACAGCTTTGACTTAATAAAGTCATTCATTGAACCTTTGAAAATGACCAGTAGATGGGTCTGCAATTGGCTTACAAATTTCATTGAGTGCAGCTTTCTAACACTGGATGAATTTTTGCACGGGCTCTAAGTGGCCCTGCTTAATTTGCATTAGTTGATCCAAGGTCACCTTGGGCTTCAAGTTGTAATTAAAGCAAGTGATGAATTGACTAAGCAATTCCTCCAAGGAAGATATGGAGTCCTTGGGGAGCACGTGGTACTAGTCTAATGCCTTACCAGTCAAGGACATGATGAACACATAGATGATTGCATGTGGCCATGCTTGCAATAGAAGGCATTTAGGACAAAAGCTCACTAGATGGGCATTAGGATCCCCTTCACCATTGTATTTAGTGAGCTACGGAAGTTGGACTCCAAGAGGTAAGGTCAGTGATGGGATCGTAGCACTAATTGGGTCATCCTAGTAAAAGTCTATCACATGGACCATTTCAAAGAAGGCTATTTTGAGTTACTTAACCTCCTTGGTGAGCATTTGAATGAGCTGGAATGCTTGCTCCAAGCTTAGGATGGGCACAGTGGGTTGTGCCAGTTGTGCTATTCGTTGTGCTTCTTGAATGGCCCATGACCCTGTTATGGGCTACATGACCATGTGAGATGCATGTTGTGTGTGTTGTTTCATGTACTGCTATGTGTGCGATTACATGTACTACTATGTGTGCTATTGCATGTATTGCTATGTATGCTATGCCATGGGCATAGGGGCCAGAGCCACCATGTAGTTGTGGCTTGTGCCATTGTAGGGGATGTGAACGATATAGGTAGAACGTACGATGCCTAAGTCAATGACGGTTGGAACATCTACATAGTGTGCATGTAAGGTTGCATGGGCATCATAGATACTAGTAGGAAGGACTGCATTGACTGTGCGGATGTCATGAAGGGGAGGGTAGTAGATGGTTTTGCACCTTGATGCATGTAATGTACAAAGGGGGAGGTGATAGATGATCCTAAACCTTGATGCATGTGAACTTAATGACTTGCCACCATAGGGGTTGACCTAGGATGTGACAAAAGGGATGTAACTGCCTAATAGAAGGTGGATGGCTGGAACTATAGAGGGATGAAATTAGAGGTAGCCTATTGGAAAGAGGTGTAAAAGGGGTTCTTATTCTCTGAACGAGCCTTGAACTCATCCTGCCCATCTTGTAGGGGCTCCTCATAATCAATTCCTGCATCATGCTCAATCAACCCACTCAGTTTAATGAGTTGGTTAAGCAACCATCGAAAGGTCTCAGTGAGCATAATAAAATCATTAGGGGTAGGGAAGTACTCCCTCCTATTCTGGTATATGGTTTAGTAACCTTGTTTGGCATCCATTTCTTGGAAATATATGGAAAGACCTGCCTAAAGTTTCATGCAAAGGAAGTTGTATTTTTAATCATCGAGTACCATGTACTTGAGTGGTTGGTTATGTATTCTAAGTAATTTCCTTTCCACCAAGGTGAACCCTCTAGCCCTAGGAAGATCAATTGTGATCTCCCATTGAACAAGTCAAACAACGACTATGCTTAGGATGGAGGTTGATGGTTGCTCAGTGTTCATGATGTTATGCGAAAGATGCAAAAGTTGTAGATGCTAAAAAATGGCTAAGTATAAGAATGCTAAAAAAAGGTTAAGTAAGAATATGTTGAAAAATGCTAAAAAAATGGCTTAGTCTAAAAAGACTGCTAAAAAAAACTAACTCTAGTATGTTATGATCACTACGCTAGGGCCTGCTTAAAAACAAACTCAAAGCTCTTTACTTCATATAGCAAGTTAATTTCAACGCATAGTTAAAATTTGATATAGTCTTGTAGACATGTTAAAAATAACTTAGTGAATATCTAGATTTTGTAGAGATGAAGAATAAAATATAAGCTTTTGTAAAAGATAAGAAGTTGATGCTAGAGGGTTTGATACAAGATAAGAAGAGGGAGTTAAAATTACTCTTTCTAGAAGCATGTGAGTATGATTTGACATTAATAAAAGATAGTGAAATTTTTCATAGAGAGAAAAAGACATTTCTTGTTTACTTGTAAAGATAGAGATCAAGTTAAATAAGGATCAAGTAGCATTCCATGATGCAACAATTAACATTGACATGGTAGTTGAAAGTGTAGCTACAAAGAAAGTACATGTTACTCTAAGTTATGTCAAAGATATAAGAGTATTGGCCATTGAGAATACTAATGTCATACCCTTAGATTCTTTAGAGCAAATGTGCAAGAAGGAAGAGGACAACACCTGCCAAATAAGATTGCTATCAAAATAGGTGGATCTTTTAGAGGCTAATATTAGGGGTAAGGTACAATATTCCTACCTATGCATATTAATAGGAGAAGAATGAAGATATGAAATTCTCGAAAGGTTTAATGAAATGCAAAAGGTCTATGTTTACCATGACACTTTTCATGAAAAGTCTAAGGAATTTTGCAATAGTATGGAAGAGTTGGAGTAGAAGGCATCAAATGAATAAAAGATGATACAAGAGAGAGTATCACTGATTATTAAAAGAGAATAAAGGATTGTATATAGAAAAGAAAATAAAAAGTCTACTCATCCAATAGATAAAGTTAGAAGAATTATATCAGGATTTACCAACAACATGGTAGTAGCCACATTGGGAGAACAATAAAGAGGCCTACAAGGGAAGCCTATGAAGGAGAGGGATGAAGATAACATCACCCTTGAGGAACTAAACTTACAAAGAGAAGTGGACTAGTATTTTGTTAAATATCCCTAGCTAAACATTCAAAAGGTTAGACATATCTAGCTTGAGCTTAGAGGAGATATCCAAGGTAAGTTGCATATTTAGTTAAAAAAAGTTTTTCTTAAATCTATATAATAAAAAGTGAGAACAACTCTTTGCTTTTTTATCTTGGTATTGTATAGATCCCAAAGAACATAATCATGAACCATTAGCAGATACAACTCCACTAAAATTCAATAGTGATAATGAGGAGAAAGAAGCTAGTAGTGGTGAAAAGAAATAAAAGACTTGTAAATTTAGTGTCTAGCATCAGTCTTCCATGTGTCGTTTGTGTTTTATGTATAGCACAATTATTATTTGTAAAACTTTGCAAAGTGTAAATAATGTTGAAAATAGCACATAGCATTAATTATTATGATGTCACAAATGTAAAATTTTTGAAGTAATAAACTATTTTAACTTCATTTGAAATTAAATATTATTATATGTCATAATATTTGTAGAAACAATGTAGCCTAGGAAATGTTGTATTATTCTTTACTCATTAACATCGTTAGTTAATAGTAAGTAACATAGTTAAAGTCAAAAATAAAAAATGACATAGCATAGCAAATGACATAAACTTATAACTTAGTTTCTAACAAGCACTAGTAGATGTCCACCACTTGAAAGAAATGACAAATAAGAAAAAAAATTTGGTACAAATGTGTAATGGTATTGTATTAGTGATAAACTTACAAGTAGTATTATGAAAAGAGTAACATGAAGGTTCTTTCTTAGCGATAGAGATATTGAATTCTCCAAAGCCTAAGTCGATGAACCCAATATCAAAGATAGAGTTATCACTTAAGTCTATCAAGTATTTAGTAGTAACAAGAGTTTTAAAGGAGGAAGGGATAGTCATTTTACCTATAGGTTCAAATTTGACATTAGATGGTTTATAACTACGTTGATAGAGTTGTGCCTCATGATCTAAATGAAAGACACTCAAAATTTGTGTGTTAGTAGGAATGATTAATTCATGATCTTGAAGAGATAGGTATATTTCTTGATGTATAGAAGATGAAACTATGGAATGATAGGCTAACTAAGGATTTTCTAATATTACATTGACACTAGGATACTCACATATGATCATAAAGAAAGCTTCAAATTGCATAGAATCACCTACTATAAATGGTAACGTAATAGAACCTATAATCTCTATTTGTGTACCATTAATGGAAAGAAGATTTGTGTAGGATTCATTGAATGTTACTTAATCATGGAGACTGAGATGTTTGATAATATCCCATGTAATTATGGTAGACCTAATGTTGTCATCAACATATATGAGTGGGATAGTAACATCAAGTGATATATTGATAGTGATATAGATCAATAATTAGTAGATATCCCTAATCTTTAAGTCAGTCTTAATTTTTTCACCATGAAAGTTTAAACTATCTAATCCATAGTAAGGGACTTGAAGGAAGGAGGAGATAACCTCCATATAGATAGAAATGTTACTTGGGGCCACAATTCTCTTAAGAAAATAATATAGAATAGCATGATGCTATTTAGAGGTTACTATTAGGTTATACAAGGATAAATTGATTCTCTTGAAATGAATAAGAGTATTCATTTGTTATAGAATTTTATTATCTATTATATCAAATGATTGTGGAGTAGGCATCACTATGACTAGCTATATGGGATTGGACGTAGGTGGAAAACCACTTAAAGTAGTAGGTTTCCAATGTTGCTAAAAAGAAGCCTTCTTCTAAGCTTTAAGAGGTTGCTTGGGTACTTATTTGTACTTATTCACCTATGATTTGTTTCTCTGATGACTAGGGATAAGAATCCTTACTTAAGATGATGGAAAGGGTTGACTACATCATGGTGCCTTAGTGGGTAGAGGGATACTTTGGAGTTTAGTAGAGTAATATGGGACAAGGTGATAATGGACAAGGTACATAGATGGAGATAGTATAATTGTTAATTCATGTAATTGTAAGTAAGAATGATAAGGTTTAAAAGTAAAAGTAGCATAGTGGTAATGTGTGAATAGATGAGGCTAATGGAGATATTGATTATTAGATGTTGCCTTGATGTTGTACAATCCACAAGAAGAATGAGTTGGTGGTGATGAAGAAGTGATATAATCTAACTAGCAGGTCACATATGACTTGTTAGTTTGTAAGGAACGCTACTTATGGTCTTTGTAGTTTAACTAATGAATGATGTATGCATCCTTTGGGTGAAAATAATGGCTATTATATTATGGAATAAAAGTTGAAATGACATTTCTAGTTGAAACACCACCAAATTTGGGTCACTGGGTTTTGCTTGTGAATTTTTTTAAGTGTCAACTCAAGGAAAATTTTTTCTACGTTTTCCACTGCTAGGACTATGCTCTAGAGGGTAGTCAACATAGACTATAGCATAGGTCTAGATTTGCAAGATTTTTTCTAGGTTTCGACAGCAGTTGCAAAATTTTTGAAGTGCTGGACTATGTGCTCACTACCAGGACTATGATCCAAAGTGTAGTTAGCACAAAAATGACCAATTTTGTAGATTTTCCTAAGTATCAAGCTAGAAGTTGTCAAGCCTACTTGGCATGAAAAACCAGTTTGACAAATTTTCTAATTGTTATCACTATGCTTGCTAGTACCCTCCAAAGCATAGTTAGCTTAAGCAACATGAAAATGGCCAATGTTTTGCAAATTTTCCTAAGTGTTATGCCAAAAGCTGTTAGGCTAGTTGGGAATGGAAGAAATAGTTTGGAAAATTTTCTAACTTTTGAGACTACGCTCCCTACTATGCTCCAAAGTGTAGTCAGTGTAGTTTGGACGAAGACATTAGTCTTTGCCAAATTTTACGCTCTCACTGCTAGGACTATGCTGTAGAGCATAGTCAACATAGTTAGCATTGGAACACATTTTTGCAAATTTTTTCTAAGTATTAGTACTACGCTCTAGACTGTAGTCAGCATAGTCTACCAAAGCTACCTCCAGAAGGCTTTAGAACTCAGTGTACTGACTAAAATTGTCGACATAAGGCTAGAAGGGAAAAAAAACACCGAAAGATTATGGGATAGGCATAGTTGACCCTACCTTTGTGCAAGGGCAAGCTGGAAAAGGGAACGAAGGTAGAGTGCCTTGGATGGTTTGCACGCAAATCAACCAAGGACTTCCCCGAGTGTAAACTATGGCTTGTGCTGGGGTTATCGTAATTGATGTCAGAAATGTAAACAGTATGCACGAAATGTAAACAGAAAACATGTACAGAATTGGTAATGTAAAAAAAAATGTAAACTGAATGTAAAATAGAGTAAACAGTATAATGGCTAGTAAAAAAGAACTATATTGTATTGCTTAGAAAAGATGTGCACCGGTCAAAGCATAGCTACACGTGTGGATGGCATGTCAAGTGCCAAGCCCTAGGGTGATGTGTTTCAAAAGTGTTTGGATGCTAGGAATCAGGTGTGCCCGAGTGTCCAAGGATTGCTGGTTTGAGCTTCCTAAGCCATTAACCTTCAAAATTGCCAATCGTGTTTATGTGAATTGACAGGGTATTTATAGGATTCGGCTGGGTTCGGGTGTGGAATCCATGGATGGAATCAAAAATTGAGAGATGAGAGAAAAATGAATCGAGTGACATGTGTTCGATGGATAGCTGTGTGTGAGTTGTGCATGTGTAGGCAAGCTACGTTCTCGACCAGGTGCATTGTATCTCATAGTGTGTGTTAACTTACTCAAGCTAGCTTATGCTCATGGAAGCACATACAATTCAGAGTGTAAGGGCTTGACAAGCTCACAAATGATGAAAATTTACAATGAAATGATAATGATAATGAGAGGAATTGACTCCAACTCACTTGAAACTTCTGGATCTTTGACTTGACCACTGCAAGATGTCGATTTGAGTGGTTCTGTGGCTATTTTAGGCATCTTCCCCTGACTAGAACTTCCAGCATAAGTTGATTTTGTCTTAGCATGTCCTTGGTGTGCTCACGCTGCACTCACGCTACCTTCATGCTGTGCTCACGCTGCTAGCGTGACTTCAGCATGGCCTTAGTGTGAGTGAGCGAAAATGATGGATTCTCCATCAAATTTTGATTTTTGAAGCTTGATTCTTGAAGTGCAGCGATTGCCTAACTGTGTCTAACCCTGAGAGTGATCTGCAAATTGAAAACTGAGCTTGGATTTGACTTGATTTCAGCTACTTTTGGTAGCTCACGTTGCCAGCGTGACTGCAGCGTGAGCTACAGAAACTTGTAATTTTAGACCTGAAATCTGTAGTTTTGGAGGCTAGGACTAGAGGTTATCGACAATGAACCCTGAGGATGACTTGCACCCTTGAAATCAAATCATTTTGGCTCGGTTTTAAGGCTTTGAAAATTGGTCATGCTATACTCAAGCTTCTAATGTGCCACAGCATGACTGAGAAAATTTGCACCATTTTGACCTAAAATTTTAATTCCTGAATGTTGAAATTGAAGTAGGGAATAGTAACCTTTGAGGATGGCTTGCACCCTCAGATTTGGATCACTTTTGACTTGATCTTGAAGCTATTGGAGTTGCTCACACTGAGGGCAAGCTAGCTTGACAGTGTGAGTTCCATGCCTTAGTCAAATTTTGCTTCTTGAAAGCTAAAAGGATCATTCTCGTTTCAAAATGTTACACCAAAATTAGTGGTGTTTCATTGGTCCCTCTTTGTTGACGTCTGAAGGAATCCACCTGAGATGTGCTGACAAAGAAGTGCAAAACACCATGAACAATCAAGCATTAATCATTAACCATCAGCTCTTGGCTAGATGTCATTGCACTGGTTTCAAAAGTACATGAGATTGAGGGAATGTAGTTCGAGATGCAAGGGGATTGGTTGTAACCAGGGAAATCCAGGAGTTGATCAAGGGTTATAATTGCTGCTGAAATTGTGGGAGAAGAATGCTCTCATGTGAATGAGCTATATCCTTGGTCCTTTTCAATAGCCAATGTCTAGTAGATTCAGAGCCAAGACATAGGAGGTGTGTTCTTTGGAGAAATGGGACTCTTGTAGAGTGTTTGCAAGACCTATTGTAAGTAGCCAAAGCCATGCGATGATGTACAACATGGTCTCTTTGAGACATGAGTGTAACTATTTTCTAGAAAAATTGCCTTCTCACCTAGGGCTTACATGAGAATAGCCAATAGTCTTTGGTTTATGATGTTAATGGGGTCATGAAGACCTTTTCCGTGCATTTTGCTCTTTGACCTTTTTGTTCTTTTTCTTCTTGTTTGTTTGTCTCTTATTTTCTTTTGCTTTTTTTGTGATGTTTTCTTGTTCTCTTTGGTATTTTTGAAAGAGCTTGTTTTTAGTATTGTGCTCATGTTTGAGCGCTTGCATTTTGTATCATGTATTGCGTACTGTGTTCTGCATTGCAATTTCTTAGAGAGTCACAGTGTGCAACAATGTATCAAGAGCTTTGAGGTGAATAGGATGTATCAAGGGGGTGTAATTAAACAGGATAAGGGGACATGATGGGGAATAGGGAATGTATCAGGAGTTAGGAATGTACTTATGAACGGATTGATTAACCTAGTTGCGTGCGTCAGGAAGAATGTGATACCTTGTCGTCATGATGAAGTGCATCTATGCACGAATGCCTCAGGTGTGTCATCCTGCAAACACAACTCCAAGAAGACAAGAAAAACATAAATGATTCGGTTAGCTAAACACTTAAAAATTGAAAACAAACAAGGATATGGAGCCACCACGTGCATTTTCTAAGAAAATAGAATCATGAATAGCATTAGCTTCATCAGGGCCCATGAGACGAATTATGTAGCCAGTCTTGTGGAACATGAACAGCCAATTGTAGCAACAAATCTTTTCAAATTTTTCCTGGTTGTCGATGATGTTGCTAGTTTATAGTCTTATCGAACTGTTGCGGGTTAGTTTCATGTCATAACCCTTTGGACGGTGCCAATTTAGCATCATAGCAGACTATGCACTGCTAGTTTATAGTCGTAGCAGACTATGAAGAGGCAAACTAGTTTATAGTCTTAGTGGACTTTGGATGCTAGTTTTACGTCATGGCAGATAGATGCGGTAGTTTAACATCGTACCAAATGAAGCTCTATGGTGTCATTTTATTGTCATGACTCCAGGACATTTCTATGGTGCCAGTTTCAAGTCATAGCCCTAGGACCATTCTATGGTATTAGTTTTAAGTCATGATGCCAGGACCATTCTGTGGTATCAATTTTAAGTCATGATGCCAGGACCATTCTGTGGTATCAATTTTAAGTCATGATGCTAGGACTGTTCTATGGTATCAGTTTTAAGTCATGATGCTAGGAATTTTCTGTGGTATTAGTTTTAAGCCATGATGCCAAGACTGTTCTGTGGTATCAGTTTTAAGTCATGACGCCAAGACTATTCTGTGGTATCATTTTTAAGTCATGATGCCAGGACTGTTCTGTGGTATCAATTTTAAGTCACGATGCCAGGACTGTTCTATGGTATCAGTTTTAAATCATGATGCCAGGACTTTTCTGTGGTATCAGTTTTAAGTCATGATGCCAAGACTGTTCTGTGGTATCAGTTTTAAGTTATGATGCCAGGACTGTTCTGTACCTCAATTTCATTAGACATAGTACCGTTTCAGGTACAAGTGATTTGTAGGATTAGCAAACTCGTTCCCATCCATGTCAGCAAGTTTAAATGCTCCATTATTGTACACCTTGGTGACCAAGTAAGGCCCTTCCTAGTTGGTTGAGAATTTATCTAGGTGTTCACAGATGGCTTTTAGGACTAGGTCTCCTTCATTGATCAGGCGCTTGTGTAGATAGTATTTGTTTCATTGCCACTGTTGTTTCTGGTACCACTCGATTTGGTCAAGTGTTCGCACACATTCCTCCTCTACAGAGTCAGGGCCAGCAATGTGCAGTTCATTGTTTTGAATTTCATCGAGGAGGCCTGAGAGAGCTATTTACAATGAGGGAACCTATAACTCTAAAGGTAAAACAACTTTAGATCCATACACAAGACTATATGGAGTTTTACCCATAGATGTTCGATGTGTCATTCTGTATGTCCACAATGCGTAAACTAATTGTTCATGCCATTGTTTCTTACTCTGATTTAGCATCTTTTTGAGCACCATGATGATAGTTTTGTTTGTAGCTTCTACTTGACCATTGCTTTGTGGGTAGTAAGGTGATGAAAATGCATGTTTAATACCTAGGCTTTCACAGAAGCTTTTAGTATCTGCACTGTTGAACTGTGGCCCATTGTTAGTAACGATGGTCATCGGAATACCAAAATGGGTCACGATATTTTCTATTATGAAAGTGTAAATATGTTTTGAAGTGTTCTCCCTAAGGGGAATAGCCTCTACCCATTTTGTGAAGTACTCAGTTGCGGTGATAATAAAGCTATGTCCCGCAAAGGATGATGGTGTTATCGGTCCAATTAAGTCTAATCCCCATTTTTGGAATGGCCATGTGATTTGTGTTGTGTGCAATTCATTAGGTGGCACATGTATTAGATTACCATGCTTTTGGAAAATGTCACATGTCTTGATCTTGGAGATGCAATCGTATTCCATGTGTGGCCAGTAGTAGCCTAAGCGCCTAACCTTTGTTGCCATTTCTTTAGGTGCTATGTGCCCTCCACAAAGTCCTTCATGGACTTGTTCTACGATGGTTTGACCATCGATGCCACTAATGCACATTAGCAGAATGCCTTCATAGGATTTGCGACACAAGGTGTCTCTTATTAATGCATATTGCCGAGAGCGTTTTTGCACGGCGTCCTTTTGAGCATTTGTCAAGTGTTGTGGAGGCTTGCCTCTTATAAGGTATTCTTTTATGTCATTGTACCATTCTATTACATGTGTTGTACTAATAGATGTTATAGGCATTTCATCGAGAGTGTTAACTATAGGTTTGACACAACTTGTTTTAGAGCTAGGCAACGCATGGAACATTTCGGGTGTCATGTTTAAGGCTAGTGTAGCAAGTGCATCAGCAATGGTGTTTTCACTTCTAGGGACATGTTGTATATCCACTTCTACTAGTTGCCTCAGCAGATGTTTGGTCAAATTACAATATGGTTGCAAATGGAGAGCTTTACATGCATAAACTTCATGACTTGATTAATGACTAATTGTGAATTACCTCGAACTACAAGACATGTGATTCCTGAAGTCAATTATGCTTGAAGACCTCTAAGAAGACCTTCATATTCTACTATATTATTGGTACAGGGAAAGGTCAGTCGGTAGGCGAAGGGTTGGATTTCCCCGGAGGGGTATGTTAAAATGGTTGTAGCACTTCCTCCTCGGGAAGTTGAAGCTCCATTGAAATAGAGGATTACCTCGTAGTTGTCAGGTATGTTGTCTATACTATTAACATTCTCATCGGGGAATTTAGGGTTTATTATTTCTTGATCATGCGTTGGCGAGAAGGTTAATTGTGTGGCTATTGCTTGACCTTTTGTGGAGGATTGAGCAACATAGTGTAAGTCAAACTTTTTGATCATCACTTTCCACCTAGCTATCCTACTCGATTCATAGCTGTTGTTAGTGCTAGCACGAAGTATATTATCCTTACAAATGATGTAAACTTGATTGCGGAAGAGATAATGCTACCATTTCTTCAAGGAGAAGACGAGGGTAAGACATGATTTCTCTACGTCATTGTATCATTGTTCATAGGTAATTAAAGTGTGGCTTAGATAATATAATGGGATCTCGGCTCCATCTTTATGCTTCTGACAAAGCATCAATGCAATGGAGGAATCGAAAGTTGCAAGATAGATGTAGAAGGGTTTATCACCTTGCAGGGGATGAATGGTTGGTAGTTAAGCCAGCTCTTATTTTATGTTCTCGAATGCCTCCTCGCATTGTTGAGTCCATTGGAAATGCACATTCTTTCGTAATAGATGCTACATGGGTCTCAACTTATTCGTCAGCCTCTCGATGAAGCATCTTATGAACTGCAGTCTACCTTGGAGACCACGTAGTTCTGTAAGGTTCTTTGGTGGTTGCATGTTAGTTATTGCCTTAACCTTATTAGGGTCAACCCATATTCCTATTTCAAAAACTACGAAACCAAGCATCTTGCCTGTTTTGACACCAAAGACACACTTCTTTGGATTAAGTCCAAGGTCATATTTGAGACAACACTTAAGCACTAGGTCTAGATCTTTTGCATGTTGCTTGGTTGTTTTAGATTTAATTGCAATGTCATCAACGTAATCATTGAGAAACTTTAGGATGTAATCACTAAATATATATTGCATTGGTTGTTGATATGTAGCTCCTGCATTATTAAGGCCAAACGGCATCATCGTATAGTAGAATGTGCCCTAAGGTGTCATAAAAGTTATTCTGAGTTGATGTTCCGGATTGATTCTAATTTGGTTATACCCTAAAAATCCATCCATAAAGGATAATAGTGCATGCCCAGTAGTCATTTCAATAATTTGATCAATGCTAGGTAATGGGAGGTCATCCTTTATAGTGGCTGTATTGAGATCATGGAAGTCAATGCATATGCGTATACTACCATTTTTCTTAGGGACTACAACAATGTTTGATACCCAATTGGAATAATCAACGGCCTAGATGAAACTAGCTTGGTAGAGCTTTGTGATTTCAGTATGGATTGCTAATGCCACCTCGGGTCTACCCTTTGGTGCTTTTTACTTTACCAGTTTAATTTTTTCATTGAGAATAATGTTGTGTTGGACAATTCGGGGGTCCAAGCCTGGCATGTCGGTATATGACCATGCAAATGTTTTTATGTTGTCCTTCAGTACTTGAGTGATGTTACCGACAAGTTGTGAGTCTAGTAGGGCACTTAATTTCAATGTTCTAGTTTTGTCATTAAATGTAGTAATGGGGATTTTAACTAGAGGATCTTTAGTGATGTTATCAGCTTCTAGATCCAAAGTCTTAGTCACATTTTTAGGCCAGTCTGACATCTCTTGAGTCGAGGCTATTAAATTAGTGTAAGTGCATGGATCAAGATCTAAGAATTTTGGGTTGATTGCTCTTTCTACCTTCCCGTATGGTCCACTGAGAGACAATGTTGAAAGGATATTCTTGGTGGCCATGTGTTTTCTCCTGCCAATTTAATCGGGAGCGAAGTAAGAGACACCCTCTTGACGAAAGAGTTACTAAATGTAAACAAACATAGAGTAATCAAACCATGTACTAACAAAATCAAGGGACACAGTGGTAGTTATGGTAGTTTTAGGCCATACCGGGCCACATGGCAGTTTATGTTAACTTGTCATTTGGACTGAGTGTATAGAGCATTTTTGATTTTTAGATTTTGTGTGAACGATAAGTTTATGAGACTCAAAAATTTTATGAATTTTTGAAATGTTTATATATATATATATTGTTGATTTTAAATTTTCATCCATTCCTTTGCATAATAATAATTTTCTCAGCCTTATCTCCAGAGGTTGGAATAATGAGGAATGCTAGGCCAACATAAAATAAAGAAGACATAAATGAAAACAAAATTTAGACATGGTAAATTTAAATAAATAAAATGAGAGGAAATAAAATAGAATGTTTTGGGTTTAAAAGGGGATTTTGAAGTGAAGGAAGGGGGTTTTGTGCTAGTGTGAGTTCTTGGCTTTGGATTTCAGTGTGAGCTAGGAGTGCAGTGTGAGCTACAACGTCAACATCAATGTGAGTAAGACAACCATGAAGGACAAGGGAAAAGGAGAGGCAAGCCGAGACAAAGGGTAGAGGTAGGCACATCTGGTGTTTGTGGAGGAGAGTGAAGAGCTTCTCCAGCGTCTCCCCCAAGCCAAGATTCCAACGTGGGATGGGGCCTTGGATAGGTATATTTGTTTTCTCTTGCTTTTCTCAGCATTTTTGGACAACGTTACCTAGGATAGAATTTTATGGCCATGATTTTGGGGTTGTTTCAGGGTTTTTTGGCATGCTGTTCTTGATTTCATAGCATCAGCGTGAGTATCTAGGGCATGTGTGTAGGGCGTGAATGCCAGGAATGTCCAGTGCAGTGTGAGCTTTTGGGACTTCCTATGGTGTGGTTTTTTTTTGGGTGTCCTAGGCCATAGGGTTTTGGGGCTTTCTTGGGCATCCTGAGCACCAAGTTTCTTAGCATCATGAGTGCCAGGAGAAGGGAAAGCCATCGTGAGTGCAGGGGAAGTTGGTTTTCATTTTGTTTGCAGCGTGAGCCATGTTATTGGGAGGTTTCCAGCATTAATTGTTTTCTTTTCCTAGGCCAACATGAACAGAAATTTCTCTGGGCAGCGTGAGTTGTTAATTCCTAGTGTGAGTGGCTGAACAGGCCCTAGCGTAAGTGTGGGTGAACAAGCCCCAGTGTGAGCATGGGTGGACAAGCCCCAACATGAGCGTGAGTTCGAAACGTCAGCGTGAGTGGTGTTACAAGGGAGAAGAGGAGTTTTTAGCATGACCACCAAGGTTTCGGGTAATGTGAGCACATTACCAGGGCAAGTTGCAGGTTCCCAGCGTGAGTTTGAAGATTCTAGCATGAGCTAGAATGTAGGAACCCCGCATGAGTTTGATGCTAGGATAGTTCCCAGTGTGAGCTACCAAGGATGCCCAGTGTGAGCTAGAATGGAAAGACATGTGTTGTTTGCTGGGATGCCCATTACTTGCTGGTTTCATATTTACTTGCTGGGATGCCCATTACTTGCTGGTTTGCTGAGATGGATGATTTAAACCTTGCTTCAATGAGTGTTTATGTTCTGTACTTTTGTGTGAATTTATCGTGAAATGGATTTCAATGTACCCCAGTGAGCGTTAGATACACTAAATATATATTGGTGTTTCTTGACTCATGGGGTGAATTTGTTTATGTGATTTTTGGTTTATGTAATTTTCACCTATTGTTAGCACTTAGATTCTTCAATTACCTAATGTTTTTGGCTGTATGCAGGGGACCTAAACCTTCTCTTCTCGTGGTTGAGCTTGTTAGTGTACTTGCTTGGTTTGGCCCCTTTGGACTGGAAACACCTTCCTATGGCATGTGCATCAAGCCCCATGTCATATGGTTCGGCCCTGGTGTTAGTTCGTTTTTGTCCTTCATTTTGCAAAATTTTAGTGTGGTTATATGGTCTTATCTAAGTGAACTGTTGGCTTGTGACATCATCGAGACAACGTTGCCTAGGTCTACACAAGGCATGCTTTCCTTCATTACTGATATCGATGAGGGAATTTTGAGGGTTGAGGGAGGCCCTGCTAAGTGTCCCAGATCTACTTGTCCTTTGAATCGTGTGTGGAAGCTGCCTACTTGTGTATATTACAACAGCAGAAACACTCTTTTCTTAGCCTTTCATGTGTACACTCTATTCCAGAACCCACCTGGGACAGTATATAGAGTGGACAGGTATGCTCCTTTGTGTCTTACTTTAATTTTTGATTTCTTTTTAAATTTTATGTCATCATCTAAATGTAAATGTTTTTTCCTATGTAGGCCCCATTTTGATGAACATGGGATACACGATGATGATGGTGGGATTGCCTTAGTGAGCACAGTGCTAGAGACATTCATGGCGGGCCCCATTCTTCGTGCCATGGTACTGGACCAGATAAAGGTGGCTATTGTTGACTACCATAGGTAATTTCAAGAGCCTTTGAGAGCTGCCAAGCTTGTGGTTGGTTACATGAGGATTGGTCTTCTAATGGGCCAATTTTCCCTCAAAGAATTGATCTTGCACCTACCCCACCTATGCCACTTACTGATGGTAAATGACCACACTCTAGACTCTATTTTCTTTTTTTTTGTTGCATCATCATGTACTATGTTTTTAACTCTTTGCTCTATGTTTTCTTTTTACAGAAGTCATTCCCCCGAAGAAGTTACTATTATAATAGGGTGTATTGAGGCCACCCTTTTCATGAAGTATGGGGAAGTAGATCAGTCACAATAGTGGTTGCAGAAGAAAGCTTCTGATTTGATCATTAGTCGCCTTACTCAGGTAGGTCTGATGGACTTGTTCACAGCTTTAACTCCTAGTATTTTGGCTACTGAGATGGTCACTATTGTTGATTCTTTCAATGACAATGTTTTCCATTTTAGCACACGGGTTCGAGGAGTTAAGGTATCTTTCCACCTGACTACTGAATTCATTTCTGATCTTTTTGACGTGCCCATGGATGGTGCTAGGGTGACTATAGATAAGGCAACTAAGGAAGGCCAGGTCATAAGAGAGCTTGAGGAGTTGTTAGGTGTGTCTTGGGGTCGTAAGGGCTTTGCTATGTGGGATGATACTCAATCAATGGAGATGAATTTCCTATATCCTCTCTTCTGAGCACAGGCATTTCCCAAATCTCTTTCTCAAGGAAGAAACCTTGGGATCGAGTCCATGCATGTCATGCATGTAGTTTTAGAGATAGGCAAGTGCTACAACTGGGCATAGTTTCTTGTATCTAATTTTCATGGGGAGATCATTAGATTACGTTCAAATATCTAAACCAAATCCCATTTTACATTTTCTTTCTTTGCGAGGTACCTACATAGGTTTGCTGAGTTCCTAGTAGTTTATGATGATAACCACTATATTTTGAGGGATCGTTCACAACTATTCTGCCCTTGGATTCATCATTTTTTTAGCACAACTAGATCCTAGGACCCACTGAAAGACATTGAGGAATCAGTATTAGTTACTATTGGAGGTGTGGCTAGTCGTTCCCATCATTCCCATGATAGCTTGGGATTGGAACTACCTAGGCTGTGCACGTCTATCAAAAGGGCTAAATGCTTGATTAGTGAGACTGTTGGGAAGTCCAAGACGAAGGTGAATAGGAAAGAACACCCAAGGGAGCCTGCTCCAGATGTGATACCACCAAGAGCAAAGAAGATTCGGTTTGTACTGCCTATGGAGGATAATTGCTTTATTTTATTTATTATTATTATTATTTTGTTTGTTGTTTTTGGCCTATACATTATATATACTATGTTACACTAACTCTAAGATTCTGGAATTATGAGAGGAAAGTCCTGAGAGAGAGAGAGAGAGACTTTGGCCCCAATGGTTGATCTTGAAGTGGTTGTCACGGGGCTGAAGGAAGAAGCGAAGGAAAGAGAAGAAATGATCGAAGAACCTTGTGCCTCGCAAGAGAAAGATGTGACAAACGTCATGGGGATGAAGCTTGCGGAGGATTTGGATGCACTTAGGCACTCTAGTGATGAAAGAGGTGTCTTCGATGGCTTCTTCAATGGATCTTTGCAGCTTGGTGATCTGCCCAAGCTAAATAGCAAAGGGCTTTTTGGTATGTTCCTTTTAGCTCAATTCATGTTTTGTAGCCTTTAATTTTCATGTGTTGTTCTTGATTACCTTGATTATTTCTAGCATCAGAGGTAGATGCTGAGATTTTTGAGGCACATACATCTCAGGCAGAGGTGTCAGGATTACAGGTTTCAATTGAGGTGACCTCCCCGACTTGTCTTACACCAACTGACCAGCCAAGACCATGGCCTGAGATGCCTAGCAAAATAGACTTTGTTACAGGCATCGTTGATGATGTGGTTGCTCACCTATAAGAAGCTTACCCAGAACTAGGTATGTGTGTATTATGTATTATGTTAAGTGTCTAGGTTTATTTTATTTCTTTGTGTTCGTTGTTGATTATAGTTGATTCATATATGTGGTACTTACACCTTCAGGCACCAAGCTTCAGTGGGATCCTTCTGAGGCTACTCACATTGATGCCCTCCTTGAATTTCTAGGGAACATTGAGCAAGTCCCTAGAAATGTATACGATGCAGTTTCTGGTTGCGTTGTATAGAATGCTAAGTCTCTTTAGACTTGTAGGCATTCAGTTGAGTATCTATGGGACAAAGTCCACTCGTTGAAGGAAGCACTAGCAAAGGAGAGAGAGGAGAAAAGGGATCTCCAATCCCATTATGATTTTGCAGCTGCTAGGCTGTCTAGTGATAGCACTTGGTGCACATCTGAGATCACCCATGCACGTTACTGGATAGTTTTGAATAGCAAAGTGTAGGCTACACAGGATCTGGCTAAGTAAAGGGCACAGATGGATTTGCTGAACAAAAAATGTCATGATTGGAAATCCTTTGCAGCTAAGGTATGGAAGTGGGGCCAAAACCAAAAGGAGCACAAGCATTAGTACAAGAAATGGTTGAAGGAGGAGACAGTTGAACATCACTGGATGGAGATGTTCATCAATGGATTAGGATTGCGGCCTACTTACGATAGGTTTGCCGAGTGCACTGAGGTGGAGGGATCACCTGAGAGAACCATTACTACTAACTCTATGGAGGCTTCGACGGGCATGTTCTCTATTAAGAGTCCTACCTGGACTTCTATGGATAAGGGAAAAACCTTGGTTGGCATTGATCTTGGCTTGGAGGAAGATTGGGCAAATGTGCCTAAGGAGGAGATTCTACAGCATTTGGAGGCCAACTTAGGGCCCTCCTCACTTGTGAATGTTTTTTTGTGGTATTTATTTTTGCATGGTTTTATTGTTTTCATTATTAGTGTTACTATTTTTCTAGTTTTGTATTTATGATTTTCTTCACTACTCTTACTTCTTTTTTTTATTTTCTGCCCTATTATAGGAACATGTTAATGATGGAGCTAGCCCCAATGGAGCGAGAGACAATGATGAAGAGGATCTTGAGGACCAACCTTCTCCATGAGTTCATTGTTAATCAGACTTTAACCATTGAATGTTTTGGATTTTTGGATGTTTGATGGAAATATATGGTTGGAAAGTGTAATAATATGGACCTAGTTATAGCATAACATGTTGGAATTTTACTACCATATTGACGTATCATTTTTTATTTTATATGTTTTCTCTTTTTATTTGCTTTCTTAAGTATTTTCATCAACATATGCATGTAGCTAAATGTAAAAATGGGGGAACAAAACATAAATCAACACTTGTAAAAGAGGAAAGTAATGAGAGGGCATAGATCAAGACTACAACTTGTATCATTTAAATGAAAATTTGACATAACGCAGTGAATGTTTGTAAACTTGCAATGGATTGAATCCTAGTTTAAAGCCATTTCAAGCTATGCACATCAGTTTAAAGTCATGGTGGACTATTGCATCTATTGTTAAAGAAAGAAGGATGATCAGTTATATGCCATAGTGGGCCAAAAGCAATAACAGTTTTAGGAAGCTTTTAAGAAGGAACCAGCCATTTTTGACTGTAGCTAGTTTAACTTCATTGTGGACGTTCGTTGGCAGTTTAACATCGTACCGAATGATTGGTAGTTTAACATCATTCTAGACATGAAGTGATTTTCCCTAGTTATTTAGTTGCCTCTTAATCCTATGTAGCTTAACGTGAGGGGTTGGGCATGTAGGTATGATCTTATATTCGCCTTCCCGTTCATTGGTGATATTAAAGGGTAATTTTGACCAAGAGACGTCAGTGGGAATGGCTCCTATGTTTTTGTTGTCTGGTGCTTCCTTGGCTTTAGTATGATTGTGAGTTAATGTTGGGTTCATGTCTTGAAGTATGCTCATAGTTCCTTGCTTAGGATCAATGAACTTAATTTGTAACTCTTGATCCATTCCCGAGTATGGGGAAGTAAATGGTGTTGTCGTATCCCCATGTATGATGATCTCACCACCCTCATAAGGTAGGTGGATCTCTTGATGGATCGGTGAGGATACGACTCTAAGTTGAGCTAGCCAAGGATGTCCCAGAATTAGATTAAACCCTAGCATTTCATCAACTACTATGAATTCAGTTGATGTGGGGAATTGGTTCCCTACTATGAAGTCTAAGGTGACCATACCTTTCACCCCAACATGGGAACCACTGAAGGATTTTAGGAAATAAGTTTTCATGGGCTGTATTTGCTCAGTAAGTCCCAATTTTTGAATGACGGGAAAAGGTATTACGTATGTTGCCGCACCATCATCGACATGCACCCTACGTATCTTGAAATGATTGACCTGTATCTTTATGAACATAGGGGCTATGGTGACTTCTCCTATTTTCTCATCTAGCTTAATGTCCTTAGCATGAAATTCTAAGGACATAGTCTTAGATTCCTGAGGTTGTGGGGAAAATACTGCATAAATGGATGGTTCATCTGTAGGAAGGTCCTCACTAATAAGGATCAAAGTTAGCATCCGTACTAGAGCTTTGCGGTGTACTGGTGAAGTCATCACTAGGTCATACAAACTTAAAAAAGTATTTTTTTTGTTTCAAAGCTTGTGTAACCTGGGTCAATGCATTTGCTAGGTCTTTATTGTTTGAAGCACCCTTGTCTATGGAGATCTGGTCCATTTGACCTAGCATTCTGTTGGCGACTGTTTGGGACGCGACCGCCAACGAGTGTCCTCGAACAGGATTTAGGTGCCTGCTGGTCTCTGGCAACACCAAGGCCCAGATACCTCCAAATAACTCAGTAGTTAATGTGAGTATGTGTGTGTGCTGTTGCGGCGTGCGGTTGTATGAAATGTGACAATTTCGTTGTGTGTGAACTACAAATGACTTTACTTTAAAGAGATTCAGCCAACTTT